>CANSGD010001251.1:0-600000 GCA_947645195.1 Patellifolia procumbens | reverse complement strand
CTAAGCTAAGAACTATGAGAAATAAACTAGAGTTAAAGATGTAAAAAGATGTCTCTAAAATAATGAGGAAAAGGTATTTATAATACACCTCAAAGTCTAACTAAATGCGGAAATAAAAGTAAAAAAATCGCGTTTGCGGGCACGGGACCCGATCGGGCCAAAGGCTACCCGATCGGGCCCACACACAAATCGCACCAACTTTGCTCTTCGTTCAACGCAGCAGCAGCAGCAAGGAAATAAACGTCTGGGCTCCACCCGATCGGGTCCTCAGCGAAAATGGCCCAGCCTCGCTCTCCTTTCACGCAGCAGCACGATGAGAGCTAGGGGGTCACCACCCGATCGGGTCGGGCAGCAGGTTCCCGATCGGGTCTGGGCACTTCGTCTCTCGCCCGATCGGATCGGGCAAGCCTTGCCTGATCGGGTCCGCAACTTCTGTACCCGATCAATATATCTTCGCCCGATCGGGCCATTTTTGCCCGATAAGTGTACGGAAAACTCCTTTTTGACTCTTTGGCTCTCAATTCTTCACGTTTAGAGGTCTTGGGACCTTCTAAACTACCATAAAGCTCGTGAGCCATCTTACGTGCCTCGTAACATCTCGTAAAGCCGTGGTTGCTTCCATATAGCTCGGAAATAAGGAGAAAACTCCTAAAACCTGCAATTCAACACCAAAACACAAAACCACAACTGTATACGATAGTTAGCACAAATTAGCTCCCAAGAGCTCCAATGACGCACAAATTAGCTTGTAAATAAGGGAGAAAAGTCTATATAAATACGTGATATCAAACTCCCCCAAGCTAAACCTTTGCTTGTCCTCAAGCAAACAGAACATGAACATGGAATAGATTGCCTCACCCCATAGATCGAAATCAATCAAAGCTCAAAATATTTTCAGGACTAAGAATCGTTGAAGCAGGCATAATTCAAGTTTGGCTAATCAAATCCATCCAACCACCAATCATCCACACAATTTATCAAAGTCAAGCATCCACAAGACATAAAAATCCTGAAAAGGCTCTCACAAGGGTGTCACTCCTCTAAATTATGTGGCAGGCAAAGAATATGCCCGAACACTCACCAACCCGACCACAAATAACCTTCCCACTCACACTCTCATGTGTTTAAGAAGGTCAAATGACGCTCATGCTAGTCAAGTCGACTCAATTAGTAGAAATACTCCTTAACTTTGACAAACTGACTCGAAATCAATCAAATGAACACTGCAGACACGAGCTCAAGAGGACTTTATAGGGTTGTAATAGGGCTTAGGTAAGAGGTAGGGAATACTTTTGGGTGATGTGGTGGAAAAACCAAGAAAGGGGGAGCATGAATCATTCAAACGAGGCCTAATATGGCCTACACAACTCCCAACAACACCATAAAACCACGTAAAGCAACCCAACTCTCATAAATCAATGACAAACTCATAACAAACCCAATATTCAAGCAATGAAGCTAATATTTCTTTAAGAACGTACGTGAATGAAAGAACTTCGAATTCTTTTGAACTTTTATTTCATTTTTCTTTCATTTTTCTGAACTTCATTCACGCAACTCTACTTTTGCTTTTTCTTTTCTTTTTCTCACTCCCAAACCACAACAAATACACTTTTAAATTCCTCAACAACCAATCTAAACCAAGAGACCAATCTCAAACTCAACCCATACAAAAGCTCCCCCAATCTACGCTTGGAATAATATCAAGTGAAGGCCTTGGGCTCATAAAAGGGGTTTAAGTAGCACGAAACAAGTCATTAGGCTCAGCGGGGCTAAGGAGGATAAAAATATATCAAAAATTCACTCTGAAGCTCAAGAATAAGACAAAAGAACGCCTCTATCACAGCAAATGCTACATGTCATCGAAAATCAGACAAGTACGAAGTCAAAGTCAAGATCAATCCACTAAAGAGGAACTAACACAAAAACAGACTGGATAATAGTATGAATCCAATAGGCTTACAAAGAGGCCACACAGTCTAACCAATTCAGGTATGCAGCACAAAGTGGTCTAATATAATCCAAAACTCGCTCGAAATCATAGCAATCAGACATCAAATCATAACCTCAAGATCACAAATGCCTAGCTATCTAGAAAACAGAGTCAAATCATTTTCAAATAGAGCACAACAAGGGGCACAGGGAGGCAACTAAACCAGTCATGGGAACCATATTTTTTTATTTTTTGCATTTTGAAAGCAGTAAAGCTATCCTAGAAAGCAGTAAAAGAGATAGAAAATACAAACAGAACTCCTCCCCAAAGCTGAACTTGGCAATGTCCTCAATGCCAAAAGGTAACAAAGGACGATGCTAAGAGGAAAAACAACGTTAGTACCCTCACTCTCGCTCACAAAAAAGAAGAAAAAAAAAATTTAGAAATAAAAAGAAAAGGAAAAAAAGGGAAAGAATACGAGTTGCCTCTCGCACAGCGCTGGTTTATAAAGGTCCCGCACGACCATAATCCTCCATCTCTCAAATGGGAGGGGCTTGGCAATGAGTGCCACCCTCATCAAACATCTTTCGCCTCCAAATGTTCTTGATAATACCTCCAGACGGTGAGGCAACCTTAGGTGTAGTTGAAACCTTCTCCACACCTACTTCATCCAAAACCTCATCCCTGCAACAAGATTGTTCAAGCATAGGTGCCTTACACAGCATTGGTTAGTTTAAAAATAACTTTATCATCACCAACACTCATAGTTAAAAACCCAGACATGACATCAATTACAGCACCAACAGTACACAAAAATGGCCTACCCAGAATAATAGGAATCTGGGCATCCTCATCCATATCTAGCACCACAAAATCAACAGGAATATAGAATTTCCCAACCCTCACAGGAACGTCCTCTAAAACACCTAGAGGGTATTTTATGGAACGATCAGCCATCTGTAAAGTAATTTGTGTGCATTTAAGTACTCCCATATTCAGTTTCTTATAAACAGATAATGGCATAACAGAAACAGAAGCACCTAAATCACACAAACCTTTGTCAATAAAAATAGGTCCGAGATGCAGGGTATAGAAAAACTACCACGATCTTTCAATTTTGGTGGGGCTTTATTTTGAATAAAAGCACTACACTCTTCAGTAAGAGCGACACGTTCTACCCCACCAAAGTCTCTTTTCTTTGTTATCATGTCTTTCAGAAATTTGGCATAAACAGGGACTTGGGTAATTAAATCTGTGAATGGAATCGTTACCTCAAGGTTCTTGACCATAGCCAAGAACTTATCAAACTGCTGATTGACCTTAGATTGTTGCATCTTGTGAGGAAAAGGTAGCCATGGTGTAAAAGGCATTTCAGAAACCTTCTCCTTCTTCTTCCCTGTCTATTCAGCTTCTGCAGATAGGTCGACTTCAGATGTCGAACTCTTCCTTTTCCCTTCCTCTACCACCCTCTTCTTCCCCGCAGTTGGGGTGACCTCACTAACGGGCAATGGAGGAGCATCATAAGCAATGCCACTACGAAGAGTGATGGCATTCACATGTTCTCTCTGAATGGGTTGCCCTGTCAATTCCCCTGGACGCCTCTGAGCATTAATGCTTGCTAATTGTGCAACTTGAGCCTCGGGAAGTTTGATGTGCTTCTCTTGGGCTCTTTGTGCTTCCTCATTAGCTCCTTACATAGCAAGCATTTGTCTCTCTTGGGCTCTTTGTGCCTCCTCATTTGCCTTTTCCATGCTCAACATCATCTTCAGCACTTCAGATATGAGAGGCTCTTGTGGGTTATTATTTTGTGGAGGTGGGTGTGGAAATTTTGTGGAGTTTGGAAGTTATTGGGATGATGGAAGTTTTGTGGTGGTGGTCTTTGGAAATTTTATGGGGTTTGATGGTATGAGGGTTTAGGATGGTTTTGTGGAGGTGGAGGTTGATGGTTTTGTGGATTTTGGTAATTGTGTAGAAGGGGAAATTTGGTTGTCTCTTTTGGAAGGCGTTTGCCTGCTCCATCTGAAGTTGACTGAACTGACAGTCATGCCCAAAGTGACCCTGAACACCACATACCTCGCAGTAAGATGAGGTAATGGGTGCTACGGCAGACATAGCATTAATACTCAAAGGAGGTGCTGCTGAGGAAGAGGGACTGAAGGTGTTAATCTGCTGACTGAGCTTCGCTATCTGCGAAGTCAATAATGCAATGGCATCTACCTCCAGTACCTTGCTTGTGAGGCTTCGGGAAGTGGAATGATCATTGGCTGCGAGGTTTGATAGAAACTCATAGCCTACATCCACTTCCTTATCCAGAAAAACTCCTCGTGCAGACGAATCAACAATACTCTTCGTCTGAGGCTGCAGACCATTGTAGAATGTCTGCGTCAAGAACCATTTGTCCATGTTGTGGTGTGGACACTCTCTCTGTAAATCTCTAAATCTAGTCCACGCTTCCCGTAATGTTTTATCAGGCTCTTGGGAGAACGTGGCTAGTTTGTTTCTGATTTCTGCTGTCTTTGTAGGTGGATAATACTCTCTCAGAAACACAGCAGAAATCTCACTCCATTCTGTTTCTTTCACGTCGTTCAACCATTTCTGGGCTCTATCTCTATATGAGAACTCGAACAACATGACCTTTAGTTGATCTGGAGTGACGTCGGCATGTTTAACGGTTCGACAAAGCTGTTGAAACCGTTGCAAATGATTTGCCAGGTCTTTAGTAGGATGCCCACCAAACTGATTTTGCTGAACCATGCTGAAGAGTCCAGGCTTAATTTCGAAATTTGCCATGGCAATGGTGTGCATAGTAGGTCCAGTGGAGAGACCATATGGGTTGGGCACCCCATATGATTTCAGTGATTTAGACATAACTGAACTCAAGGTGTCTGTTCCAGAGGTGTTCAGCTGAAATGACTGCTTTTCTATCTGTTTTTTCTTTCGAATCCGCCTGATTGTCCTAGTAAGATCGGGATCCGTTGGAATGGGGGAACCGTTTCTTTGAGACCTGGGCATACAAAAGAAACAAAAAGAAGAAGTAAAACGTACCTCAATTGGAACAATGAAGTTCCAATGAGGTACAGAGAAGTAGACCAAATAACCAAATAAAAACTTAGAAAACTAGCCGTCTCCCCTGCAACGGCGCCAAAATTTGATAGGCTTTAGTCGTATCACCTAATCAAAGATAAACCTACAGTCCTCTAACTAAGGTAGTCAATGGAAGAATTAGCTACTTCAGATGAAATCAGAGAAGAATTAACTGAACTAATGATTAAACTAAAGAAGATGAAATAAACCGAGGTTTTAACTATGGACTAAAAACCTAGGGTATTAGGTCGGTCCACCATGCTTATACCAATCAAATAAGGTCAACTACTATCAAAACCTAAGTCATGAGTCAAGTGATTAGAGCACGTGTTGAGCTATGGTTAAGACTCAACGCTAATAGTTCAACATACGCCGCATGTTCACTAACGTAATCAGAACTACTGATGTGTCCTAGGCCTCTAGTCGTAAGACGGATCTGTGCAAACAACTATTAACCACAAGCAATCAATGAAATTGTACACTAACATTAATCACTAATTAAGAACAAATCACATCACAATCACCCTAATCAAGCCCTAAAAATTGATAGAAATCTAAATAACAATTATGGTATAAACATGGCTTCCCTATCTAACACCCTAGAAAGAGAACTACTCACTCATAATTGAATTGACAATAACAAAAATAATTGGAAACCCTAATAATTGCATCATGAATAATTAAATACTTAAGCTAAGCAATTAAGAATAATAAAAGAGATTAGGGTAGAGAAGAATACCAATTGACAGAAAGCAGGAACTTGTATTGAAATCGAATAGGTTCAATCACCTTTAATCTAATCTAAAGTGTTTAAACTAAGCTAAGAACCATGAGAAATAAACTAGAGTAAAAGATGTAAAAAGATGTCTCTAAAATAATGAGGAAAAGGTATTTATAATACCCCTCAAAGTCTAACTAAATGCGGAAATAATAGTGGAAAAATCGCGTTTGCAGGCACGGGACTCGATCGGGCCAAAGGCCACCCGATCAGGCCTACACACAAATCGCACCAACTTTGCTCTTCGTTCAACGCAGCAGCAGCAGCAAGGAAATAGACGACTGGGCTCCACCCGATCCAGCACCCGATCGGGTCTGGGATCGGGTCCTCGGCGAAAATGGCCCAGCCTCGCTCTCCTCTCACGCAGCAGCACAATGAGAGCAAGGGGGTCACCATCCGATCGGGTCAGGCAGCAGGTGCCCGATCGGGTCTGGGCACTTCGTCTCTCGCCCGATCGGATCGGGCAAGCCTTGCCTGATCGGGTCCGCAACTTTTGTACCCGATCAATATATCTTCGCCCGATTGGGCCATTTTTGCCTCGATCAGTGTACGGAAAACTCCTTTTTTACTCTTTGGCTCTCAATTCTTCACGTTTAGAGGTTTTGGGACCTCCTAAACTACCCATAAAGTTGTGAGCCATCCTACGTGACTCGTAACATCTCGTAAAGCCGTGGTAGCTTCCATATAGCTCGGAAATAAGGAGAAAACACCCTACAACCTGCAATTCAACACTAAAACACAAAACCACAACTATATACGATAGTTAGCACAAAATAGCTCCTAAGAGCTCCTATGACGCACAAATTAGCTTGTAAATAAGGGAGAAAAGTCTATATAAATATGTGATATCAATGTCACTAGATAAATTTTCTTCCTTGTGTTGTCAAGACTTTCAAACTTTTCTTGTGCACAATTTATTTCAACTCTTTGTACTCCACAGTTGAAAACCGCATGTTGGAACTTATCGAACAGGTTGTGTGTGTACACAACAAAGGCATGTTTTTCTAGGTGAAGTGGGGTTACAAGGCGAGGCATTGAATTCTTAGAGTCACAATTGATTTTTTCATGAGCATATCTCTGAGCATCCAAAGAAGATTCAATCCTATACCATAAGTCAACCAAAAGCAATTTTGCACTTGTAAATTTAGTAAAAAGATTCAGAAATCTGAGTGGACCGCGGGATACCACCCAAGAAGATTCCAAACTCATGCATCATATTATGCCACCCTTCATCAAATTCTTCGGGCTCAAGATCTCTATTCGAAACAACAACATTAAGTTTTTTTAAAAACTCTGTATTCATAAACATATTAGGCCCTAAATTAGAAGGAACATTTTACATTATGTGCCACATACAAAGCCTATGTTTTATCTGATAAAAGACCTTTTCAATTTCTATGTTCATCGCAGGATCTTGGCTGGTGATCAAACAAATTGGCTAAGAATTAGCCATTGCTTTGAGAAAACATTCAAACAACCACATAAAAGATTCAGTGTCTTCCTTTGCAAGTAATCTCATACCAAAAGTGACACACTTTCCATGGTGATCGACACCCGTAAATAGGGCCAGAACCAAACAGTATGTGTTGGTTTCAAAAGTTGTGTCAAACGAAACCATATTACCAAAGACAAAGTAATTTATTCTACTAACAACATCACCCAAAACACCCTAGTCAGATGTGTTTTTCATCTAAACAGGAGTCAAAATAAATCCACCACTGCAACTCTTCACCTTTTTTTTAATATTTCCTATGAACATATCTGCATCAACCTCACGAAGGTAAACTCTGACATCTCGACTAAAGTTTTTGAAATCCACCAGTGTCGCACCTACATTCTCATATCCAGTTACATGCTCTTTCATCAATCGAAACGGTCTACTAGCTCCAATGTTTACCATATAATTGTTCAATATGAAATTCTTGTGAGATAGAATTAAGTTTCTAGAAATTTTTAAAAATGCATGCTTTTTGGCGTCAAAAATACATGACTGTGAGATTCATGTAAAAGATATACCATAAATTTCCCATCACTTCGTCGTGTGAAACCTATCCTAGCATAACAACCAACACGGTTTAAACTCCTTATCCTACCTTTGAAGCTTGTGGTAACTTTATCCTCATTCTTTGGCTTTACTCTCACCATCTTTTTTGTACCCTTGTTTACACAATACATGTATTTTAAATAAACAACACCATTCTTATCTTAGTTTTTTGTACCCAATCTCGCGACAAAACCACAAAATTTAGCATAATTTTCGTAAAACTCTATGCAAGCAGCTAAAGAATCAAAGGGCATATGCACAGTAGGTTTCATCTCCCCGGGACAACATGGAATCCATTCTTTTGAACCTCTTGGTGTATGACAAGGACGAGGTGCCAGAGGCATCGTTGTTGCTTGATCATTGTCAGCCATGTCTGGTGGTGTTTGTGCTGAAGCACTTGTTGTAGTAGGGGCAATTGTAGGAGTAGTTGAAGTGATTGAAGATTGAATTTCCTCTACCATTTTATAGTTAAACAATCGTTAAAAAAAGAGGCATTTAGAATGTTTGTACACATAAAAAACAGCTTCATATATGTAAAAAAATGGTACTTTTTATTGTAAAACCCAAAAAATAGAGGAACTTGATAAGGTTTTGCATCTAGAATTTGCAGTGATTGAAGAATGAATTTCCTCTTCCATTTTATAGTTAAACAATGGTTAAGAAAAAAGAGGGAGGTGTTTAGAATGTTTTTACACATAACAAACAGGTACATATATGCAAAAAAAAAATGGTACTTTTTGTTGTAAAACCTAGTAAACATAGGAATTTGATAAAAAGAGGATTTGTAATGCAAATCCATACTAACAATCTCAAATGTTACTGAATCAAATCCAATGCTTAAACCATTGCTCAATTCATCATTCTTGCAACTATATTAGTTAGTCTTACCAAAATCGCACACTTTATCTAGGGTTTATAGCATTGTAAAATCAACAATGTAAAATCCATACTACTATGAGAGCTGATAACATAAAATCAAACCCTAATCTTAAGTGAAGTACTACATATATGATAAATCTTATACCAATTGAGAATAATTATGGTTTATAGAATCGAAAAATCCACAATCTTAACGTATCAATGAATTTTCGCAAGCAAAACAGTATTTTTTACCTTGCAAAGATGACAGGCTAAAGTCGTATCACCTAATCAAAAATAAATCCTAAGTCCTCTAACAATGATAGTTAAAAGAAGTAGGGTCGAATCTACAGAGAGACGAAGTTTCTAAGTTGATATTCAACTTAACAACGACTTCAGACAAAATCAGACAGAATCCAACTGAACTACTAATTAAACACTACAAAGCAATATAAAAAGAGATTTAATCTATGAATTAAAGGTCTAGGAAATTAGTTGGGTCTAGCCGGTCTACCATGCTTATACCAATCAAGGGACAAACAACTATCAGAACCTAGGTCAATAATCGACAAATTAGAGCACGTGTCAAGCTATGTTTAAGTCTCAACGCCCATAGTTCAACATATGCAGCATGTTCACAAACATAATCAGAATTATTGATGTGTACTAGGCCTCTAAAAGTAGGACGGATCCGTGCAAACAATTATTAACCTCAAGCAATCAATGAAACTGCGCAATAACATTAATTATATTAATAAGAACAAATCACACCATAATCATTCTCATCAAGCCCTAGAAACTAATAGCAATTCAAATAATCAAGGTTTGAACATGGCTTCCCTCACCAAATCCCTAGAAATTAGACTACTCAGACATGATTAAATGAACTATAATAAAATAGAAATAAAACCCTAATCCTAACATCATGAATGAAATCAATAATTAAACTAAGCAATCAAAAGTAATTAAAGAGATTAAGTTTATAGAAGAATACCAATTGACGGAAAGCAATAACTTTTATTGAAATCAAATCCGAGGTTTAATCACCCCTTAAACTAATTTAAAGTGTTTAATCTAATAAAACTCTCTAAAGACTAAGCTAAGAGCAAAGGAAATAAACTAGAATAAAAGCTGTCACTAAAATAATGAGGAAAAACTATTTATAATAGCCCCTAAATCTAATTAAAAACGGAATAAAAAAGATAGAAATTCGCCACATCGAGCACAGGAACCGATCGGGCAATGGGCCACCCGATCGGGCCCACACAAAAAATGCCCAACCAAAATTTCCTTCTTGGCTCGTCAAAACAGCAGCACAAAATGGGGTTGGGCTGCCACCCGATCGGGTCGGGTGATGCTGCCCGATCGGGCCAGTGTACATGAGCCCAACACAACGCCCTCCTTTGAACCCAGCAAGCAGCAGCAAACCAACCTCATCTATGGGCCTCCACCCGATCGGGTAAAGTGTGCCCGATCCAATCGGGTGGAGGTACTTTTGGCCCAGCTTCGTTTCTTCAATCTAGCCATGCAATCAGAAAATGGGTGATAGAAAATTGTGCCTGCCCGATCGGGTTGGGCTTAAGATGCCCAACTTCATTCACCCGATCGGGTGCGAAACTTTACCACCCGATCAATAAATCTTCGTCCGATCGGGTCATTTTCTGCCCGATCAGTGTACGGGAAGCTCCTTTTGACTCTTTGACTCTTAATTCTTCACGTTTAGAGGTCTTGGGACCTCCTAAACATTCCATAAATCTCATAACCATTCTTACGTGCCTCGTAACAACTCGTAAAGCCGTAGTTGCTTCTAATTAGCTCGTAAATAAGGAGGAAACTCCCTAAAACCTGCAATTCAACACTTAAACACAAGACCACAACTATAATATAATTAGCATAGAATATCTCCGAAGAGCTCAAATGATGCACGAATTAGCTCATAAATAGGGGAGAAAACTCTATATAAATACGTGATATCAAACTCCCCCAAGCTAAACCTTTGCTTGTCCTCAAGCAAACAGAACATGAACATGGAATAAATTGTCTCACCCCATAGATAAAAACAATTGAAGCTCAAAAACGTTTTCAAGACTAAGAATCGTTCAAGCGGCAAAATTCAAGTTTGGCTAGTCAAATCCATGAAACTACCAATCATTCAAGCAATTTATCAAATTCAAGCATCCACAAGGCATACAAATCCTGAAAAGGCTCTCACAAAGGTGTCACTCCTCTCAATTTTGTGGCAGGCAAAGAATATGCCCGAAGACTCACCAACCTGACCATAAATACCCTTCTCACTCATGTGTTTGAGAAGGTTAAATGACGCTCACCCTAGCCAAGTCGACTAAATTAGCAGACATATTCTTTAACTTTGACAAACTGACTCGAAATCAATCCAATAACAACGTAGACACGAGCTCAAGAGAAGTTTAAAAAGTTGTAATGGGGCTTAGGTAAGAGGTAGGGGATATTTTTAGGAAATGTGGTGGAAAAACCGAGAAAGGGGGAGCATAAATCATTCACAACGAGGCCGAATATGACCGAAACAACTCCCAACAACACCATTAAACAACAAAATACGTCCCAACTCTTATGAATCAGTGGAAACTCATAACAAACCAAATTTTCAAGCAAAATAGCATATTTTTCTTATTTATAAACATAAGTGAATGGAGGAACTTTGAACTCTTTTGAACTTTTATTTCATTTTTCTTTTATTTTTGAACTTCATTTACGCAATTATAACTTTGCCTTTTCTTTTCTTTTTCTCACACCCAAACCACAACAAATACACTTTAATTCACCCAAAGCCAAACCAAACCATAAAACCAATCTCAAACTCAACCCATACAAAAGCTCCCCCTAGCTAGATTTAGAAATAGTATCGAAATAAAGGTCATGGGCTCATAACAAGGGTTTTAGTAGCATAAATTAGGTCATTAGGCTCAGCAGGCCTAAGGAGGATAAAAGTATATCAAAAATTCCCTCTAAGGCTCAAGAATCAGACAAAAGAACGCCTCTATCACAGCAAATGCTACAAGTCATCGAATATCAGACAAGTACGAAGTCAAAGTCAACATCAATCCACTAAAGAGGAACAAGCACACAACAATAGACTGGATAATAATATGAATCCAATAGGCTACAAAGAGGCCTCACAGTCTAACCAATTCAGGCATGTAGCACAATGTGGTGTAATATAATCAAAACTCGCTTGAAATCATAGCAATCAAACATCAAATCATAGCTTCAAGATCACAAATGCCCAACTATCCAGAAAACAAAGTCAAAACATTTTCAATAAGAGCACAACAAGGGGCACTGGGAGGCAACTAAACCAGTCATGGGAACCAAATTTTTTTGATTTTTCAGTATTTTTCGAAAGCATTAAATCTATCCTAGAAAGCAGTAAAAGAGATAGGGAATACAAACAGAATTCCTCCCCCAAGCTGAACTTGGTAGTGTCCTCAATGCCAAAAGGTGAACAAAGGAGGATGCTAAGAGGAAAAGCAATGTTAGTACCCTCACTCTCTCCACTAAAAAAAATAAGAAAAATAAAAAGAAAAGGAAAAAGGGGGAAAATACGCGTTGCCTCTCGCACAACGCTGGTTTGTAAAGGTCCTGCACGACCATAATACCTCCATCTCTCAAATAGGAGGGGCTAAGCAGTGAGTGCCACCCTCGTCAAACATCTTCCTTCTCCAAATATTCTTGATAATACCTCCAGACTTAGGTGCATTTTGAACCTTCTCTACACCTACCTCATCCAAAACCTCAGCACTGCAACAAGATTGTTCAAGCATAGGTGCCTTAACAGCATTCGTTAGTTTAAAAATCACTTTATCATCACCAACACTCAGAGTTAAAGACCCAGACTTAACATCAATGACAGCACCAGCAGTACACAAAAACAGTCTACCCAGAATAATGGGAATATGGGCATCCTCATCCATATCTAACACCACAAACTCAACAGGAACATAGAATTTCCCGACCCTAACAGGAACGTCCTCTAAAACACCTAGGGGGTATTTTATAGAACGATCAGCCATCTGTAAAGTGATTTGTGTGCATTTAAGTGCTCCCATATTTAGTTTCTTATAAACAGAAAAAGGCATAACAGAAACAGAAACACCTAAATCACACAAACCTTTATCAATAAAAATAGGTCCAAGATGGCAGGGTATAGAAAAACTATCAGGATCTTTCAACTTAGGTGGGGTTACACTCTTTATTAAGAGCGACACGTTCTACCCACCAAAGTCTCTTTTCTTAGTGATCATGTCTTTCAGAAATCTGGCATATACAGGGACTTGGGTAATTAAATCAATGATATGAATCGTTACCTCAAGGTTCTTGACCATAGCCAAGAACTTACCAAACTGTTGATCAAACTTTGATTGCTGCATCCTGTGAGGGAAAGGTAGCCTTGGTGTAAAAGGCGTTTCAGAATCCTTCTCCTTTTTCTTCTCTTTCTGTTCAGCTTCCTCAGATATTTCGACCTCAGACGTCGAACTCTTCCCTGTCCCTTCCTCTAGCACCTTCTTTTTCCTTGTAGTCTGGGCACCCTCATCAATGGGCAATGGAGGAGCATCATAAGCAGCGTCACTATGAAGAGCAATGGCGTTTACGTGATCCCTCTGAATGGGTTGCCCTGGCAATTCCCCTTGCCGTCTCTGAGCACTATTGCTAGCCAATCGGGCAATCTGAGTCTCGAGAAGTCTGATGTGCTTCTCTTAAGCTCTTTGTGCCTCCGCTTGAGCCTGCATGTGCTTTTGTGTTTCCTCATTGGTCTTTTGCATGGCCAACATTAGCTTCATCAATTCAGACATGGAAGGTTCTTATGGGTTCATGTTTTGTGGAGATGGGGTTTGAAAACTTTGTGGGGCTTGGAAGTTATTAGGGTAATGGAAATTCTATGGTGGAGGTCTCTGAAAACCAGGGGGGTTTGGTAGTATAAGGGTTTAGAATGATTTTGTGGAGGTGGGGTTGATAGTTTTGCTGATTTTGGTAGGCATGTGGAGGGGGGATTATGTCTCTATTGGAAGGCATTCGCCTGCTCCATCTGATGTTGACTGAAGTGACGGTCGTGCCCGAAGTGACCCTGAACACCACATACCTCGCAGTAAGATGAGGTAATGGGTGCTATGGCAGACATAGCATTAATACTCAAGGGAGGGAGTTTGGAGGTAGAGGATCTCAAGGTATCAATCTGCTGGCTCAGCTTCGCCATCTGCGAAGTCAGCAATGCTAGGGCGTCTACCTCCAATACCTTCCTTGTGAGGCTTCGGGAAGTGGAATGATCATTGGCTGCAAGGTTTAACAAGAAATCATAGCCTACATCCACTTCCTTATCCAGAAAAACTCCGCCCGCAGACGAGTCAACAATACTCTTCGTCTGAGGCTGCAGACCATTGTAGAATGTCTGCGTCAAGAACTATTTGTCCATGTTGTGATGTGGACACTCTCTCTACAGATCTCTGAACCTCCCCCTCCCCCCCCCCGCTTCCCGAAGTGTTTCATCAGGATCTTGGGAAAACGTGGCTAGTTTATTTCTGATTTCTGTTATCTTTGTTGGTTGATAGTACTGTCTCAGGAAAGCAGCAGAAATCTCCGACCATTCAGACACTTTGATGTCGTTGAACCACTTCTGGGCTCTGTCTCGGAGTGAAAGATCGAATAAGATGACCTTCAATTGCTCAGGTGTGACTCCTTGATGCTTTACAGTTCGGCAGAGTTGTTAAAATCTTTGCAAAGGATTGGCCGGATCTTTAGTAGGATCCCCACCAAACTGATTTTGCTGAACCATGCTGATGAGTCCAAGCTTAATCTCGAAATTGTTAGCGGCGATGGTGGGCATTGGTGGGCCAGTAGGAATTTACGTCAGGATTGGGCACCCCATGTGAATCTGAACTCGAGGTGTCTGATCCAGAGGTGTTCAGCTAAACAGACAGTTTTTCTCTCTGAATTTTCTTTCGAATCTGCCTGATTGTCCTTGTGAGATCGGGATCCACTGGGATGGGGGAACCGTTTCTTTGAGACCTAAGCATACAAAATAAACAAAAAGAAGCAGTAAAACGTACCTCAATTTGAACAATGAAGTTCCAATGAGGCATAGAGAAGTAAACCAAATAACCAAACAAAAACTTAGAAAACTAGCCGTCTCCCCGGCAACGGCGCCAAAATTTGACAGGCTAAAGTCATATCACCTAATCAAAGATAAATCTTAAGTCCTCTAACAGTGATAGTTAAGGGAAGTAGGGTCAAATCCACAGAGAGACGAAGTTTCTAAGTTGATATTCAGCTAAACAGCTACTTCAGACAAGATCAGATAGAATTCAACTGAACTACTAATTAAACACTAGAAAGCAATATAAAAAGAGATTTAATCTATTAATTAAAGGTAGAGGAACTTAGTTCGGTCCACCATGCTTATACCAATCAAGGGATCAAACAACTATCAGAACCTAGGTTGAGAATCGACAAATTAGAGCACGTGTCAAGCTATGGTTAGGTCTCAACGCCCATAATTCAACATATTCAGCATGTTCAAAAACATAATCAGAACTACTGATGTGTACTAGGCCTCTAAAAGTAGGACAGATCTGTGCGAACAATTATTAACCTCAAGCAATCAATGAAACTGTGCAATAACATTAATTACTCAATAAGAACAAATCACACCATAACCAATCTCATCGATCCCTAGAAACTAATAGCAATTCTAATAATCAAGGTATAAACATGGCTTCCCTCACCAAATCCCTAGAAATTAGACTACCCATACATGATTAAATGAACTATAATAAAATAGAAGTAAAACCCTAATCCCAACATCATGAATGAAATCAATAATTAAACTAAGCAATCAAAAGTAATTAAAGAGATTAAGAGTAGAGAAGAATACCAATTGACAGAAAGCAATAACTTTTACTGAAATCAAATTCGAGATTCAATCACCCCTTAAACTAATCTAAAGTGTTGAATCTAATAAAACTCTCTAAAGACTAAGCTAAGAGCAAAGGAAATAAACTAGAATAAAAGCTGTCTCTAAAATAATGAGGAAAAACTATTTATAATAGCCCCAAAATCTAATTAAAAACGGAATAAAAAAGATAACATCGAGCACAAGACCCAATCGGGCAATGCGCCACCCGATCGGGCTCACACAAAAAATGCCCAACCAAAATTTTCTTCTTGGCTCGTCAAAACAGCAGCACAAAATGGGGCTGGGCTGCCACCCAATCGGGTCGGGTGATGCTGCCCGATCGGGCCAGTGTGCATTAGCCCAGCACAATGCCCTCTTTTGAACCCAGCAAACAGCAGCAAACCAACCTCATCTATGGGCCTCCACCCGATCTGGTAAAGTGTGCCCGATCCAATCGGGTGGAGGTACTTTTGGCCCATTTTTGTTTCTTCAATCTAGCCATGCAATCACCAAATGGGTGATAGAAAATTGTGCCTGCCCGATTGGGTGCATGTTTGCCCGATCGGGTTGGGTTTAAGATGCCCAACTTAATTTCTTTGTTCCTTCACCCGATTGGGTCGGGTGATGTTCGCTCGATCGGTTGCGAAACTTTACCACCCGATTAATAAATCTTCGCCCGATCGGGCCATTTTCTGCCCGATCAGTGTACGGAAAGCTCCTTTTGACTCTTAATTTTTCACATTTAGAGGTCTTGGGACCTCCTAAACTTTCCATAAATCTCATTACCATTCTTACGTGCCTCGTAACAACTAGTACAGCCGTGGTTGCTTCCAATTAGCTCGGAAATAAGGATAAAACTCCCTAAAATCTGCAATTCAACACTAAAACACAAAACCACAACTATAAATGATAGTTAGCATAGAATAGCTCTCAAGAGCTCAAATGATGCACGAATTAGCTCATAAATGGGGGAGAAAACTCTATATAAATACGTAATATCAAAAGATGGTGTTGATATCTGTTGTTGTTGGTTTTGGACTTTCACACTAATTTATCGCTTTTTTGTGTTAAAAATCGCTGCTTTCGTCTATTAATTTGTGTTGGTGATTTCAGCCATTAGAGGTTGGAGGTGAGAGGAGAGGAAGGATGAATATCACTTTTTTTTTAGGAATCGCGTGTTAACTGAAGGTGGGATGGAGTTTTAATCTACACCGTTATTTGTAGGCGCGCGGTAATCAACATCCTAGATGACCTATTTTCAGTGTTCAGCGTAAGGTTGGTTTTCAGTGGATTCACTAAAATAAATAGAGGTGGCCTATTTTCAGTTTTCAGTATATATATATATAGGGGGCTATTTTTCAGTTTTCAGATGACTAAATTAATGGAGATTTATTTTAGTACATTTTAGGTCTATTCAGTTTAGTTTTATTCAGTCCAATTCGGTTGACATTAGATCAGGTCTATTTTAGACCTTACTCCTAAATTCCATCTTCACTAAACAAAGTATCATTACTAACAAAACAAGGAATTTATTTAAATGACTGGTGCAGGCTATCCATTATGTTCAATCAACCACTGTCACCTTATTCATAAAACCAATTCATAAAAAGCGATAGCATTTCTCCATAATATTCCTATCAAATGGAGTAGTTCAGTGGGTATTATGCCTCAATAAGGCGAATATTGTACAAAATTCACCATGTACAAAATAGCAAATAAAACTAGTGCTAAATTCACCCTGTACGAAATGTATAGACATGAAACCCTATACATCAAAAGCCAACATTGTACAACTGCCAAGTTGACTTACCTTACTGGTAAGCCAACAAAAATCCCTACACCATAACCTTCCAATCTTTTCTAATAAGTGTATCTACAAACATTTCGAAACATTCATTGCAAAGTTTTTCAATTAGTTGTTAATTCAAACTTGTCAATCTTGATTCAACACCATTAAAAAAAATAAGAACACAAAAAAAAGTTATCAGTTAACACAACAACCACCACACAAATATTCAAAACTTTTGGCATTGTGCAAATTTATAGTCATCCACTGCAAAACTAGATACACAAAACGCCTACAATTTTGGAAAAAAAAAGCTTACTTTTAAAGATAAAAGGATTCCATTTTGAAAACAACAGAATAGTCATTTTCAAGAAACAAATTAAAAGAATTAATTGAACCTGGACAAGTTTGAATTTCAAAGCCATTAGCAAATTGACCAACCGATACTGAGTTTATGTTTGAGTTGGGTGAAATGTCTTAGTGACTACTGACTGCTCAACTCCAGTAATACACTAAATTAGAAGTGGTGTCATTTCCAAAAACCAACACTACATAGCTAAGATATTTACACTATATAATCACTATTTTATGTGATTAACTAATCACATAGTATTAGACAGTCAGACGCAACAATTAGGCATAGCAAGTTAGGAAGTTTGTTAAAATTGTGGCAATAAGTAATGAGCTAAGCCACAAAATTACAATTCTAATAAATCAAATCGATTCAACAAACTAGATTGTAATATGCAACCAAGTAAAATTACATTCACAAAAAGTCTACAATTTAGGGAAAAAACCCTACTTTTAAAGATAAAAGGGGTCCATTTTGAAAAACAAGATAGTGAAGAGAGCTACTTCTAAATAAAAGGTATTATTACCTCATTACGTCTTCTTAGGTGTCTTCTTTTCTGCCAATATCTTCATAGCTACATCATTTTTAACTTTGTTGATTGATTTCAGAATTTCATCTTTCTTCGTCTTAAAATCTTCAACTCTTTCAAGAAGAGGCTCGCGAACTTCACTGAGTCCACTTAGAAGGATTTTAGCACCAACCAAAGCATGATATACACGCCTTCTTAAAGCCTTAACATAATAGAAAACAAAGTAAGATGTAATAAATATTAATAAAAAAATACTAATAAAAAACTATAATTAAAATATTAGATATAAACTACCTGTTTCAAGTCACATGTAAATTTCTTCCCTTTGACAAAGAACATGTGCATCATCATAAAAACACCACACTCTAAGTTGTGTGCTTTACACTGTCAATCAAATTCAAATATTCTCAATAAGAAAGCTTGCGATATTTAGTCCAGGCTGCAACTCGTAATCCTTCACAACTACAGCCAACTCCTTCACCTAGAGAGCATAAAGTGCTACAAAACTTGCCCGCTCAATTTTCGAACCGAATGGAAATTAAATGAGGGCGTTCCTTTTAATCGGCGCCTGTTCAATTTCCAAAAGGAAATTAAATGAGGGCGCTCCTATTAATCGGAGAAAAAACAATAGTTTTTAAAAAACCAAATCCTGGCCAAAAATAAAAGATGATTGAGTCATACCACTGTCATTGCCAAACTACTAAACTTTGCTATTTCTTTCTTAGTGTACCTCCGGTTATCCAAGTATTGGATTGATTGTATCTTGAAATTAACAACAACATAGAAGAAATGTTCCTCAATAATTATGGTACCAAAAATATGTCATTAAAAGAAGTTAGAAACAGTTTCACAATTATAAAATAAAGACCTATTAAAAAATAAAAATGTATATACTATGCTAGCTTTCTTAAATAGATCTTGTATCTTATTTGTCGAAATCCAATGTTTAAATGAATTGTGAAGTTCCTTTATCCTCTTATCTCTCAAAGCATCATCTTTCGTTGCATTAATCATCAGCTGAAACGAAAACTGAAAGGGAAAATAATATAATTAAGAGAATTATAAATAAAAAAGGGAGAAATGAATATCATAATCGAACTTACAGAGTGATCTATCCCGAAAAAGAATCTTGTATCACCATATGCACTTTTTCGCACAACATCATTAAGCAGTATCGACCATGCAGTGATAATACATATAGCAATATTTGAAAAGGGCAGATATCTTGTCGAGAAATGACTTGATTCACCACCGAAGAAAAACATTCCTCACTGAATATCATTAAAAATATCATTAAATATATCATAAAAAAAGCTAAAAAAATAAAAAAATAAATTAAAAATACCGAAGACTCACCCATCAACAATACCAAAATCCTTCCTATTGTATCCTTCTTGTACCTCAAAAAGACAATAGTCCATAACCTTCTGCTGTAACGTAGGCAAGGCTTTCATCTTCTCTTGGTTCTTGCTCATGAACTCGAATATGAGATTAACTTTAGCATTTGGATGGCCACATCGAGTTCCCATGTCAGACCCTAACAATGATGTAAGCACATCTTCAATGACGATTACCTCTTCCTCATAAGCTTTTAAATCATCATCGAATAGGCCACTAGACTGCAAATCATCATCACCGACGTTCTCATCTACATCCATTTTTCAATGGAGTTTAATACTTCATCGAGAACCTCTTGGTATTGTTTTTGTTGACTTTGATCTACACACACAATAGAGAAAAACATTAAAAGAAAAACAAATAATTCAGATAACAATAACATATCACATATCATACAAAAAGGGTACTGAAAACCATAAAGAGGGTACATGCATAGAGAGTAAAATATTGAAGAATATGAAAAATGAAAAATTCAGGTATACGGTAACACATCACATATTATACAAAAAAGGGTATTGAACAGTATAAAATTGAAAACACATAAATAAAACACGTACATTCAGGATCTAAAAACTCAAACGATTGCATCGTCTGTAGCCAATTAAGCTAATAGGTTTTCATATTTGAATTGGCAAGTGAATAAGCCCAGACGAAGATATTCGTTTCTCCACAAGATTGAGCACCCCTGGCCTTTTATTTTAACTTCAATGTGATCTTCTCGTACACCTACTGGACTTAAGCTAAAAACCCGGCAACTAAGTTTATAAACTATGTCATGTGTGGGGAACCATTGACTTCTCTAATCAAGAAGAAACAATATTGACTTGGAAATGCATAAGTGCACACCATATTAAATATGGGGAAAGAGCACCAGCTCCACACAATAGAAAAGTAACTTCCAAGACTTGTGTGTCTGAACTCCTAAACTAGCATTAGCTATGACAGTTGATTCGAGGCCTAAACATATAACAATGTAAAGTAAAGTAAACATGAAACCATAATCCATGAAAAGCAACCTCTGAATATGTGTAGCTATAGGAATTTCATTATCATAAATGCAAATGAATTGTTAAAGATGGGTTAAGGACACATCTTCAAAGCAGTATAAAACTAATATAGATAGATTGAAACACCAATCATCTTTATACAACTCAAATTCCTCTACAGCAGTAAATAGCATATTTTCAAATCCCAATTATATATTAGCACTAACGAGATCAAGAATAAGGTAATAAACAAGAGTAATATCCAAATACCATCTCAAAAATATCAGCTTTTAACATGTTTAAAGAGTTAGATTCTTCTCCCCAGCATTTCACTATATCCATATTCAGAAAGCAGTTGGTTGATTTATTATACGCTTTAGCTTTCCATTTATATGTACCATATTGCAAGTTAATTGTATCCCTGTTGTCATACTTTTTAACTTCGTGAACTAGAACTTAAATCCATCTTAACACAACAACCAAGAAATATAATAGACAAAATACACTGTAGGCAAGCAACATAATACTAATTGAATTTCTTATATGATAGCTTGAAAATCTTGAAAATTGTTGAAGCTAAATTATATTTGTAAATTTAATTTGAAATATATCCCCTTGTAAAAACCTAAGAATCCAATTTTCAACATGAGGAAAACCTAGATTGAGTACCTAATAATCCATCAATTATGGAGTAGTAGCTATTTAGAAGATTTCTGAGGTCTTTACAACAATTTAAAGCAATTTGATGAATTTCTTGTCACAAACTAAAGATTTACATGGTGGTTTCTAAATTCTAATACTACTTCTAACTTCCATTAAAGATTGGTCCGTCAAATATGGAAAAAACATTTGTCATAGATTCAACACCCAAAGCCAAATTATACAAAAAAGGGTACTAACAAATATAAAGGGGGTACATGCACAGGCGAATGCTTACTTATTACTAAAATTGAAAACACAAACAAAACATGTACCTTCAGGATCTAACAACTCAGACGATGGCATCATCTGTAACAGGCATCATACAGAAATTATCGATGATTTTATCAATACTCCTAAGAGTCTCTGGATCATATTAAAAAACTTATCAATCTGAGAAACTACAGGTGACTCCGAGGTGCTCACTCCTTTGTCTGCATCATTCTGATTTTTCTCACTCTTCTCAGTTTGTAACTGCTGGTGATCTTTCATTTTTCTTTGATATCTTGAAGTCGATTCATGTGAATGGAAGATATCAACTCCATATCACGCTTCAGAAGAAGAATAACTTCTTCAACATCCTGATAAAACAAAAATAGAGTAACAAGTAAAAGTGTTAGCATTAGAAAATAACACACTGCATATTGCAAAAAATAGGGTACTTACAAGAAGAAAGGGGTACATGCAACAATACTTAAATCTTGAGCCTTTGATTTTATTTCTTCGTCACTAAGCAAACCTTCAGGAAGCACAAACTGAATTGTTCTCTTGATACATGTAGCTTGTGCAAGCTTAACTGCCGAATTAAATCAAACTTCATCTGCCAGCACTTTTGGATCGCTACGGGTAGCTTGTGCTGCTGTTGAAGGTTGTCTCTTCTCACATATAGTATAGGTCTTCCTATCAATAACACCCAACCCGAAACCCACCCTTTTTCCCTCATTCAACCTCCTCTTCACAACATCATCAGTCCAATGTTGGATAAGAGGGGTAGCAGTAGGTGAACTCTCACCTTTGAACAAAAACCTATGAAAATGGACTATCTCAAGGAGTAAAATACATCCCTTGATCCTTTGGCCTTTACCTCCAACACATTTCCCTACTGCTTTACAAATCTCATTTAAAACATAACCACACCAATCATAAAGACGAATAGAATCTACATCGGCTACTTCTTTGGCCAAAAATAAATCAACTTGACCATTGGCAGTTTGACTCAATAAAACATAACACACATAAAGAACATAGAATCGTTTGAAATATGCCCCTCCTTCTACCAAACCTCTAACAGCCTCAAACAACCCACCAGTAGTCAACGACTCATTTCCCTTAACACCAAAATAATTCCTTAACTCGGAGAAGAAAGGTTAAATAGGATTCACTCCCCTCCTAATTTTCTTAATCTCAACTACCTTTTTACCTCCAATCGGGAGATCAAATACATCTAAAATATCATGGGGTTTTATGTTAAAACCTTTACTAACTTCTGGTAATAAAAGACGAGCGTCGTGGTTGAAATGAGAAACCAACCACGATACCAAGTCACGATAAAAGTGCTTCAACCTTAGCAAAAGCAAACCTCCAAACCCGATTTCTTCAACTTGTTTTTTGTGTATAGGACTCTGAATATGATTAAGCTCATAAACATCACTAGGCCTATAATGAATCTCTATTTTTTTGCAAAATAAAAAGGGTACATATAAGATAAAAACCCTTATCAACATAAAAGAACACACACAAAAAACAAAGAAGCTTACTAATTTTAGTAAAAAAAAAGGGGGGGGGTTCACTTAAATAACTACATTTTAGTAAAAAAGGGGTTCATTTAAATAAAGTGTTAATTTGGAAGAGAGTTGCTTGAAACTATCAACTTGATCTAGTAAAAGCAAAATGGTGCATGTAAGTACAAAAGGGGTTCATTTAAATAAAGTGGTATTTTGTTATTATGTTCACATAAAAAATATAGAAAGGAAACTAAACATGCTAATAAAACTATAAGATTAAAACCCAAAAATAAGTACAAGTAAAAACAAAATGGGTACATTTCAATGAAAACAGTTACTTGCCTCTCAAGAAAATGAGGTTTTCCAAAATGTGAGGCCATCATTTGGATTGGTCTAACGTGCCCAACTACACTCCGCCTACTCTTGTCCTCAACAACATTCATTTTGCCAGATTTTCTTCTTTTCAAAGAAGCCTCTGATTCCTCATCACTGTCATCGGTTGGATCATAGTCACTTTCTCCTACATCTTCAATCAAATAAAATTATTCTCCAACCAATAAAACACCAAGAATAAAACTGAATTAGGAAGAAAAAAGTGTCAAATAATATTGTCTGCTTCGTCCTCTTCTCTTTCTTCTTTGTCTTCTTCCTCGGCATTGTTTTGCTTCAAGTCAATTTTTTTATTTCTTCCTCGTTTCTTTGGAACAAGGGCTTCCTCACCTACTTAGAAGATGATAAAACTTGTAAGTTACACAAATATATACATAGCTATCTGAAATTTTAAAATGTACCCCTTTTTAAAATAAATATACCACCAATTTCAAATAAATGTATACCAAATTAAAGTGAATTCACATCTAGAATTGATAGAGTATCCATATATAACAACTTCATTTCAATAAGCAACCAATGCATTCTATATGTAAACAGAATTGGGGTACATTTAGAAATAAAAAAGGTACATTAGAAAAATCATTCTCCAACCAATACCAAACCAAGAATAAACTGATTTAGGAAAAGAAAAAAAAGTGTAATATAATATTGTCTTCTTTGTCTACTTCTCTTTCTTCTTTGTCTTCAAGTTTTTTCTTTCTTCCTCGTTTCTTTGGAACACTGGTCTCACATGCTTTAGAAAATAATAAAACTTGTAAGTTACACAAATATATACATGGCCTATGTAAAAAACTAAAATATACCCCTTTTTAAAATGAATATACCACCAATTTCAAAATAAATAGCTACCAAATTAAAGTTGATACTAAAAAAATAGTTTTATTATTAACGTTATCTTCTTCTCGTTCTTCTTCTTCTTCTTCACCATCTTGATCTTCTCTACTTTGTACCATCACTTGTTTCTTCTTCCTTCCACGCGGAATCATCTTCAAAATAGGTATTGCATTAAAAGTAAACACATAAGTAATATAAAAAATTTAAAATAGGTCTCATATGATTAATAAAAATATTACCAGTGTCTTCTTCTTCTTGTGCTTGTTCTTCATTTTCTTCACCATCTTCCTTTTTATTGTGATGTACTATTTCTTCCTTCTTTTTAAAAATTGTCTTTGACTTCAAAGGCTTTCTCTTAACATGTTTCTTCTTTACCGGAGCATTTTTCCTCACCATTGGCTTCTTCTCTTGTGCTACACAGAAAAAATGTAATTTCATCAAAAAAATTAAAATGATAGCTAGAAAAAATAATATCATACTAGGACATCACAATTACCTTTTGTTTTTACATATTTCGCAAAAGTCACCGTCTTTTTTTAGACGAACCATGCTTAATCACCTGCAACATATAAAGTCAAAATAAAAAATATTGTTTATTTAGAATGAAAATGGTATATTTACATATAAAATGATACATTTAAAGTAAAAAGTGATAAATCATTCAATCTACCAAAAAAAAGACTTATAACCAAGCTAATAGAATAAAACAAAAAAGGAGCAAAAAAGAGTTCATATTATCTAATGTCATGCTTGAAATGGAAAATAGAGCAAAAAAAAGACAAAGAAAATAGTGATAAGTACTTAATGTCAAGAATTACTAAAATAGACAAACTAAAAAGTGTTATATTTAGGATTCAAGTGGTATATTTAGTCTTAAAGGTTAAAAGAATAGTATGTTAGTAGAACTATGCATAATTTTCAGACAATAGGAACAACATTTAGAAACGGTTAGGACACACAGATTAAAGGACAAAGACATTAGTATAGGGTATATTATGTAGCTTTTCTGACATAACTACTCCAAAAACAACGCATCGTCTTGACCTAAGCAAAAAATAGTCAAGAAGTAGTCTTATATGAATATCATTTGACGGTACATATCCTACATTTCCAAATCAATCTCAGCCAGATCTGTCTCTCTCTCTCCCTTGCGTCAACTACTACAACCATTCACTCAAAAAATGAAATGCCATACTAAAGAATTCAAAATAAAAAGTATTACATTTAGAAATAATGTGGTACATTTAGACTTAAACAGATAATGTTTGAAACTAACTATTTGTATATGGTTCAAGCAGATTCAAGAAATTGAAGAAATTGAAACATCAAAATTCCACAACAAAAATGAGATTATCTGAAACACAACACGTTCAAGACAAACAAATTGCTAAATAAACACTAAAATATCTACTACAACAATTCGGGAACTTCCGGCAACAAAAGAACAAGCAAAAAAGCATATATTACGAAAAAATGAAGACAGGCTTAATTTCTAGGGTTTATGGTTCTTAAAAATTGCTTCAAAGATGAAGACAAGCACATATTTTTAAAAATTGTTTGAAAGATGAAGACAAGCACATCAAACATCAAAGAAGAAGATTCAAACCTTGAATGGATAAAAAATGTGAATTTCGTTGCCCTAAAACAACCAAAAAACCGTAAAAAATTGAACGAAAACTCAAAAACAAAGAGGAAGACAAGTATATATATCACTAAAGATGAAATTTCTAACCTTCAGTGGCTGAAAAAGGCTCTAAAGAAGGCGAAATTCTTCAAGGAAAATCGTTGCCCTAAAACAACAAAAAAACGAAAAATTTGAACGAAAAACACAAAACATTGAATGAAAAACACAAACATTGAAGTTACCCTGATAGAAATGAAGTAAAACAATCGATCGATTTGCATAGAAGAACTTGAAGTTCGTCGCTTGTTTGCAAAGAGAATTCGCCGAGAAGATAGAGCGCAGAGAATAGAGTGAGAAGAGAGAGAATGAAAGTAAGAGAGAGAAACTAACTCTAATAGTTTGAATATGCAAAAAGCTGGCGCATTAATCTCGACCGTCCATCTTCTAACTGGTGGATCCAACGGCTAAGGTTGCTTGTTTTCAGTTTTCAGCATAACGATTGGTTTTCACTGGATCCCTTGCCCAAATATAGGAATAGGATCAAGTGAAAACTGTTTTTACCGTGAAAACTAAGTAAAAGGGGTACATGTTAACATAAAGGGGGTACATGTGCATTCATTAACGGCATTTTTGTAAATACTAACAACTTTGATGTTAACAGCACAACTTTCATGTTAAAAGCACGCGTACCGTCTAATCTAATAGCTACCCTTTTAAATCTTATATGTACCCCCTTTTTCCAAGCAGGACTGTTAATTTTCAGTTTTCAGCAAAGTATAGGTTTTTAGCGGAACCCAACTATATATATGTATACACATATACGTTAACACAAATATATATATACAAATAAATAGAGAAATATATTAATAAAATAAGGATCTAAATAATTAAATTAACGTGCAAAATTTCTAGTGAAATTACGGGATGTTGTACAACATGATGGACTTCCCCTTACAAATTGCTGGAGCAGGCTTAAAGGGACCATATATCTGCTCATTTCGAGCTCGTTTTGTAGGAGCTCGCTGCTGCCTAGACTCACCTCAATGTGACCTTATCCCTCAATCAGGGGGAGTAGGTTGGGTTTATTTGAGTCCTACAAACAGCTGCCTCATCACAATAGTGATATGAACATTTATATGATACTCAAGTTGTTGCAAATCCGTGTAGGTTATGTAACAGCCCGTCCTTCTCGAGTTGCTTGCTTACTAGTGTTAACATCATAAATGACGATTAACGTCTACATCACAATTAATAAATTACAACTTGTAACAATTTCCAAAAGAAATAATCCTTAATACACTACTACTTCAACAAAAATTCTCAAGCCAATACAATGGAAACTTAATTTCAATCTAATAAGTGGTCAAACTCTATGTACATAATATAAGCTCCAAAAATCATCCATCTTGCTCCAAATCCAATGGTCCCTTTGAATATTAAACCTGCAAAACCACTAGCAAAGAAATCTGCCCCCACTAGGTTTTGGTTCAAAGAACAAAATCATCGAAAGCTTAGCACACATTTTCCAACCTAAAATTCATTTTTAGGTGGCTTTAGATTTCGAAAATAATTTACTCATTTTTTAAGTTACGAGTTCTAAATGTAATATTAACTTAATAAGCAATACCATTTTCCTCCTAGAATAAACTTTATGGAACATTATGACTTGTCCATAACTCAGAATACTTAAACATTTTAAGTTAATATACTTTTCTTAAAAGACAAGGGTGACCTATTGACAATCTAGTCAAGTTTCTAGATATAATACGTTCAAAATATACATCTAAGGGTTCTTATGACCACTAAGGGAATCTCACTTATCCAAAGAAAAAACAAAGATACATAATTCACTTTATGGAACACTTTCTAATAATGAAATCATAACATTGTTTGTATTTAGAAAATATCCTATTAATAGGGCATACTAATTCGTACCTAAATTCCCGTAAACCACTTTCATATACTGAACTTCTCAACTCAATTATAAGTTTGTACAATGTATAATCGTATAGTTCCATACATATATGTAACATTAAAAATGCTTAACGTTCATAATGATATACTTCTCGGGTCTGAAATTTTGCCGATGTTTAAATAAGAGAACTTTCTGATTTCCAAATTATGCTTATAAGCCTCCCTTCAACACATACGAATACTAAATACCTTTATCTATCTATATCTATTAGATATTATACATGTTCCGACGTAATAAATCCTTTATACGTCCTTGACGTTTTTTATCTTGTAGATGTAATACATTCCTAAAATACAGAAGGGTTCCAAGCTGTCACTTAGAAATATCTCATTTAACCTCAAAAGCAACACAAAGGTTCATAATGAGTTATTCCTTTCTACTCCGAAATCTCTATTAAAACTTTAAGCATTGGAACTTTCAATCCAAGATAGACATGTAACATGAATGCCATTGATTCAAAATACTCATAGCTAATATATGTATATACCTTGATGTAATCCATTTTCGATAACCTTTTAATGGTTCAATCGTGATTTAAAACAAGTCCTTGCAGACTTTGACAGATCGTATAATATCGGGAGTTCCCAACATAACTACAACAATTATCTGTTGATTTTCAAATAAATTTCAAAAGAGAATAACTTTGTAAATTCTTTTGCATATATAGTTTAGTAAGCCTACTCCTATATAACGTATGTCTTAAAGTTATTCCGTTCCAGTCATAGTCATAACGGAAAGTTAAACATGAAATACATTGAAGGATTTTTCATAAATTTTCCGAAGGCAACTTCATTATATAATCCTTCGCAACATAATCCAAATTAGCAAACTTATACGTAAGAAAATATCTTAAAACAATATGGGGAAAAGAACACGAAAAAGAGAGGGGCTATGCCACTGCTCTATACATATTGGAGTCGTCACCCCACTACGTACTGCTTGCAAGACTTGCAGGACATGTGCTACACAATTCCCACAAGAGAATATATACACATATATACATACTTATACACCCATAATTCTTTCCCCGGTATAAAAATTAATGTAAACATATTCGAAAACCAAATTAGTTGACAAATCCAGAGTTTTCATTCTTTCAACAACTGAATCACTTTTTTGCAAAACTCTTAGCATAAACCCAAGAACCAAGGGTAGGAGGTAACTCTTCACTTTAAGATCAAATCTCATTTCTAAAGTTTTTATACATATATAATTTTAAATCCATTTTTCCTTATCTAAAAAAAACGGCTTTGAGAAATTGGCGGCGGAAAATTTAGCTCATGAATTATCCGTGCAATAGTTGTTCTTGAAAACGTTCCATTTGAGTAAACTTGTTCTATGAAAATGGTTTGACAAAGTTCCCTTTTCATGTGAGAGAGTTACTACCCTTAGGTGGGTTCATAGCCACACGTAACAAAGGTTCCATAATCGAAATTACGAACAAAATGAATTTCATAACCCAAAATTATAATACTCCGTAGACTTCAGAATCCAGAGTTATAATACTCAATAATTTCCATATTATGATTTATCCAGGGTTTATAAATTCTAACATTCAGTTAACGTTCCCATTATAAATACTGGTCATTCATGAACTTTAATTCCATCCTCTTAGTAACCTAGACATAGGCTCCAAAGTTCCTACAACAGCATCCTTCGTCATAACTGAATTTTTTTTAGATATCACTTCCGCAATCCTAGCATGATATCAATATTTACTACATTACTCCATAACTCTTCATTCCAATTATGTTTCACAACTTATTCCATCTATAATTCACTAACCCTATTTCATTTACATTTCACAACCTCTCCCAATTATATTTCACAACTTTTCATAATATATCCTTTGTAACTATCATAACCCAATGACTCCTCAATTATATAACGTCTTACGGTAACAAGGTATACATATCGATTTTGATTGCTTACTTGAGCCTTGTGGTTCCAATTACCAAACCTTTAGTAATCGATTTGATTGCTTACTTGAGCCTTGTGGTTCCAATTACCAAACCTTTAGTAATTACAATTAGCCTCAATTAATGTCTTCTCATGACACCCATTTTTCATGTGTTCTACTTATATAGAGTCAATTTACTCTGATCCCGCTATTGAGCCAATTCCTCCGCCCAAAAACATGCAATCTCTTAATTCTTTTATCCTTGCCATTTCGATTTTCACATTAAAATATTTCCAATTCTGCTATGAATGAATTTCCTACGATGTAAGTAGTATAGTTTAATTTCCTCATATTGCTAACCCATCATTCATTTTTTGAGCCATACTATTACTAACATAAACCTCAAACCTCAATTTACTTTTCATGTTTTATGTCCCAGTACTTGAGTGTTTCTTTATTTCCATTCTTAACTTATCACTACTTAGCCCATCAAGCCTAAAGAGACAACAAAGCCTTCGTAATAAGTTATAGTAGCAATGTTTAAACTCCAATACTTTTGCAAAATATAAAGTTAACTGCCCAACTTAACTTCTTCGCATATTAGCTTATATTTAGAACAGTAAAATCTCTACACAACTTATTTAACCCACGACCATTCAAACTTAATATTCAACTTCTCAAAGAACCTCCGAAGATATATCATGATGGTATAAACTTTATACTTGAACTATTCCCCATTACAGTATGACGAAATAGACCACTCTACTTTCAGTAGTCTCCTTCCCTATCATTTGTAATTGTATTTCCATAGTTAATATATAGATTCTTCATTCATAGATCGTTAAACAAAATAGTATTCTTGAAATGTAAATAACTGAAAGGTCAATTTCAATATTCCGAACCCTTCCACATAATATTTCATTTGTTACTTTATCCTATTTCTTTGGAATCTAATTGATCCACTTGTATAGTCTACGAAGTCCTTCAATTCAGAACCAATAACTACAGTTTTCCATAGCCAAGTATCCACATGTTAACATCTTTAAAACATAAGTATCCGAATAACTTACAATAGTGGGTCTAAGGGACTCGATACACTTATATACAACGATTCATAACCAATTTCTTTGAAATTCCACTCGAGTTTGATACACAACTTTGTTTAAAAAGTTCATTAAGCTATTTAATCAATTTGTTTCAAAACCAAAATCGTATTTCACACAACTTAAGTCCACTCAAGTAACTTTAAAAACGAAGCGTACAAAAAAATGAATCTCTCGTAAAGTAACTCAATAACTAATTTCAACCATACATAATACTATCACGTGTATAAAACAAATAACTTTCCATGTAAAACAAATTACTTTCCGTACATAATATTTTTAAAATCATAATTGAGTTAGTAAAAGCATTTCATCAGATAATATGAAATCATATAAGTTCAGATCCAGTTCTAGAAAATGGAAGGACAATGTGTACCTTCGCTCAAGTCCAAACATCGAATCTTAGCTTCATAAGGAGTCTCAATAAACAGATGTTCTTGATTGCCAAAAGATACCCAGCTCCAAAAGTTAATTTCTGTGATTTACCTCAGCAAAATGACAACATTCAATAGAATTTCTTAATAAATCACAAAGTATGGAATCACTCGAATCAACCTTATTAATGATAACTTTATCTTATCTAGCCAAAATCATTTTCCTCTCATGGAACTAGTTCGAATTCATTAGCCAATTCATTATCAATACTTGCACAAATCCTTCAATAACATTTTACATACTTAATCATTCATTATCAATACTTAATCACTCCAATGTTCTTTGTATAGTTTAGCCAACACCAACACAATTCATTCTCATTTCCAAATCACCATTCATATCACAAAGCTAGGTCCTTTAATAAAAACACAAATAAATTCTAGTTTCTATGAGAATTTCAATCTTAATCTCAAAAGTATTTCATGTATTACTAATCATATATCAAAATCCACAATTTCTTATACTCACTTATCTCATCATTCCTTACTTAAAATGTATAACCCATTTCACCGAATTTTAGTTCACAAAAGCCATAATTATAAACTAGAACTAAAATCAAACTAATGTTCATATGAATTGGACCTTTGATACTTAAAGAGAATAAGAAAAATGAAATACATTTCAAACTTGGAAAGAACATTGCTACCTTCACTCTTATAAGCTCGCAAATGGGTTCAGACCGATTTCCTGTGAGAAGGCAGCAACAAGGAGCACAACACGAGATAGAGGAGAGTTGACAACTTAACATGGCGACCGTGCATGGTGGCGATTCAACCGCAACACGCCCCGACAACCGCAAGGAAGCTAACAGGGGGTAGCTCGGTAGCCGGCGCAGCCCAGACCGAAAGCCTACTTTGAGGAAATCAAAAGCCAGCCAAAGGAAGAGGGGAGAAGCCATTCGGGGCTTGGTGGTTGCTTGTCGCTGAAGATCAAGAAGAATAGGGGTTCGAGAGAGATACAGGGAGAGAGAACAGAGGTTTTTTGAGGTTTGGTTTACTGATTTTATTTTGTAATCAAGAAAGAGAGAAAGATCTAGAAGCTTATAAATTACATGGGTTCTTTATACAATATAAAACTTAAACTCCTTTAACTTAAGTATGACTTTGGTTGGAAAATTTCTCAAATGTCTTGGCAAAACTTATTTTGGCAAATGAGTGCTCATAATAACAAAACTAATAATAGAAAGCATAAATATGTAACTTGATAACAGCTTCATCTTTCTTGAAATCTTTCATAAAACTTATAATCACATAATCAAGTTAATAATATAAAATTATCCTTTAACTAAAGGAGGTTAAAAAGTCAGGCTATTACAGGTTACCAGTGGTGCTAAGAGGTGTTCCAATGGTAGTGTGGTAGGACTAACTCCTACTAGAATGTTAGGGTCTTCATCGTCGATTCCTCGACGAAGACCTCATCCTCGTTAGCTAGATGGATTTCAGTCTTCTTCGAGGCAACTTCGCATGAAGGTCCTCGCGCAACGGTACTTCGTGTCATGATGTTCAATGTAGTTGTTTGTTAGATCCCCACAAACGGCGCCAACTTTTTCGTGTCTTAAGGAAACACAATACAATATATAGTTGGGGGTACAGTTCAAGGTATTGACATAAAGTTCTACAAAAATGAGCACTAGCGAGCTACCGCAGGGGTAAAACCGGGAACATCCATCTGGTGCTTAAACTAGATTTGAGCTAATTCAGACAAAGCCAAAAGTTGTACTTTGCTCTATGTATTAGAATGCGTGTAAGATGGCACTCGACTAATTAGGTCCAAGTACTATTTATAGGAAGTACTTGGAGTGGTATCATTTTATGAAGGTGATGACGTCATGAAGGTTATCGCCTAGTAGTCCACACATATTCCTACCTTTACTGCCTTGGGAAGACCCAAGGGTAAAATGGTAACTTCATACTTACAAGAGCATATTCGTACTTTCAATGGATGAGGTGGGCCAAGATTGGATAGAGTTAAACAATAATAATATTTTTTTTGTGTTTTGCCATGTAGAAAAATCCAATATCAAAGTTTCACGGTATAAAATTTCCAAAAAAATTACGGACTTATTTTATATCGCTGTTTGTATTTAATTTTTATAATTTTTGATTCACCTGATATAAGTTATATAGTAAACAAAAAATATTCATATAATCATCTATATATATTAAAAATCTTAAGCACATGTTGCAATCCGCCACGTGTCACTCTCCCTTATTTTCAAAGATATTCTCATAAAAATAGTGCAAATTGTCTATGAGAAGCTTCGAACCCACAACCTCGAGATGGAAGATAAATGTTTAAACCATTGTGTCACTACATTATTGATTCTTCTTTTATCAATACTTAAGTGATATTAAATGTTTTAAATGAAAAACAATAAGTTATAATATTATAATTGCTTCTATGGTTAAAAACTACTAAGTTATAACTTTTTATTAACATCATCGTACACTAAATTTTAGTTGTCAATTATTAAAGTATAACTCATATAAACTCCAAAACATCGTCTGGAGATAAATATTAGTTCATCTCAGAAAATTGCGAAAGTACTTTTTCGATTCTTCCTTTTTTTTTCTGAGAGATTTTCGATTCTTCTTTTACCAAGCGGCCAGAGAGAGGTGGCTAGGAAGTAGGAAGTAGGAAGAGTGAAGAATTAAGTAAACGAGGCGAGACAGCCTCAAAAGATGAGACTGGAGGTGAGACCTTGAGAGCACGTATACAATAACCAATCTACTTGAGAGTGACACTCTCAAATTAATTTCTGGGCTTTTGTTTTGGATGCTCAATTCATTCTCCCTCTATCAATCAAATCCAAATTGAATTTCAACTTCAGTTCAAATTTCCAGTCCACCTACAAAAGGATAACCATTAGATTAGATTTGAAATCATGGCCAATTCTCTGATCTTAATTGAGGTCAGCCCTAGGTTTGATTCAGATTAATATTTCCGATGAACCTTGGCTGCTTGTTCGCTCCAATTCAATCAATAAGGTTCGATTCACATATTTATGCTACTTTTGTTCTCTAATTCCTACTTCATATATATATATATATATATGCTGAATTTTAACGCGTCTTGGTTTAGATATATTATAGATTCTGCGGATATTTAGGATTAAGGTTTTACACACCTCAGATATAATCATATTTGAGTAGTTGATTGTATTTGGAAGTACTCTAATCTGGTGATTGCTAGGGCTTTGAACAAAGTTGTGGTTACTTATTTGAATATAAATATGTCTAGAAGACATGAAGATTTGAGGATGAAACCTGCGGTTGTTCCAACAAGGGATCGTCGTGATGAAATGGATCAGGAATCGTATTTTACATCACGCCGTGGTGCTCGAGAAGAGCTGCCTTTGCGCTCTCGACGAAGTTTGAGTCCTCAAGATATGGCAGAGAGAAGTCACAGGACTATGGCTAGAGATATGAGGAGTAATTCACTTGAATGGAGGAGAGACTATGAGCAACACATTGATCGAGTTCATGGTGTTGGTGTTGGTGGTCGTATGCTGTCTAGATCCCCTCCAATGGAACACCCTCAAAAAAGGTTGCATATGGATGAAAGGTCTTTCGGAACGAGCCCGACATCAATGAGAGTACATAGAAAATATGAGTGTCCCGAGTATGTGGATTATAATAATATGAACACAAGGCCTAGACATCCTTACAGCTATGATGATCACATGGATGCTTTAAAGCAGAAGGATTGTAGTGCAAGGAGATCTGGCACAAGTGGGCATCGTTCTTTAGTTGAATCTATTACTTATGAGGATGCCATGGAGAGAGATGTTGGGCTGCGTCCAAAATATGGATTTGCTTCAAGATATGCGGAACCTTGTGGGAGCTACTCAACAACGAATATGCACAGAGTTAAGGATGAGAATACCAGGTATCAAGACATAATATCCCATGAAAAGCTGGTTAAAGACGTTTACTACAAGGATGGAGAACAATCTGCATATTACTCAAGAGAGAGTCCTTATATAGATGCTCCACTATCTCAAATCAAGGAATTTGGAAGTGAAGACTTACTAAAGAACAATGCAAGCACTTCCTCAAGTATCATAGTGAGGGGAGAGTATTTAACCAAGCTTCGGGATCTTCGCACTTTGCCATCTGATGATGGGTATCCAAAGCGCTATGGAAAAGAATTAGAACCTCATGTCACTGATGATTATGGTCCGCGGAGAGGTTATGAAACAATATGTAGGGATGCAAAATGCTATGCATGTGATGCGTATAAATCATCCAGACCTCAACATAAAGATTATCAGTATGCTGAAATTGCATTTAGAGGGGATGATGAGATTGGGTATGCTTCTCAAGAAAAAATGTTTGGTAAGACACAATATGGCCGAGAAGAACATGGTCCCAGGGATACACTAAGATCAGATATTATGGATTCTGCTGTAGAAACTATATCTAAAGCCGAAGGTTCTCACTCTTCTCGAAGAACTGTTAAGAATGTTGGAGTTCGAGAATTTGACGTTGTTCAGAAGGAGATGTCTCTAGACTATGTGGGTACAAGAAGATCATCAGATGCATTGATACAAGCTGGGGATTACTTGGATAGCAGATATCCTCATGTTGAGTTAACAAGAAAAGGTTCAAACCATCGTCATATTGCAGATCTTGGAGCCTTACATGAGCATGAATTTGAAGATCGTCACTTGGTTTATGGCTATGGGAGGTATGCACCAGGCGAATCTGATGGATCCAGATTGAAGAATCCTTCTGAATTTAAAAATGTGGAATTGCCAAGAAATGCTGGAGGATTTGAAAGAATCAAGGCTGATGAGCCTCTAGGTAATAACAGGGTGCTTAAACGAAAATATAGCACCGATGAAGATGTAAGCAGAGTGGATTCCAGAAGTGAGATTAGCAGTGAATGGAATATGCCAAGTGGAAGCGATAATTATCATGATCAACAGATTGAGTGGACCAGTAGGAAAGCTAATATCCCCCATTCAAAGAGACCCTCTGGATACGAACGCAGTCAGTGCTATGCGGAAAGCGAGCAAATGTATGACTTACCCTACTGCCATAATGACTCTATTGATGTCGGTTGGACATCTTATCAGAATGAATCAAAAAGTATTCAAGAGCATTCTGGCAAATCATTTAAAATGGGAAGTAGGCATCTCAAGGGATATGCAAAATCTGATTCGTCTAAAAGCTACAGTCATGTGCACCATTCAAATCCAAGAAGTACTCACTACAACCAGCAAAATCTGAGGCAAAATGATAATAATGTTGCAATACCAGCGCAAGGTGCTGACATATCAGAAGATTCTGGAGCTACTTGGAAGTCTGAGCCTTCAGAGGACTCTGATGGTTTTAAGCAGAGAATACAAGCTGCTTTTTTAGACTTCTCCAAGAGATTTAACGAGAACCCAACTGCCCGAAAGCTGTATAAAGAAGAAGGAAAGGCTGGTAGTTTGTTCTGCGTTGTGTGTCGTCGAAGGTCTGTCTTTTCTTTCATGAGCTGATTTTTTAAGTATTCGCGTTCTTCTAGTCTTTTGAGTCGTGGTTGATGCAAGTGGGTAAGTACTTTATTCAATACATGTAAATCAGCTGCTGCTGTTTGTTATTCCATTTCGGAGCGTCTATGGTATGGTGCGGCTCATTGGCTCTGGATAAGATGATGGCTTAGCATTGTCATATTGTTTCTTTGAATTGCTTTAGGATATGATTTTTCAATTCAGATTCTTGTAGTTGCTCGTGGTATTGGAAGCTGCCTTTATTTTAGGATTCACTTGTTCCAGTTCTGGAAGAACATGATGACTGCAGTTTTCGTATGGAAACTAGTTGATCTCATGCCTCACTGCCTTAATGGATTATTATTAACTTCTAGAATGTGGTCTGCACAACAAGCTTATCATTTGTTTCCATTAGGTTTGTTTAGGCTTGACATTATTTTGTAACAGTGTGATTTCTGTCTAGTGTTCACTTTTGGTAGTAAGGTTTAATTTTTTGAAGAATGCTACTATGGTGCTTCGTTCCGTGGTTATCTATTGAAAGGATGGGTTAGTGTGTAGCTTTTCATGACCAGGATGTAGCTTTTCTGGCGTATGGATTCCCACTTATGTGACATTTTCCTATAGAAATTTCCTAAATCAGAGAACCTAACAGTAAATGTGTGAGGAGTTTTGAGATGCTTTTGGAAGTTGATTGTTGTGAATTTATTTATTTATATATGTAATTCGTATTGCTAGAGAGATAGTGGTTGTGATGTGGTACAAGAGTAAATAGAATGTGACAGACTGTATATGTGGGTGAATGGATGTCAAATAATGCTATTAAAGGATGCTGGAGTTTTTCTAATTGCATGGTTGTAAACCTGTTGACTTCCATGGATGAAGGCTAAGATTGATGTGGCATGATGAAACATGTGTGCTTGGATTACTGCATTTAAATTCTGATGGGTGATGATGCAATTATGTGGTAGTGTATTGGTTGACTTGAGTTTCCTGAAGTATGTTTACTGAAAGGGCTAGGTCATCTAACAATTGTGTACTTTTTTTCGCCCTTGTGAGATGGTGAAGTTGGAAACTGGTTTATGGATCATAATACAGAAAGATGGTAATGTTGATGAATCTCCAACTGATTGGAGCTTGGAGCGTGTAGTTGCACTCGTCTAATGTAATGGTTCAATGCATTTATCGAGGCTGGCAAGTGTAAGATTCTTAACTGCATGTTATATCACATGACAATTTGGAGAATCGGACATAAGTTTTCCTAAGTTGTCTGCTTCATTACGAAGGCTACCAAGAGAAAATAGGGTTTTTGTTGCTTGACTCGAAAGAATTAGCCTTTTGTTCACTACTATTTATGTAGGAGTGTAAGGTACACACCTATACATAGATGAGCAAGAAAATGACGTAAGGTTAGGTGACTCTCGCTTTCTTGGGTGTTTACTTGAGTTACTACCGGTCTTGTTAGTTATTAGTATTATTTTGATGTTGGGATAACTCGTTTTGATCAATTGTCTCTTTGCTACTTCTGTATCCTTTGTCTTTCTATAATCTGATAGGGTCATGTGGTGGTATTTATTGTTGTTTTCTTCTTTCCCCCGAGGGACAAGGGGGTGTTAGCTCTTAGGTGGGAAGCTACTTTGTCCCACTAGCATTTTTCCCCTCCACAAACTATTCACATCAATTTTATCTTCAGTAAATCATTTTAGGACTTCAGGTGGTATATCCTGAGCAGTTATTTCGTTTTTAGTAAAACAGTTGCAATGTGTTATGTACACATGATGTGGCATCCTGAATCAAGTCTCTGCTTTCAGTGCATCGAAAGAGTTTATGAATACAAAGGCTTTGGCTACTCATGCTTTCATGTCTCACAAGGCTGGATTGAGGCCACAGCATTTGGGCCTTCATAGAGCTATATGTGTCCTCATGGGATGGAACACCGTACCCGATGCTGAATCAGGCACCTGGATTCCAGAGGCATTTCCCAGGCCCGAAGCTTTGGCTCTGAAGGAAGACCTTATACTGTGGCCCCCTGTTGTTATTGTTCACAATATTTCCCTGTCAAATAATGATCACAACAAATGGAAGCTCATAAACATTGAGGCACTTGAAGAATTTCTGAGAGGTTTGTATTTTTATTGTTGGAAAATTTACTTCTACATATAAATTCTTGTCAAATGTTGGTATTAGAAAGTTATGCACCACTTTAGCCTCGTCGGCTTTGTATAACAGTCTTATTAGTCCATATCCACTTCCTGTTTCTTTAATAGATAAGGTAATGTACAAAACAGCTAGTGTTAGACTGTTAGTATTGCCTCCTCTTAGTGAAGTACCTTTTTAGTGTTTGATTAGAATTCTCTGAGAAGATCTAATTGTGAACTTATGAATAAAAAAATGTTATTAGATGGCACTTCAGAAATTTGTCGAGCTTTCGTCAGTATTTTCCTTAGACCTTGATGTATAATTTTACAACTTTCTCATTTTTGTTATGGTGCAGGTAAGGGTTTCCATCTTGGAAAGATGAAAATTTGTCTTGGGAATCCTGGAGACCACAGTGTAATTTTGGTAAAATTTTTGGGCACTTTTTCTGGATTACAAGAGGCAGAGAGGCTTCACAAATTATTTCTTGAGAGGAAGCGTGGAAGAGTTGATTTTGAACAAGCTATTTCTGGAATTGGGACTGTTGATGAGTTGATGCAAGGAGATAATCAGCTTCAGAAATTAGAGGATGTGCTGCTCTATGGCTACATGGGTATTTCTGAGGATTTGGATAGTGTTGATTTTGATACAAAGAAAAGGTGTTCTGTAAAGAGCAAGAAAGAGATTCATGAACTTGCAGATGCACCAGTGAAGCCCGAATAAGTGTAAGTATCCAGTTTGTGAAGCTATTATGTGGAAGTTAATTCTTCCTTGACATTGGCTTGAGATGCAATGTTGTTCCAGCATTGGATCTTGGAAGGAATGGATTCGTGCAAGGATGCTATGCTTCTATACAGGTAGACACATGGGCATCTCGAGAGATAATTTCGACACTAGACAATGTTGGAGTAAAGAGTATAATTAATTTTCAGATGCAGCTGAGAAACTTGTATGAGGATAGCCTTATGAGCTCAGGATTTATTCGTCCCTGCACTTTAAATTATGTTTTCTTTTTATCAAATATGCTTTCTTTCCTTTACTCAGTACTATCAAGTAAACAGTTATGATCTTATGAACGACCTTGAGTTTAGATCTATGGCTTTAGTTTGGCTATGTTCTCTTCGTCTGAATTTTTCTGATCTGATCTGATCTGAACTTTTTTTATCTAGACTGAATTTTTCTGATATGAACTTTTTTTTATCTAGACTGAATTTTTCTGATCTGATTTGATCTGAATTTTTCTGATCTGATCTGATCTGAATTTTTATGATCTGATCTGATCTGGACTTTTCTGATCTGATCCGGACTTTTCTGATCTGATCTGATTTTTTCTGATCTGATCTGAAAGTTTCTGATCTGATCATTTCAGAAATAAGCACTAGAATGTTTAAATAAGTTGAAAAGAACATAACCTTTGTCTCACATGTAACCGTTATGATTTTAAATGCTTATAGGGGAAGTAATTTAAAACTGAAATGATTCCTCCTTTTTATTTAATTGTGACACTTTTACACTTTTATATTAGGCAATTTTTGGGAAGAAAAAAGATAGAGAGAGAAAAATAAGGGGATCCATGTGAAAGGAGAGAGATAGAGAAAGCATATTGACCAAAAATGAAAGTGTAACATTTAATTTAAAACTTTCTAAAATAAAAAGTGTCACATTTAAAAAGATGGAGGAAATAACACTAGCTGAGAATCTAATTTAAAATACTTCCTCCGTTTCACTAAAGATGTTACACTTTTTTTCACGCGTATCAAGGGAGTGATCTAAAGGTGTAAACGAGCAAATTTTTCGACGAAATTTTAATACAACCAAGAATGAGATTGTATATGACGTGTCCTAAAATTTCGTCGAAAAATTTGCTCGTTTACACCATTTAATCGCTCCCTTGATATGCGTGAAAAAAAGTGTAACATCTTTTGGGAAACGGATGAAGTACATCGGCTTTTAAGCTTTCATCCACCTGTCAGTTCTTTTTAACTTCTCCCTTTTTATCTCATCATTTTGTATTACTTTTAACTGATTTTATCATCTATTTTATTCATTTCACAATTGCATATCTCTATATGCATGATGTATTCTGTTTGGGCCCCTTCCAGTCATGGCCCATCTAACCGGTGAAATGACTAAAATATCCTTAGGGGGCAAAATTATCATTTTACCCCTAAGGATCCCACAGGCTGGGAAGTACAGGCCTTCAGCCAGGCCCACTGACTAAAAGGCTTTCATGACATCATCATCTTCACCAGATGACGTCACCTCAGTACTACCTATAAATAGTATTCTCATCTGATCATTCAGGTACATTTTTCCATATATTGCAGAGCATTTACTAGTACTATTCTCTCTGATTTCTGAGATCAGATCAAACTTAAGCATCGGAGAGCCGATCCCGGGAACATCCCCGGGGTAGTTCACGGTGCTCGGTTTTGCAGGTGTCCGGATTCGAAGACCTTGGACTCATTTGGTTACTACCCTAGCTGGAAATTGGACTTCCCCGGGGTAGTTAAAGTGACCTTGGACTTCACTGTGTTTCTTGCGACCCGAAACAGTTGGCGCCGTATGTGGGGACTCTAACAAAACAGCTACATTTTCGAACACCATGGCACGAGGACAAGGTAATCACGGTACTGCTGCTCGAAGAACTACTTCTGAGAATGCTCAGACTACTCTGCTGAACCAAGGAGGTGTTATCGTGGAGGACGAGACCGACGTCCCAGAAACCGGAAGCCAGGCTGACATGGCTCTCGAAGCACCCCCATCAGCAGTGACTTACTGGGATCTTCGACATCCGAATGGAAAGACATATGACTACTGTCATGCAACAGCTTGTTTCAGTAATGAAGACTCAACAGACTACTCCCCCCGACCGAGGGACAGTCCTGGATCAACCACAAGCTCATCGAAGGGCAGCTCAGCCAAAACGTGCCCTAACCGAGCATGTTGTTGGTGGCCCTTCGAGAAAGATACCTGCTACTTCGAAAGGAAAATCTATTATGTCACCAAGCAAGGATGATGCTCGACATATAATACAACAGAAGCAGATGAGGGGTAAAAACTTCGACGCCCGGGAGATCATCGAAAAGATAAGAGAACAATCTCAGGGAGGGAATGTAAAGCCCCGAAAACGGGTACCTTAATTAATCACCATTAATTATAACTAATCACAAAAGCTCATTATCTCATAATTACAACTAAGACCTTAAATACTTCCTTCATCTCATTTCTTGAAATCCATCCCAAGCACTTGCTTTTCCCAGATTCATCTCCATCCTTCTTTCATAACCTAAGCTTCGTTCAGAAGAAAAATAGAGAAACAAGAAAAGACAGAAAACATTCCAAAATGAGTGGAAAACTCGTAACTTTACTCCAGCCCGTAAAAACAGTTTTGTTCGAAAACATTTGGATTTAAAGGCACATATATCCAGGAGATAAAGCAGACATGTAAATCATATTTCCTTTGAAATAAGACAATAATCATATTTGCAATATAAATCATACTTGACTTATAATACTCACGTTCATACGATACATGAAATCATGTTAACGGACACTTTAATACTTTCATAAGAATATACGTAGACTAGTAGAACTTAAAAGCTAATCATGTAAGAAACTGACGTCATGCATTCCATGTTAATTACTTTAAGTACAAGCACAGTGTGTACTGAGCATTGAGTAAATCCATTACGTTAAAATGTAACCTCAAACTTTAAACAGAAGGAAAGAATAATTCAAACATTCATGATTACAGTGTGATCCATAAATGATCCATAATTCCTTTTGAATAAGTTTTATACTGGTTGTTGGTCTGTATTTCAGGGGTGGGACGTCTCCCACAATGGGCCAGTGCCCCAGGAAAAGAGCCAGTGCTCATCAGGAATAACATTAGCGGGCCAGTGCCCCAGGATAAGAGCCAGTGCTCATCAAGAAACAGGATACAGCTCGGTACGTGCACGACCATCAGTCAGGATATATACAGCTAACAAACCAGTTCTTTCACTTGAACTTATCATGTTTCATAACTTTTAATATCCATCAGTGATATTCCGTATACTTTAATCATTCAGCTCAGCTCTACCTTTATATAGGTAGTAAAATTATAACATAACAATATTCATCATTCGTAAGCTTTCAATTGCTTTCTTATGAAACGTTCATTGAGTATTTATAATAACATTGGGTTATAAAGCATTCATAGTTCTGTCATTTATAAAGTATAATGCCATCCCATGATTCATAAAGCAACATACCTAATCCATTCACATAATCATATGACACTTATTAAGATTTCGTAATATTATTACGCTTGTAATATTTCATAACTTTATTAACATGTTCCCAGACACTGGCTTTACAGAAGCTCACATATTTCATAATAAATGTAAATGGACAACAACAACTCATATATCATATTGAACATGGATTCAGACTTAAGATTACTTATAATAGGTCACAGAGGTAGAATCATAGGTCATAAGTCTATCATGGAAATATTAAACATACGTATTCATAAATCATATAAGCATGTAACTCATGGATAACAGCATGAAATAACATACTTCATTTAATACACATGAGTCATGAGTCTTGAGTCTTGTAATAAAAGTATTAATTATATATAATTACGAAATCACATAAACATGTATCACATAACTCATAACCGATTTTCTTTACTTAAACATTAAATAATTATGTGAACAATAATTAGATAAATAACTCACATTAACCTCGACTTTCATACAAATATGGATAAAGCCGTAAAATCATACTTTCACTTAAACACATACTTTCAGGCATATTAATGATGAAATATACTTCCACTCACATAAGCATGAATCATGGATCATAACAATAACTTATTGTAATTACATAAACATGGTTTTACTTGGATAAGCATATAACATAAAAGTATTTCATATATTACTATACATTACTTAAACATATAATAATCATTTAAATTGCATAATTCATATAATCATATGATTTCATATCGTTCATCAATAATAACTATACTCTTAACATGTAAATTATAATCTATAAATATATATTCAAATAACTTAACGTCATATGATGAATATGATTTTAATTACAAATTCTATAATAAGAAGTCCCTATAATTACATTTTACATTATAAAATCACATACGGGCAGGTATAATGCTGGACATAAAGGTTACCATCACTTCATACTTCGTAACTAATCCTTCCAATTCATAATCATCGTTCATATAAATAATCATACTTTCACAAACATACTCATACAGGCATATAGTAGTGCTGGACATAAAGGTTACCTTAACCGCTCAAATCCATAATACCGTCATAACTCCAAGAATGCCATCCATAGACCTTTCGAATTCCCACATTCCATTTACCGCTCCAAAATACATAAATAAAAATAGTCATTAGAATCAACTCAACTTATGATTAATCACGACTCTTCCTTAATGACCTCGTTTTTTATAAATCTTAACTTTAAAACCCATTATTCTTAAAACTCTTTTGAAATGTCATTATCATAATTTAAAACAATTAGTTATAATAATAATAATTTCTTAAAATTTTTTTAGAAATAATTATACGTAATTGGGCTTTAAATGAACAATAGGTGGAGTAATGGGTCTTATACCTTAAGAAAAGTCAACACAATTGACTTTGGGCTTTTGAAATAGAAAACTGGTTTCTTTAAATCAGATTCTTGAATCAGAATAGCAGAGGAAAAAAGGAAGAGGGAAAGCGGCAGGGGTGGTTTTCTGGTCGCCTGAAAAACGGTCGGAGAGCAAGAGAAGGGTGGTCGGAGCGCAGCTTCGGTGGGGTTGTGCACTGGTGCAGCGAACAAGAGGAGAGGACGTGAGTGGGACGCGAACAGAGAGAAAAGAGCAGGGCTACTGTGGGTGGTTTGGCGGATTGAAGGCGGCGAGGTGGGTGCGGTCAGGTGGCCGGTTTGCCGGCGGTTGGTGCTGCGGTGTTTTCAATGGAAGGGAGTTTCGGGCAGATTGTGGGTGGGTTTTCCGGCGAGTTGGGTGGTCGAAAAAGCTTCAACTAAGGTATTTAATGGCTGAAACTTAATTGAAGAGAAAGGTAGAAGAAAGCTTGAATTTTTCTTATGTAAATTGATGCAAGAATACTCCTATTTATAGTAGAAATCAGTAGGAGTGTTCAATTTGTACTTCTCTTCTAATAGATAGACATGGAAGAAGAGTTGAGAATGATGAAGTTTATCTCCAAAACTATTTTTGTCTGATTTTGGTCATTGTTATCTACAATTTAGTGCAGAATTTCATTAAGCTTATCAAATGCAGCTTTACAAGCCTTCATGTTCATCCTTTTGCAACCAATTTGCTCCAATGGTGTGGTGGGGAAGAAGGGGAAGTAGGAGGTGGAAGAAGGAGAAAGAAACTGATTTGTTTTTCTTCCTTTTCTTTTTCTTTTTCCTTTTTTCTGATTTTGTTTTTGGGTTAAATAGTTTTTGGGTTTGGGCTTGGTACTTGGATATGGACTTGAGGATGGATAATGAGTAATTACCCATAAGTTTACAAAACACAATTTTATTTCCTTAAATAGTATTAGTAATAATTAGTACTTAAAATTAAAAAAATCAAGAATATACTATAATAAGAAACCTTAATACCACTTATTAAAATAATAAGGTCATACTTAAGTTAATAATCTTAATTATTTAATAATAAAATAAGGTTAAAAATTGGGATATTACAGGGAATTCGAAGCATACAGTGGCCACACGAACCACAGCGCACTATCACCCCGTGACTAGCCGTCACACTTTAAGAATAGTGAACCCACAACAGATCGAGGAGCCCGAGGAGGTAGCTGAATCAGGCTTTCGAATGCGTTCAGCAATGCCACACAAATCACCATTCAGCCAACACATCATGGAGACCCCTAACCCGGGCAAAGTTAAGATTCCTTTGATAGAGCACTACTCAGGGATTACAGATCTTGCTGACCATCTGGCAGCATACAAAGCTCAAATGAGCGTGCAGACGTTCTGTGAGGCGACGTGGTGCAGGTATCTCCCGACCACCCTCAAAGGCTTGGCCCTCAATTGGCTCACAAGCTTATCGAACGGCATCATAACCAGCTTCTCGGCTCTCGAAGCTCTCTTCTCTCAGCACTTCATAGCAGCAAAACGTCACAAAAAGACTAGTGTCCACCTGATGTCCGTTTCCCAGCAGAAAGGGGAAAGTCTGAGCTGCTACATCAAGCGATTCAACGAGGAGTCCCTCAAGGTCTCCGACCTCCAGGATGAAGTTGCTGTTACGGCCTTGATGAACGACCTTCATCCTGGACGCTTCAAGTTCGAACTCGCCATGAGAGAGACTCTCACCTTGGTTGATGCCATGAGACAGGCACAGAAGTATATCCAAGCGTCAGACATCTGTAAGAATGTTCATGAAGAAGGAGGCAACAAAAGGAGAAATGAGCCATCGAATCAGAAAGACATGGCAGACAGGCTAAAGAGGCATCGACCATCCGATGGAGGTCATGATCCTCGTTTCAATGTTAACCGGAGGGAAATATACTTGGACATAAAAGAGAAATCTGTGTTGCCTCGACCTAACCCAATCAAAACGTCGAGTTATCGCAGAGACAAAAAGCTGTGGTGCGAATACCATAAAGACTGTGGTCACACGGCCAAGGACTGTAGGGAATTGAAGAAAGCTCTCGACAAGTTGGCTGATGAAGGGAAGTTGAATAGATATCTCAAAGAACCTCAGGGTGATCGAAGAAGAGATAAGGAAAAAGAGAAACAATATAGAAGCGATGAAACCGAAGGCTATGTAGGCGTCATAGCTGGGGGCTTTGCTTCGAGAGGCCTAACCGGCAACGCAAGGAAGAATCATCTATACCATCTAAAGGATGGCGAGAGAATGAAAAGGCCGGACACTCCCACCATGGTGTTCGGAGAAAGTTCGAAGGAGATACAGACCCCCCATGATGACCCTCTGGTCATCGAACTAAAAGTGGCCAACCATAGGGTTGGTCGAGTGTTGATAGACAGTGGGAGCTCGGCAGACATCATTACTTGGGAATGTTTGCAAAAGCTCAAATACGAAAAGAAGGACATCAAGGCCATTGACCAACCTTTGGTCGGATTCGGAGGGCAATCCGTTCACCCCCTCAGAGTCATCAGCTTGCCTAGCCGGTTTGGTGACAAAGGAAAAGGACGATGCCTTCCAATTAACTTTCTAGTCGTTGACATCGACCTCCCATATAACATCATCATAGGGAGGCCCACATTGAATAGAATAAAAGCTGCAATTTCGACCTACCAGCTCCTGTTGCAGTTCGAAGCAGATGATGGGACGGTTGGAAGGTTGCATGGGGACCAAAAGTCTGCCCGAGAATGTTATGTCAATAGCTTGAGAACATGCAAGCCAGTCGAAGCAAGCTCAGGAAAGAGGAAAAGAGAAGAAAAAGAAACTGACAAAATATCACCCCCACCATTTGGTTTGTTCTATAACGAGAACCCAATCAATTACAATCGACCTCAGCCGGTCTATGAAGATGAAGAAATACAACTCGGACTTGATCCTAACCGGAAAGTTCGAATTGGCTAGGACCTTAACCAGGTCGTTCGAAAAGAAATAGTGGATCTCCTCCAAGAGTATCAAGAGGTGTTCGCATTTTCAGCTGATGAGATGCCAGGAATAGACCCTTCGGTCACCAAACATCAGTTGAACATCAAGTCAGAATTCAGGCCCATCAAACAGAAGTTAAGACATCAGGGTGCTGAAAGGAACAAAGCCGCAGCAGAAGAGGTTAAAAAGTTGCTAAGTGCCGGGATGATAAAAGAATGTCAATACACAGAATGGCTGTCGAACGTAGTACTAGTTCGAAAGCCCAATGGATCATGGCGCATGTGCGTCGATTTCACCGATCTTAACAAAGCGTGTCCTAAAGACGATTTCCCCCTCCCAAAGATCGACAAGCTGGTGGACTCCACAGCAGGACATGCACTTTTTAGCTTTATGGACGCGAATGCTGGTTACCACCAAATTCCCCTCGCCGAGGAAGACCAGGTGCATACCGCATTCATTACGAGTTCCGGGATTTATTGTTTTGTGGTCATGCCGTTCGGACTTAAGAACGCAGGGGCTACATATCAGAGGCTTGTAAATAAAATGTTCGAGAAGCAGTTGGGGCGTAATGTTGAAGTCTATGTTGAGGACATGATAGTCAAGAGCAAGCTAGTCGAAGATCATGTCCAAGATCTGCGGGAAACTTTGTCTACCTTACGATCTTACAACATGAAATTGAATCCTAAGAAGTGCGTCTTTGGCGTTCGAGGAGGGAAATGCCTAGGGTTCCTAGTGGATGAAAGGGGCATCGAAGCTAACCCTGACAAGATAGAAGCCATCATCAACATGAAGACTCCTCGAACTGTGAAGGAGGTCCAAAGGCTCACAGGGTGTATGGCTGCCCTAGGAAGATTTCTATCAAGATCAGCTGACAAGAGCTTACACTTCTTTAATACATTGAAGAAGCCGTGCTTCGAATGGGACTGTGAAGCAGAAAAATCCTTTCAACAGTTGAAGACCCACTTAGCTTCATTACCAAAGCTCGTCTCACCCTTGCCGGGAGAGACATTATTCGTTTATCTAGCGGTATCTGAAACCACTCTAAGTGCTGTGCTCGTTGCTGAAAGAGAAAAACTAAAGCACCAGTATATTTCGTTAGTCATGACTTTCGAGGGGCTGAGAGTAGATACCCCCCATCGGAGAAAATGATATATGCCCTGGTGATGGCCAATCGAAAATTGAAACCTTATTTTCAAGCTCATCCAATCAAAGTACTCACTAGTCAGCCACTAAGAAAGCTCATTGAAAGTAGAAATGGCTCTACTAGAGTTATTGAATGGGCTAATCAATTGTCAGACTATGGTCTAGAGTTCGAACCAAGAAGAGCAATTAAAGCACAAGCCTTAGCTGATTTCATCGCTGAGTGCCTAACCGAAATCGAGACTGCCACCCTAACCGGGACATGGCAACTCTATGTTGATGGCTCTTCATCCAAAGCAGGTTGCGGAGCCGGTCTACTGATCATAGACCCTCTCGAAAATAAAATGGAATATGCAATAAAATTTGACTTTGCTGCCTCAAATAACGAAGCAGAGTACGAAGCCCTTTTGCTGGGATTAAAACTATGTCTCTCGAATGGGGCTAAGGAAATAACGGTCAAGACAGATTCACAGTTGGTCGTGGGTCATGTCAAAGGAGAATTCGAGGCAAAGGAGGACAGTATGAGGATGTACCTAGGCAAGGTAAAAGAACAGCAACAAAAGTTCACCAAGTTCTCAATACAACACATCCCACGGTCCGAGAACCAGCAGGCAGATGCTTTATCTCGAATGGCCAGTTCAGCATCTGGGTTAGAACCTCGAACCATTTCTTGGGAGGTGTTGTATAAACCAAGTATCAACAGCCAACTTCTCATTTGTAGCATAGACCGCTCGAACAATTGGATGCAAAGTATCCGTCTGTACTTCGAAGAAGGAAAATTACCAGAAGATGAAAAAGAAGCAGAAAGAGTGCGACGCCGTGCAAGTTGGTTTTTGTTGCACGACCACTTGCTATACAAAAAGTCCTTCACACATCCTCTTTTAAGATGTGTGACGCTCGAAGAGGGCCAGCAGATACTTCGAGAGATACATGAAGGCACCTGTGGGAGTCATCAGGGGGCTCGAACTATAGCTGGTAAAGCTCTTCGAGCAAGGTACTATTGGCTAACAGTGATGAAGGATGCCAAGGACATGGTCAAAAAATGCCACAACTGTCAAGTGTATGCTCATGTACATCGACAGTCAGCCTCTCTTCTCACTACAATGCAAGCTGTGCTACCATTCGACCAGTGGGGGATGGACATCCTCGGGCCCTTCCCAGTTGCTTCTGGTGGAAGAAAATTCTTGTTGGTAGCTGTCGACTACTTTACCAAGTGGATCGAGGCTGAACCCTTAGCCACCATCACAGATAACAAAGTGCAGGACTTCATCTTGAAAAACATAATCACTCGTTTTGGCATACCCCGAGCACTCATATCAGACAACGGTCGACAATTCAACAGTGGTCCTACCAAAGCTTACTGCGCTCGATTTGACATACAAACAAAATTTTCTGCTGTCAGTCGATCGCAAACCAACGGGCAGGCAGAGGCAGCCAACAAAGTCATCCTCAAAGGGTTAAAGAAAGGGTCATGGGTTAAAGAATTACCAGGAATACTATGGTCAGCTCGAACCACGGTAAAAGAGGCCACTGGACATACACCTTTAACTTGGTTTATGGAAGTGAAGCCGTGCTGCCGGTCGAAGTAGATATCCCCTCACCGAGGATAACATTCTTTGACTACGGGCAAAACGAAGAAGAAAAAAGCGTCAATCTCGACCTCCTACCAGAGACAAGAGGAAATGCACTGCTCAAATCAATGGCTCAGAAGGCTAGAATGACCAGGCTGTACAATCGAGGGGTCAAGGAAAGAAAGTTCGAGGTCGGAGACCTAGTCCTTCGAAAGATTGAAGCAACAGGAAAGAAGATGGACCTTGGCAAGCTAAGTCCAAATTGGGAAGGACCATATCGAGTAACGGAGGTTATTCATCCTGGAACATACAGACTCGAGAACATGGATGGTGATCCTTTGTTTCGTCCCTGGAATATCGACAACTTGAGGAAGTTCTACGTTTGAAGCCAACCACAACAACTTAAGGGGCTAATATGACAGCAAGATAGATAGTTCTTGTACTACTTCGACCTCACCGGTCTTGTTAAGTTGTTGTGATAAGCATTAGAATAATTGTAATGATCTTGAACTTGTAGACCTTGCCGGTCCAAACAGACTTGTTAAGATTATGAATGAAATATGACCTCACCGGTCTTTCGAATTTGTCATCTATTTAAATTATGCATCATGTTCGAAATTTTTAGCACCTAACAAGTTCAAAACGGATTCATAATCTCACCGGTCTCGAATTTCATTAAGTGATGCGACTCCTCTAAAGAGGGCCTTCGAATTTCTATGGACCCTTCTTTGAGGGTGCTCGAATTTTGTCATACAAAAGAAACAGGAGACCTAGCAGGTCGAAAATAAATGCGAAAAGTATGAAACAAGATGAGCAAAAAGTTCTTTTCATTCCATTCGAAGTAAAGATTACAACCTTTGAAAACAGAATAAAAACAAAGCTAAGTAACTGAGTTACAAAAAGTTAAATACATAATGCTGAGTTACAAAGTCAAGGGGCCTCTATGTCGATATCCTCCTCCTCAGACGAGGACTCGGATGAAGAGCTTGCATCATCAGCTTCATCCACCTCAGGCTCATCCTCGACAGCTTCGGAAGCAGCCTCAGCGGTTTGAACTTCGCTTTCCTTGGCAGGAGAGAGGTCGGCAGGGGCTTCATCTTCAACAGCCTCAGCGACCTCCTCAGGGACAGAGGAGGAAGCTTCACCAGCTCCTCGATTGCCCTTTGCCTTCTCCTTTTTCATATAGGCGTCGAGGGCCTCCTGCTCATACTCACCATACTTGGATAGAACCTGTTGGAAATCCAGTTCCGGAACCAAGTCTTTTAGAGTCTGCTCGAAAAAGCCCTGGATTTCACCTCGAGCAGATTGAAAGCCCCGACCATCTTCTGGTCAACAAAGTTCTTACCTTCTTGCGATCGCTTCCAGCGGCGGATGTACTTATCTCTCTTCTGCTTTAAGTCCTTGACGGACTTATCGTATTGCCGCTGCAAGTCATCTCGCTGAGCTTGAACACGATGAAGCAGCTCCTTGTGGCCCCTAAGCTGTCCCTCGAGGTCCGCAACCTCTTTGCGTGAGGCATCGAGCTTCTTCTCAGCAGATTTAAGCTGGTTGAACAGCTCGTCTCTGTTGGTCATCAGACTCGTCCTCTCGCTGTTAAAAGCCTCGAGGTTGTCGGCATTCAACCTCTTGGCCGCGTCAAGTTCAGCCTCGAGAGAGCAGACCTTTCGAGAAGCCTCCAACAGCTCCTGTTTGCACTTACCAAGCTCCTCGGCCAGCTTACCCGAATCACGACCTTCCTTTTCAGTAAGGCAGGCCATTCGGACAGACATCTGCAACAACAAACAAAAGGTTAAGTTACAGAAAGGAGATATGGACCATAAGAGAAAACAAAAAGGCTCACCTGTAACCAGCACTCATTGAGCGCCTCGATCTCCTTCGCTGCACTCAACTTAGAGATATCCTCCTTATCCCCGGGCACCAACAATGCCTCTCAAACTCGTTGGTAACGAGCTCGAAGAGCCTTTCGGCTGGCATTCTCGATGCTTACGGCGCCGGACTGACCTTCGACGTCGTCAAGCCAAGAAGTCTTGGTCTTCTTGACCAAGGGCTCTACATTCTATTCTTGACCAAGGGCTCTACATTCTCCTACTCAGCCAAAGGACTCGAACCCGCACCCAGGTGAAAACTAAGATCCGGTATCAACGGATCAACAGAGGGAGAGGTGCGAGCCTTCCTTTTCAAACCCTCAGGATCCTCGACCACCGGAGGAGGGGGGTCAGGCAGAGTTGCAGGAGGAGCAGGTAAAGGCTTCGGTGTTACCGATTTCGCCTTTGGTTTATGTTTTGGATTCTGTCAAAGAAAAGACAAGTTAGAAGAAGCGTATAAAACCAAAATACAACAAAAGGGTGTTCAAACTTACAGCAGGAGGTTTGGGAACTTTGAGTTCCCCCGAGTTCATCGACAGCCTGGCCATGGCCGCAATACCACTCTTAGCAGTGTTCTTATTCATCTCCTCGTCCAGATTATTGTAAGCAAGTACTACAAAAGCAGAGAAATAAAGTCAAAACCAAGGTTGATATCATAAACAGAAGAAATAGATAAGTAATAGACCCCTACATTGGTCATATGCCGGGGACACGCCGAAAGCCGACAGGAAATGCTCGTTGGCTAAATCCTTATCATTAGGCAGCCAGTGATCAGTCTGGTATTCAGGCTTCCCGTCGACATGAAACGACGTGGCTTGACAGTGAATAGCCACAATAGCCTCCTCGACGTCCATTTCAGGCACATTAAGATTCATGCCAAAGTTAGGAGGACTATCGGACAGAGTTACCGGTATATCCCACGGCTGATCCCCTCGAAAGATGAAGAGAAACTCCCCTCGAAAAAGAGCGTGGTTGGTTGGCATCTCAGTTGTCACCTAATATGATTTCTTATCCCCAAGGCCATCTTTGATCATTATGAGATGCCTGGCCTGAAAAGAGTACCAACCAGGCCCATGGCTAAGCTCTGAGACTTCTTGTATCCGGAACATATTGCGCCAAAGGCGCAAGGACGGTCGCACTCCAAGCATGCGACAGATACACAAAAATGCAACTATCGTCCCAACTGAGTTAGGCATAAGTTGACACAAGGCTATGTTATAAGCCTCTAAAATCTCCTTAAAAAGTGGGTGCAAGGGAAAGCGCAAACCCAGTTCGAAATATGATTTATATACACCGACGCACCCTGGAGGTGGTGACACTACCAAATCTGTGAGTTGTGGGGGATACATGACATAGGGCAGCTTTATATGATACAGAGTCAACAAAAACGACAGCCCTTCTTGAAGATCCTTTCGCCACTTCCCCATTGACCAGTGGCCACTTATTCCCAATCTCATGTTGGGGGAAGGGCAGGGCTCGATATAATCGGAAGCCGAAGTCCCCTCATCCGTCATCTCCACAATTTGCACTACACCAAGAGAAAATAAAGAATCTAAGTAACTCCTCTTAGTAGGAGGGAAGGCTATCGTTACTTTATTAGGATGATCTAAAAAATCCTCAGGCCCCTCGAAATCCTCCTCACACTCCTCTTCCTCAATGGGAATGGCGTCGAGCAAAATATCTGAATTCGGGACCCAATAAGCTATTGATACAACAGGAGCCCCATCTACCCATGTTTCTACCCAAGGCATATAAGGAAGGGGTTCATTATTTATATTAAAGTGACCCCTATCGAATTTATTAAAAGCAAGGAAAAGAATTTAAAATAAGATGTCATACCTGTCGAATTATATGAAGAAGGTTCCTCGCTCTCTTGACACGATCTGAGCAGCACACAAGGAGCAAAAGGCTTCTTAAAAAGGGAGAGAAAATTAGAGAGAGAAAGTAGAGAGAGAAATTGCAAGTGAGTAAATGAGGAAAGAAGTGAGATATTTATATCCCACCTACCCTGAACAGTAACCTCTCTAATGTGAACAGTAACCCAACATGGGAGTTCATGCCAGAGGATAGAAGGGGGTTTGTTTCAATACGGTATTTATACGGTTCAAACGTATAAAAAACGGTAAAAAACGATTGACTACCCAAAAAGTGGACTTTTAAACGTTGACCCTCACCGGGCCTACCTCGAACAAATTCGGCTGTACAACTCTCCCCTCACCGGGGCTACCTCGAACTCTTCAAAAGGTACAACCCTTTGACTGAGTTACCTCGAGTAGATTCAAGGAAGTTCTTTGAATCCATACTTTAGAAAATTTTCTAAGTATGCCAAGCCCTTCATAAGGCATCCCCTTTCGAGTAATTGAGTATTGGACTCAATTAGCCCTTACCAGGCCACCTTAAAATTATAAAATTGAGTATTGGACTCAATTAGCCCTCACCAGGCCACCTCGAAATTATCCAATTGAGTATTGGGCTCAATTAGCCCTAACCAGGCACCTCGAAGAATTCAAGTCACCCAATAATGGGCGTTTCTAATTCTATTTCGAACACCTTATAGAGGACGTTCGAATTTTGTGTTAAACTTCTCTATTAAGGGCGTTTGAATTTCGTCCTTCATAGAATTCCTTCAAGGATGGCTTTCGAATTTTATTATAAATCACCCAATGATGGATGTTTGTAATTTGTATCGAACACCCTATTGAGGGCGTTCGAATTTTGAAGTCACTGAATAGTAAACCCAAGTCTATTTTTAAACATTTGCTTTGAGGACGCTCGAATTCTATGAGCTATTCTCCTAGGAGGGCGTTCGAATTCCCTTTGAACCTCTGTGTTGAGGGTGTTCGAATTCTATAAAGTGTTCTCCTAGGAGGGTGCTCGAATCCTATGAGCCATTCTCCTAGGAAGGCGTTCGAATTCCAGTTGAACCTCTGTGTGGAGGGCGTTCGAAATTGCACCAAACTCTTCCATAAAGGGATTTCTAAAAATTGAATAAGTATGGCTAAGTCTTTTAAAGCCTCTCCTAGGAAGGTGCTCGAATTCTATGAGCTATTTTTCCTAGGAGGGCGTTTGAATTTCACTCACCTTCTAAGGATCAGGGCTCTCGAATTTTCACTCACCTTCTAAGGGTGAGGGCTTTCGAATTTTCATTCACCTTCTAAAGGTGAGGGCTTTCGAATTTTCACTCACCTTCTAAAGGTGAGGGCTTTCGAATTTTCACTCACCCTTTAGGGGTGAGGGCTTTCGAATTTTCACTCACCTTCTAAAGGTGAGGGCTCTCGAATTTTCACTCACCTTCTAAGGGTGAGGGCTTTCGAATTTTCACTCACCTTCTAAAGGTGAGGGCTTTCGAATATTCACTCACCCTTTAGGGGTGAGGGCTTTTGAATTTTCACTCACCTTCTAAAGGTGAGGGCTTTTGAATTTTCACTCACCTTCTAAGGGTGAGGGCTTTCGAATTTTCACTCACCTTCTAAAGGTGAGGGCTTTCGAATTTTCACTCACCCTTTAGTGGTGAGGGCTTTCGAATTTTCACTCACCTTCTAAAGGTGAGGGCTTTCGAATTTTTACTCACCCTTTAGGGGTGAGGGCTTTCGAATTTTCACTCACCCTTTAGGGGTGAGGGCTTTCGAATTTTCACTCACCTTCTAAAGGTGAGGGATTTCAAATTTTTACTCACCCTTTAGGGGTGAGGGCTTTCGAATTTTCACTCACCTTCTAAAAGGGAGCGCACCCCATAAGACTGAGGGCTTTCGAATTTTCCCTCACCCTTTAAGGGTGAGGGCTTTCGAATTTTCTCTCACCCTCTAAGGGTGAGGGCTTTCGAACTTTCACTCACCCTTTAAGGGTGAGGGCGTTCGAATTTGCTCTCATCCTCTAAGGGTGAGGGCGTACGAATTTGGTAAAATCAACCCCACTTTTGGGTATGTCGAGTTTTTACAACAACCGAGACAGATTATTCCGCTCCACATCACAGTCTCATCATGATCTGACACTACGACATAGAGCGTGGGGCTAATGTTTGGGCCCTTTCTAGTCATGGCCCACCTAACCGGTGAAATGACTAAAATACCCCTTAGGGGGCAAAATTACCATTTTACCCCTAAGGATCCCACAGGCTAGGAAGTACAGGCCTTCAGTCAGGCCCACTGACTAAAAGGCTTTCATGACATCATCATCTTCACTAGATGACGTCACCTCAGTACTACCTATAAATAGTATTCTCATATGATCATTCAGGTACGTTTTTCCATATATTGCAGAGCATTTACTAGTACTATTCTCTCTGATTTCTGAGATCAGATCTGACTTAAGCATCGGAGAGCCGATCCCGGGAACATCCCCGGGGTAGTTCACGGTGCTCGGTGATAAGAGGTTTTTAGCGTGTCGTTAAGGCACTAAGAACCGCTTAGCAAACACAATTTATAAACCTAACGAGCAACTACTAAGCACTTAGTAACGGCAAGTCAAGGGTCGAACCACAAGGAAATTGGGATTGAGTTCAGTCCACTAAGTCCAAAACTACCTAAGTGAAGGGTTTTTGGGGGTTTTGGATTGAGTAAGTCACCGACTAATTAACTAGCTAAAAAATACCGACTAAGAATTAAATAGAAGAATTAATAAGATAGAGAAAACACTAGAGCTTGGGTTACTCGCATGAACTCGGGCAAGACACGACACAAATGCAACTACGAAGCTATTGAGAATAACGTGCAAGGTTAAGTTTCACTCCAAAGTCCTTGAGTCCTCTCTCGGATGGTCCTCAAGAGTAATCAATTAATCAATCGACTAAATCCTCTCTCGAATGGTCTTTAGCCAATTGATTAATGGATTCAATTTGATTGGAAAACCCCTAAATAGGATCCTCTTAATTTCTACCCAATCTCTTGGTCTAGAAATTAAGTTGATTCATGGGAATGACTAGACAACAACAATCAATTAAGAGTAATTGAAATCTAAGCCCTAGCATAAACTTCATCAAGGTCTACCCTAAGGTGTCAAAACACCAAGAACAATGCACATTAAACATGAAGAAAGCAATTACAAGAACATCTACATTAAGCCCCTAATTCATGCTTTCACCCAAACCCTAGATTAGAAACTACTCACTAATCATGGATTCTAAGCAATTAAGATTCAATAAGTTAAACATCATGAACAAAGCAATGAGATTAAAGGAAAGAGATAGAAAAGAAATTACTTGAATTAATTAATGAATTCGATCTTCAATAATGAAACAAAGAATGTTTGAGAGAGTTTTAGGGCTAAGAGAGAGTTAATTAGAAACTAAGTATGAAGTAATGTCGAGTCTAAGCTAAAAAAATTAATTAAAAGTGTCATTAAACTAAGACAAAGAAAACGGGTCAACACCCGAAGTCAGGTCACCACGGTCGTGGTGAAATCACCACGACCGTGGCCCCTGACTTTCATAGGATCAGTTTCCAATCTTCAACAGTCTGTTTTGCTCGCTACAGGTCCCCACGACCGTGGTGATTTCACAACGACCGTGGTGACTTGCTGGTCAGCGGACAGCTCAACTTCGAACGATCATATCTCTCTCGTATCTTATCGGAATTGGGCTCATGACCAGTTGTTGGAAAGCTATCGAAACGAGCTAACACCTTCCACCGGAATCACCTTAATCCGATTTACGGATCAAATGTTATGTCCATTTGAAGTTCAACAGTCCATAACTAATCTTCCAATGATCATATATGACTTCAAAAACCTGTTAGCTAGTCTGAAAATCATCCAAAACAACTAAACGAGTAGTGAAGCAACCATTTAGCTCAAAGTTATCAAAACCATGCAATGCAAGACTAAAATGCTCTAAATCTATATGCATCGACACTAAAAATGCAGCATGGATAGGCACAATAAAGTACTATCAAACTCCCCCAAGCTAGTCCAATTGCTTGTCCTCAAGCGAACAAACGATAGACATAGGGAAAGAGTTCTATGTCCCCTAACAATGATACGCATGCCAAGATGAATAATGTAGACCTTCAAACCTTTCCAGCATCGAATGCAAAACACTATCAAGCCTCAAAGTTTATAGCACAAGGAAAAGCAACCAATCTTACCACAAGTTCTCCCCCAAGCTTGGCTCAGTCATATAGATAGTAGCTCTCACTTTAGTCGTACGCACTTCTCTCGTGTGTTTAAATAGGTCAAATGAACGCTCAAAGCTCGATTCCATCGACTATATCCTACCATAAGCTTGTATATCATCTCACTCTCTGTCGCATAAATACCAAAGTTTGCATCAAGAATCAAGAGGACTTAGTCAAGGTTGTAATGTAGGATTAAGGTGAGGGTGCGGTAGCATTTGGGATCGTGGTGTTAAAGAGGGGAAAGTGAAACTTCCAACTTAGCACCTTTCTAAAAGCTCAAAACCCACCCTACACAAACTTGAACGCTCTAAACAACCTTTCACAAGCTCTCCTCTTATTTTAGCATCTCAATCTCCCTTATTGCTATTTTTGAACATACCACAAATCCTTTATTCTAAACTTTTTCTCTTTTTCATTCATTTTTTTTTCTATATTTTTTTTTGCTTTTGTGGATTGTAGTGATTTTAGAGGAAGGGAGAAAATGAGAACTTCAATGAATAGTAAGGAGGCGAACTCAAACAATATCCAAACGCAAAGTCGAACACCTACACCAAGTCATTCTCGTAATACCCATCATTATGTTTCACCCCATCTAAGTAGTTTCACAATCCCCTAGGTAAGGAGATAGGTAATAAGCTAGAGATGTGGTTAACAAAGAAAACAAGCTTAGGTTCACAGGGGCTTCAAAGGAGGATAATAGATGGGGGTGGCCTTTGGCAATGTAGCTCAAGTAACATGAAAGCCTCAATCAGATTCAAGACGCAAACAAGTCAAGCGTATTCAGGGAGAATCAATGCAAGTTCTAGAGAATATTCATCAAGGAAGAGCAACACACAACAAGCAGATAAGACTGAAAATATGTCGGTCTATAAGGCTATAAACACATGCTCTCACAAAGGGTATAGCTACCAACATCAGTCGAGCCGCACAAGAGGGAGACCAATCATTCCACAACCCAACAATTCCTTGGCCTACTAGAGACTATCAAAGCATTTCCTTTTTCAGGTTTTCAGGTCATCAAGAAGAATATATGCGTACCAATGGCGGAGTTCTAACCTAAATGCAGTATATATGCATCCTAAACATGGTACTAAATGCTAATATGCAATCTAAACATAACACTAATATGCAACTAATGCAAATTATATGCATCTAATGCAAACTATATGCAACTAATGCAAACTATATGCAACTAATGCAAACTATATGCAACTAATATATACATCCTCCCCCAAGCTAAACCACACAGTGTCCTCACTGTGAAAAATCTAATGAAAACAATAGCAAGGGAGGGGAAAAATCCTGACTCACTGGTCGGGAGGGGGTCGGGAACCACGTGAGTCGAGCTTACCCCCTTAAGGTCATCAATCGAGTTCCCAATGACATCTTTATATATTTGCAATATCTTAATCAATTCTGGTATAGAGATGTCATCAAGAGCCAAGTTAACAATAAGAGGATAAGTACATGCATCATCAAGGAAAACATACTTAAGAGAGGGGGGAAGGGGTTTTAACTTCACCTTGGGAGGAGGCTTAGAACTCTCCTCTTTATCAATGGAAACGGCAAGGACCTTCACTCTCTCAAAACCTTCCATCTCACTCTCCACATGACCAACCCGACAAACTCTCTCTATCATGGGTCTTTTCAATGTTTTAGAGAACTCAAACACAACCTTCTCATTGGCTACCTCAACTGTGATTGTATCATTTTTGCAATTTATTACGGCGCCCAATGTCTTGAGAGCTTCTCTTCCAAGAATGAGAGGAGTCTCCGGATCTTCCTCCATATCCATCACCACAAAATCACATGGCACCAAGACATGCCCAACTTGTATCGGAACATCCTCCAACTCACCATGAGGCGCTCTCAAAGATCGATCCGCCAATTGAATAGTTTTCCTTGTAGGAAGAAGAGGGAAGTTTAGGCGCTTAGCTATGGATAGAGGCATCAAACTCACACTCGCACCCAGATCGGCCAATGCACCCTTAGGCTCGAGGTCACCTATCTTCACCGGCAAAGTGAAGCTTCCAGTGTCTCTTTGCTTCTTAGGCATATCTCGTTGCACTAGAGCACTTACTTGGTATGGCAATTTGATAACCTCGTCTTCAACCTTTCGTTTGTTGGAGAGGATCTCCTTCATGAACTTGGCATAGGCTGGCATTTGAGACATGGCCTCAAGGAATGGAATGTGTATTTGAAGGCCTTTCATAACTTGGAGGAACTTAATGAATTTGTCGCTTAACTTCCTCTCCACCAACCTTTAAAGATATGGGACCGGTGGCACATAGGTCTTAGGTGGAGGAGGTGTTGACAATTGAGCTTTGTCACCAACTTGCTCATGAGTTTCCTTATCTTCTCTTCATTTCTCAACATCGACCCCCCTTTCATCTTCCTCAACTTGATCGTCCTTCTCAACCACCTCAACTTCACTATCTTCACACTCATTAGGCATCTTGGGGCCCTCATAGTTTGTTCCTGACCTCAAATGGATAGCTTTGATTTGATGTAGGTTGGGGTTAGGAATGGGTTGGCTTTGAAGTTGATTTATGGGGTTAGAGGGGTTTTTCTCGGCCACTTGAGCTAATTGGGTTTCAAGCATTTTGTTGTGAGCTTGTAACTCTTGAAACCTTTGGTCATGGCTTTGAAGGGCTTGGCTTTGTAGAGCAAGGGTTTGGGTGATGGTTTGGAGTTGTTGGAGGATTAGGGAGGTAGGGTTGGAGGATGTAGTAGGTTCGGGATTTGGCTTAGGAAATGGTGGGTTTTGAGGGGCCTTTTGGAAGTTGGATCTTTGATGAGGGGCTTGGTAAGTGTTAGAGTTTTGACAGGAGGATCCACCTTGATTGTAGCTTTGAGTAAACCCTTGTTGAGGTTGATGAAATCCTTGTTGAGGTGGATTCCACCCTAGTTGAGGTTGGTTGTAGCCTTGGTCATAGGCTTGTTGAGGTTGTCTCCACCCTCCTTGTTGATTGCTCCTATAACCTTGGTTACCTTGATAACCTTCTCCTCTAGAATTCATGGCCGCCACATGCTCCAACTGAGATCCTCCATAATAAGAGGTATCATGGTTTGTACCACCACATTTGTCACAAGAGAAAGCATTCACTTGTGAGGGACTAGATGTTGCAAGGGTGATCTTCGAGTGCTTCTTGTCAAGTTGATCCATCTTCGCTTGAATTTGGTACATTGGGTCCAACTCAAACTTTCCACCCTTCTTAGGTTGAGCACCTCTCCTTCTTCCACCCCATGAGTAATTCTTGATCACTTATTCTATGGTGGCCTCTAATTGGTCTTGCGGGATCTTAGAAAGTTGACCTCCCGCTCCAGCATCAAGATTAGCACGTGACATAGGATCAAGACCATCATAGAAGAACCTCATCAGTAGGTTTTGATTGAACTCATGGTGAGGGCACGAACGAATCAATTCCCTAAACCTTTCCCAAGCCTCCGCAAGTGTCTCATCACAATCTTGCTCAAAAGAGGAGATTTGCCTCCTAATATATGCGGTCTTCGACTCTGGGAAATACTTCTTCAGAAAAGCCAATGTAACCTGCTCCCATGTAGTGAGGTAGTTAGCAAGCAAATTCTTGAGCCAAGACTTTGCCTTTCCGGAAAGAGAAGACCGGAAGAGATGCATCTTGATGTAATCTGGAGAGACATCATTTGTTGTTATTATAGCACAAATCTCCAGATATCGATCAAGATGAGCAAGTGGATCCTCATCCGACCCTCCACAAAATTGCTCTGCTTTCACCATCCTTGTGAACTGAGGGTGAATGCTGAAATTTGTAGTGGTTATGGGGAGTCGAATTCCACCTTGTAAAACATAGGATCCCAGATTTCCGAAATCCCTAAAAAGCTGTGCATTATCGTCACCCATGTCTGATTCACTTTCACTTGTCGTACTTGAGATAGGTGAAGCTGGCGCAGAACCCAAGGTCAACCGTTCCAAACCTCCCCGAAGCTTTTGCAAAGTGCGATTGATTTCCGGGTCTAAAGCCAAAATGGGTGAGCCGTGAGCTCTCCTTCTCATGTACCACAACAAAGCTAAGCAGAGGATTAGCGAATAACAACACAATAAAAAAAATAAAAGAAAAAAAATCACTTAAGCAATACTAAACTCAAGTAAACTTCAATCAATAGCACAATTTCCCGGGCAACGGCACCATTTTGATAAGAGGTTTTTAGCGTGTCTTTAAGGCACTAAGAACCGCTTAGCAAACACAATTTATAAACCTAACGAGCAACTACTAAGCACGTAGTAACAACAAGTCAAGGGTCGAACCACAAGGAAATTGGGATTGAGTTCAGTCCACTAAGTCCAATACTACCTAAGTGAAGGGTTTTTGGGGGTTTTGGATTGAGTAAGTCACCGACTAATTAACTAGCTAAAGAATACCGACTAAGAATTAAATAGAAGAATTAATAAGATAGAGAAAACACTAGAGCTTGGGTTACTCGCATGAACTCGGGCAAGACACGACACAAATGCAACTACGAAGCTATTGAGAATAACGTGCAAGGTTAAGTTTCCCTCTAAAGTCCTTGAGTCCTCTCTCGAATGGTCCTCAAGAGTAATCAATTAATCAATCGACTAAATCCTCTCTCGAATGGTCTTTAGCCAATTGATTCAATTTGATTGGAAAACCCCTAAATAGGATCCTCTTAATTTCTACCCAATCTCTTGGTCTAGAAATTAAGTTAATTCATGGGAATGACTAGACAACAACAATCAATTAAGAGTAATTGAAATCTAAGCCCTAGCATAAACTTCATCAAGGTCTACCCTAAGGTGTCAAAACACCAAGAACAATGCACATTAAACATGAAGAAAGCAATTACAAGAACATCTACATTAAGCCCCTAATTCATGCTTTCACCCAAACCCTAGATTAGAAACTACTCACTAATCATGGATTCTAAGCAATTAAGATTCAATAAGTTAAACATCATGAACAAAGCAATGAGATTAAAGGAAAGAGATAGAAAAGAAATTACTTGAATTAATTGATGAATTCGATCTTCAATAATGAAACAAAGCGTGTTTGAGAGAGTTTTAGGGCTAAGAGAGAGTTAATTAGAAACTAAGTATGAAGTAATGTCGAGTCTAAGCTAAAAAAATTAATTAAAAGCGTCATTAAACTAAGACAGAGAAAACGGGTCAACACCCGAAGTCAGGTCACCACGGTCGTGGTGAAATCACCACGACCGTGGCCCCTGACTTTCATAGGATCAGTTTCCAATCTTCAACAGTCTGTTTTGCTCGCTACAGGTCCCCACGACCGTGGTGATTTCACCACGACCGTGGTGACTTGCTGGTCAGCGGACAGCTCAACTTCGAACGATCATATCTCTCTCGTATCTTATCGGAATTGGGCTCATGACCAGTTGTTGGAAAGCTATCGAAACGAGCTAACACCTCCCACCGGAATCACCTTAATCCGATTTACGGATCAAATGTTATGTCTATTTGAAGTTCAACAGTCCATAACTAATCTTCCAATGATCATATATGACTTCGAAAACCTGTTAGTTAGTCTGAAAATCATCCAAAACAACTAAACGAGTAGTGAAGCAACCATTTAGCTCAAATTAATCAGAACCATGCAATGCAAGACTAAAATGCTCTAAATCTATATGCATCGACACTAAAAATGCAGCATGGATAGGCACAATAAAGTACTATCAAACTCCCCCAAGCTAGTCCAATTGCTTGTCCTCAAGCGAACAAACGATAGACATAGGGAAAGAGTTCTATGTCCCCTAACAATGATACGCATGCCAAGATGAATAATGTAGACCTTCAAACCTTTCCAGCATCGAATGCAAAACACTATCAAGCCTCAAAGTTTATGGCACAAGGAAAAGCAACCAATCTTACCACAAGTTCTCCCCCAAGCTTGGCTCAGTCATATAGATAGTAGCTCTCACTTTAGTCGTACGCACTTCTCTCGTGTGTTTAAATAGGTCAAATGAACGCTCAAAGCTCGATTCCATCGACTATATCCTACCATAAGCTTGTATATCATCTCACTCTCCGTCGCATAAATACCAAAGTTTGCATCAAGAATCAAGAGGACTTAGTCAAGGTTGTAATGTAGGCTTAAGGTGAGGGTGCGGTAGCATTTGGGATCGTGGAGTTAAAGAGGGGAAAGTGAAACTTCCAACTTAGCACCTTTCTAAAAGCTCAAAACCAACCCTACACAAACTTGAACGCTCTAAACAACCTTTCACAAGCTCTCCTCTTATTTTAGCATCTCAATCTCCCTTATTGCTATTTTTAAACATGCCACAAATCCTTTATTCTAAAATTTTTCTCTTTTTCATTCATTTTTTTTTCTATATTTTTTTTTGCTTTTGTGGATTGTAGTGATTTTAGAGGAAGGGAGAAAATGAGAACTTCAATGAATAGTAAGGAGGCGAACTCAAACAATATCCAAACGCAAAGTCGAACACCTACACCAAGTCATTCTCGTAATACCCATCATTATGTTTCACCCCATCTAAGTAGTTTCACAATCCCCTAGGTAAGGAGATAGGTAATAAGCTAGAGATGTGGTTAACAAAGAAAACAAGCTTAGGTTCACAGGGGCTTCAAAGGAGGATAATAGATGGGGGTGGCCTTTGGCAATGTAGCTCAAGTAACATGAAAGCCTCAATCAGATTCAAGACGCAAACAAGTCAAGCGTATTCAGGGAGAATCAATGCAAGTTCTAGAGAATATTCATCAAGGAAGAGCAACACACAACAAGCAGATAAGACTGAAAATATGTCAGTCTATAAGGCTATAAACACATGCTCTCACAAAGGGTATAGCTACCAACATCAGTCGAGCCGCACAAGAGGGAGACCAATCATTCCACAACCCAACAATTCCTTGGCCTACTAGAGACTATCAAAGCATTTCCTTTTTCAGGTTTTCAGGTCATCAAGAAGAATACATGCGTACCAATGGCGGAGTTCTAACCTAAATGAAGTATATATGCATCCTAAACATGGTACTAAATGCTAATATGCAATCTAAACATAACACTAATATGCAACTAATGCAAATTATATGCATCTAATGCAAACTATATGCAACTAATATATACATCCTCCCCCAAGCTAAACCACACAGTGTCCTCATTGTGAAAAATCTAATGAAAACACTAGCAAGGGAGGGGAAAAATCCTGACTCACTGGTCGGGAGGGGGGTCGGGAACCACATGAGTCGAGCTTAGCCCTTAAGGTCATCAATCGAGTTCCCAATGACATCTTTATATTTTTGCAATATCTATATCAATTCTGGTATAGAGATGTCATCAAGAGCCAAGTTAACAATAAGAGGATAAGTACATGCATCATCAAGGAAAACATACTTAAGAGAGGGGGAAGGGGTTTTAACTTCACCTTGGGAGGAGGCTTAGAACTCTCCTCTTTATCAATGGAAACGGCAAGGACCTTCACTCTCTCAAAACCTTCCATCTCACTCTCCACATGACCAACCCGACAAACTCTCTCTATCATGGGTCTTTTCAATGTTTTAGAGAACTCAAACACAACCTTCTCATTGGCTACCTAAACTGTGATTGTATCATTTTTGCAATTTATTACGGCGCCCAATGTCTTGAGAGCTTCTCTTCCAAGAATGAGAGGAGTCTCCGGATCTTCCTCCATATCCATCACCACAAAATCACACGGCACCAAGACATGCCCAACTTGTATCGGAACATCCTCCAACTCACCATGAGGCGCTCTCAAAGATCGATCCGCCAATTGAATAGTTTTCCTTGTAGGAAGAAGAGGGAAGTTTAGGCACTTAGCTATGGATAGAGGCATCAAACTCACACTCGCACCCAGATCGGCCAATTCACCCTTAGGCTCGAGGTCACCTATCTTCACCGGCAAAGTGAAGCTTCCAGTGTCTCTTTGCTTCTTAGGCATATCTCGTTGCACTAGAGCACTTACTTGGTATGGCAATTTGATAACCTCGTCTTCAACCTTTCGTTTGTTGGAGAGGATCTCCTTCATGAACTTGGCATAGGCTGGCATTTGAGACATGGCCTCAAGGAATGGAATGTGTATTTGAAGGCCTTTCATAACTTGGAGGAACTTAATGAATTTTTCTCTTAACTTCCTCTCCACCAACCTTTGAGGACATGGGACCGGTGGCACATAGGTCTTAGGTGGAGGAGGTGTTGACAATTGAGCTTTGTCACCAACTTGCTCATGAGTTTCCTTATCTTCTCTTCCTTTCTCAACATCAACCCCCCTTTCATCTTCCTCAACTTGATCGTCCTTCTCAACCACCTCAACTTCACTATCTTCACACTCATTAGGCATCTTGGGGCCCTCATAGTTTGTTCCTGACCTCAAATGGATAGCTTTGATTTGATGTAGGTTGGGGTTAGGAATGGGTTAGCTTTGAAGTTGATTTTCGGGGTTAGAGGGGTTTTTCTCGGCCACTTGAGCTAATTGGGTTTCAAGCATTTTGTTGTGAGCTTGTAACTCTTGAAACCTTTGGTCATGGCTTTGAAGGGCTTGGCTTTGTAGAGCAAGGGTTTGGGTGATGGTTTGAAGTTGTTGGAGGATTAGGGAGGTAGGGTTGGAGGATGTAGTAGGTACGGGATTTGGCTTAGGAAATGGTGGGTTTTGAGGGGCCTTTTGGAAGTTGGATCTTTGATGAGGGGCTTGGTAAGTGTTAGAGTTTTGAGAGGAGGATCCACCTTGATTGTAGCTTTGAGTAAACCCTTGTTGAGGTGGATTCCACCCTAGTTGAGGTTGGTTGTAGCCTTGGTCATAGCCTTGTTGAGGTTGTCTCCACCCTCCTTGTTGATTGCTCCTATAACCTTGGTTACCTTGATAACCTTCTCCTCTAGAATTCATGGCCGCCACATGCTCCGACTGAGATCCTCCACAATAAGAGGTATCATGGTTTGTACCACCACATTTGTCACAAGAGAAAGCATTCACTTGTGAGGGACTAGATGATGCAAGGGTGATCTTCGAGAGCTTCTTGTCAAGTTGATCCATCTTCGCTTGAATTTGGTACATTGGGTCCAACTCAAACTTTCCACCCTTCTTAGGTTGAGCACCTCTCCTTCTTCCACCCCATGAGTAATTCTTGATCACTTCTTCTATGGTGGCCTCTAATTGGTCTTGCGGGATCTTAGAAAGTTGACCTCCCGCTCCAGCATCAAGATTAGCACGTGACATAGGATCAAGACCATCATAGAAGAACTTCATCAGTAGGTTTTGATTGAACTCATGGTGAGGGCACGAACGAATCAATTCCCTAAACCTCTCCCAAGCCTCCGCAAGTGTATCATCACAATCTTGCTCAAAAGAGGAGATTTGCCTCCTAATATATGCGGTCTTCGACTCTGGGAAATACTTCTTCAGAAAAGCCAATGTAACCTGCTCCCATGTAGTGAGGTAGTTAGCAAGCAAATTCTTGAGCCAAGACTTTGCCTTTCCGGAAAGAGAAGACCGGAAGAGATGCATCTTGATGTAATCTGGAGAGACATCATTTGTTGTTATTATAGCACAAATCTCCAGATATCGATCAAGATGAGCAAGTGGATCCTCATCCGACCCTCCACAAAATTGCTCTGCTTTCACCATCCTTGTGAACTGAGGGTGAATGCTGAAATTTGTAGTGGTTATGGGGAGTCGAATTCCACCTTGTAAAACATAGGATCCCAGATTTCCGAAATCCCTAAAAAGCTGTGCATTATCGTCACCCATGTCTGATTCACTTTCACTTGTCGTACTTGAGATAGGTGAAGCTGGCGCAGAACCCAAGGTCAACCGTTCCAAACCTCCCCGAAGCTTTTGCAAAGTGCGATTGATTTCCGGGTCTAAAGCCAAAATGGGTGAGCCGTGAGCTCTCCTTCTCATGTACCACAACAAAGCTAAGCAGAGGATTAGCGAATAACAACACAATAAAAAAAATAAAAGAAAAAAAATCACTTAAGCAATACTAAACTCAAGTAAACTTCAATCAATAGCACAATTTCCCGGGCAACGGCACCATTTTGATAAGAGGTTTTTAGCGTGTCTTTAAGGCACTAAGAACCGCTTAGCAAACACAATTTATAAACCTAACGAGCAACTACTAAGCACGTAGTAACAACAAGTCAAGGGTCGAACCACAAGGAAATTGGGATTGAGTTCAGTCCACTAAGTCCAATACTACCTAAGTGAAGGGTTTTTGGGGGTTTTGGATTGAGTAAGTCACCGACTAATTAACTAGCTAAAGAATACCGACTAAGAATTAAATAGAAGAATTAATAAGATAGAGAAAACACTAGAGCTTGGGTTACTCGCATGAACTCGGGCAAGACACGACACAAATGCAACTACGAAGCTATTGAGAATAACGTGCAAGGTTAAGTTTCCCTCTAAAGTCCTTGAGTCCTCTCTCGAATGGTCCTCAAGAGTAATCAATTAATCAATCGACTAAATCCTCTCTCGAATGGTCTTTAGCCAATTGATTCAATTTGATTGGAAAACCCCTAAATAGGATCCTCTTAATTTCTACCCAATCTCTTGGTCTAGAAATTAAGTTAATTCATGGGAATGACTAGACAACAACAATCAATTAAGAGTAATTGAAATCTAAGCCCTAGCATAAACTTCATCAAGGTCTACCCTAAGGTGTCAAAACACCAAGAACAATGCACATTAAACATGAAGAAAGCAATTACAAGAACATCTACATTAAGCCCCTAATTCATGCTTTCACCCAAACCCTAGATTAGAAACTACTCACTAATCATGGATTCTAAGCAATTAAGATTCAATAAGTTAAACATCATGAACAAAGCAATGAGATTAAAGGAAAGAGATAGAAAAGAAATTACTTGAATTAATTGATGAATTCGATCTTCAATAATGAAACAAAGCGTGTTTGAGAGAGTTTTAGGGCTAAGAGAGAGTTAATTAGAAACTAAGTATGAAGTAATGTCGAGTCTAAGCTAAAAAAATTAATTAAAAGCGTCATTAAACTAAGACAGAGAAAACGGGTCAACACCCGAAGTCAGGTCACCACGGTCGTGGTGAAATCACCACGACCGTGGCCCCTGACTTTCATAGGATCAGTTTCCAATCTTCAACAGTCTGTTTTGCTCGCTACAGGTCCCCACGACCGTGGTGATTTCACCACGACCGTGGTGACTTGCTGGTCAGCGGACAGCTCAACTTCGAACGATCATATCTCTCTCGTATCTTATCGGAATTGGGCTCATGACCAGTTGTTGGAAAGCTATCGAAACGAGCTAACACCTCCCACCGGAATCACCTTAATCCGATTTACGGATCAAATGTTATGTCTATTTGAAGTTCAACAGTCCATAACTAATCTTCCAATGATCATATATGACTTCGAAAACCTGTTAGTTAGTCTGAAAATCATCCAAAACAACTAAACGAGTAGTGAAGCAACCATTTAGCTCAAATTAATCAGAACCATGCAATGCAAGACTAAAATGCTCTAAATCTATATGCATCGACACTAAAAATGCAGCATGGATAGGCACAATAAAGTACTATCAAACTCCCCCAAGCTAGTCCAATTGCTTGTCCTCAAGCGAACAAACGATAGACATAGGGAAAGAGTTCTATGTCCCCTAACAATGATACGCATGCCAAGATGAATAATGTAGACCTTCAAACCTTTCCAGCATCGAATGCAAAACACTATCAAGCCTCAAAGTTTATGGCACAAGGAAAAGCAACCAATCTTACCACAAGTTCTCCCCCAAGCTTGGCTCAGTCATATAGATAGTAGCTCTCACTTTAGTCGTACGCACTTCTCTCGTGTGTTTAAATAGGTCAAATGAACGCTCAAAGCTCGATTCCATCGACTATATCCTACCATAAGCTTGTATATCATCTCACTCTCCGTCGCATAAATACCAAAGTTTGCATCAAGAATCAAGAGGACTTAGTCAAGGTTGTAATGTAGGCTTAAGGTGAGGGTGCGGTAGCATTTGGGATCGTGGAGTTAAAGAGGGGAAAGTGAAACTTCCAACTTAGCACCTTTCTAAAAGCTCAAAACCAACCCTACACAAACTTGAACGCTCTAAACAACCTTTCACAAGCTCTCCTCTTATTTTAGCATCTCAATCTCCCTTATTGCTATTTTTGAACATGCCACAAATCCTTTATTCTAAAATTTTTCTCTTTTTCATTCATTTTTTTTTCTATATTTTTTTTGCTTTTGTGGATTGTAGTGATTTTAGAGGAAGGGAGAAAATGAGAACTTCAATGAATAGTAAGGAGGCGAACTCAAACAATATCCAAACGCAAAGTCGAACACCTACACCAAGTCATTCTCGTAATACCCATCATTATGTTTCACCCCATCTAAGTAGTTTCACAATCCCCTAGGTAAGGAGATAGGTAATAAGCTAGAGATGTGGTTAACAAAGAAAACAAGCTTAGGTTCACAGGGGCTTCAAAGGAGGATAATAGATGGGGGTGGCCTTTGGCAATGTAGCTCAAGTAACATGAAAGCCTCAATCAGATTCAAGACGCAAACAAGTCAAGCGTATTCAGGGAGAATCAATGCAAGTTCTAGAGAATATTCATCAAGGAAGAGCAACACACAACAAGCAGATAAGACTGAAAATATGTCAGTCTATAAGGCTATAAACACATGCTCTCACAAAGGGTATAGCTACCAACATCAGTCGAGCCGCACAAGAGGGAGACCAATCATTCCACAACCCAACAATTCCTTGGCCTACTAGAGACTATCAAAGCATTTCCTTTTTCAGGTTTTCAGGTCATCAAGAAGAATACATGCGTACCAATGGCGGAGTTCTAACCTAAATGAAGTATATATGCATCCTAAACATGGTACTAAATGCTAATATGCAATCTAAACATAACACTAATATGCAACTAATGCAAATTATATGCATCTAATGCAAACTATATGCAACTAATATATACATCCTCCCCCAAGCTAAACCACACAGTGTCCTCATTGTGAAAAATCTAATGAAAACACTAGCAAGGGAGGGGAAAAATCCTGACTCACTGGTCGGGAGGGGGGTCGGGAACCACATGAGTCGAGCTTAGCCCTTAAGGTCATCAATCGAGTTCCCAATGACATCTTTATATTTTTGCAATATCTATATCAATTCTGGTATAGAGATGTCATCAAGAGCCAAGTTAACAATAAGAGGATAAGTACATGCATCATCAAGGAAAACATACTTAAGAGAGGGGGGAAGGGGTTTTAACTTCACCTTGGGAGGAGGCTTAGAACTCTCCTCTTTATCAATGGAAACGGCAAGGACCTTCACTCTCTCAAAACCTTCCATCTCACTCTCCACATGACCAACCCGACAAACTCTCTCTATCATGGGTCTTTTCAATGTTTTAGAGAACTCAAACACAACCTTCTCATTGGCTACCTAAACTGTGATTGTATCATTTTTGCAATTTATTACGGCGCCCAATGTCTTGAGAGCTTCTCTTCCAAGAATGAGAGGAGTCTCCGGATCTTCCTCCATATCCATCACCACAAAATCACACGGCACCAAGACATGCCCAACTTGTATCGGAACATCCTCCAACTCACCATGAGGCGCTCTCAAAGATCGATCCGCCAATTGAATAGTTTTCCTTGTAGGAAGAAGAGGGAAGTTTAGGCACTTAGCTATGGATAGAGGCATCAAACTCACACTCGCACCCAGATCGGCCAATTCACCCTTAGGCTCGAGGTCACCTATCTTCACCGGCAAAGTGAAGCTTCCAGTGTCTCTTTGCTTCTTAGGCATATCTCGTTGCACTAGAGCACTTACTTGGTATGGCAATTTGATAACCTCGTCTTCAACCTTTCGTTTGTTGGAGAGGATCTCCTTCATGAACTTGGCATAGGCTGGCATTTGAGACATGGCCTCAAGGAATGGAATGTGTATTTGAAGGCCTTTCATAACTTGGAGGAACTTAATGAATTTTTCTCTTAACTTCCTCTCCACCAACCTTTGAGGACATGGGACCGGTGGCACATAGGTCTTAGGTGGAGGAGGTGTTGACAATTGAGCTTTGTCACCAACTTGCTCATGAGTTTCCTTATCTTCTCTTCCTTTCTCAACATCAACCCCCCTTTCATCTTCCTCAACTTGATCGTCCTTCTCAACCACCTCAACTTCACTATCTTCACACTCATTAGGCATCTTGGGGCCCTCATAGTTTGTTCCTGACCTCAAATGGATAGCTTTGATTTGATGTAGGTTGGGGTTAGGAATGGGTTAGCTTTGAAGTTGATTTTCGGGGTTAGAGGGGTTTTTCTCGGCCACTTGAGCTAATTGGGTTTCAAGCATTTTGTTGTGAGCTTGTAACTCTTGAAACCTTTGGTCATGGCTTTGAAGGGCTTGGCTTTGTAGAGCAAGGGTTTGGGTGATGGTTTGAAGTTGTTGGAGGATTAGGGAGGTAGGGTTGGAGGATGTAGTAGGTACGGGATTTGGCTTAGGAAATGGTGGGTTTTGAGGGGCCTTTTGGAAGTTGGATCTTTGATGAGGGGCTTGGTAAGTGTTAGAGTTTTGAGAGGAGGATCCACCTTGATTGTAGCTTTGAGTAAACCCTTGTTGAGGTGGATTCCACCCTAGTTGAGGTTGGTTGTAGCCTTGGTCATAGCCTTGTTGAGGTTGTCTCCACCCTCCTTGTTGATTGCTCCTATAACCTTGGTTACCTTGATAACCTTCTCCTCTAGAATTCATGGCCGCCACATGCTCCGACTGAGATCCTCCACAATAAGAGGTATCATGGTTTGTACCACCACATTTGTCACAAGAGAAAGCATTCACTTGTGAGGGACTAGATGATGCAAGGGTGATCTTCGAGAGCTTCTTGTCAAGTTGATCCATCTTCGCTTGAATTTGGTACATTGGGTCCAACTCAAACTTTCCACCCTTCTTAGGTTGAGCACCTCTCCTTCTTCCACCCCATGAGTAATTCTTGATCACTTCTTCTATGGTGGCCTCTAATTGGTCTTGCGGGATCTTAGAAAGTTGACCTCCCGCTCCAGCATCAAGATTAGCACGTGACATAGGATCAAGACCATCATAGAAGAACTTCATCAGTAGGTTTTGATTGAACTCATGGTGAGGGCACGAACGAATCAATTCCCTAAACCTCTCCCAAGCCTCCGCAAGTGTATCATCACAATCTTGCTCAAAAGAGGAGATTTGCCTCCTAATATATGCGGTCTTCGACTCTGGGAAATACTTCTTCAGAAAAGCCAATGTAACCTGCTCCCATGTAGTGAGGTAGTTAGCAAGCAAATTCTTGAGCCAAGACTTTGCCTTTCCGGAAAGAGAAGACCGGAAGAGATGCATCTTGATGTAATCTGGAGAGACATCATTTGTTGTTATTATAGCACAAATCTCCAGATATCGATCAAGATGAGCAAGTGGATCCTCATCCGACCCTCCACAAAATTGCTCTGCTTTCACCATCCTTGTGAACTGAGGGTGAATGCTGAAATTTGTAGTGGTTATGGGGAGTCGAATTCCACCTTGTAAAACATAGGATCCCAGATTTCCGAAATCCCTAAAAAGCTGTGCATTATCGTCACCCATGTCTGATTCACTTTCACTTGTCGTACTTGAGATAGGTGAAGCTGGCGCAGAACCCAAGGTCAACCGTTCCAAACCTCCCCGAAGCTTTTGCAAAGTGCGATTGATTTCCGGGTCTAAAGCCAAAATGGGTGAGCCGTGAGCTCTCCTTCTCATGTACCACAACAAAGCTAAGCAGAGGATTAGCGAATAACAACACAATAAAAAAAATAAAAGAAAAAAAAATCACTTAAGCAATACTAAACTCAAGTAAACTTCAATCAATAGCACAATTTCCCGGGCAACGGCACCATTTTGATAAGAGGTTTTTAGCGTGTCTTTAAGGCACTAAGAACCGCTTAGCAAACACAATTTATAAACCTAACGAGCAACTACTAAGCACGTAGTAACAACAAGTCAAGGGTCGAACCACAAGGAAATTGGGATTGAGTTCAGTCCACTAAGTCCAATACTACCTAAGTGAAGGGTTTTGGGGGTTTTGGATTGAGTAAGTCACCGACTAATTAACTAGCTAAAGAATACCGACTAAGAATTAAATAGAAGAATTAATAAGATAGAGAAAACACTAGAGCTTGGGTTACTCGCATGAACTCGGGCAAGACACGACACAAATGCAACTACGAAGCTATTGAGAATAACGTGCAAGGTTAAGTTTCCCTCTAAAGTCCTTGAGTCCTCTCTCGAATGGTCCTCAAGAGTAATCAATTAATCAATCGACTAAATCCTCTCTCGAATGGTCTTTAGCCAATTGATTCAATTTGATTGGAAAACCCCTAAATAGGATCCTCTTAATTTCTACCCAATCTCTTGGTCTAGAAATTAAGTTAATTCATGGGAATGACTAGACAACAACAATCAATTAAGAGTAATTGAAATCTAAGCCCTAGCATAAACTTCATCAAGGTCTACCCTAAGGTGTCAAAACACCAAGAACAATGCACATTAAACATGAAGAAAGCAATTACAAGAACATCTACATTAAGCCCCTAATTCATGCTTTCACCCAAACCCTAGATTAGAAACTACTCACTAATCATGGATTCTAAGCAATTAAGATTCAATAAGTTAAACATCATGAACAAAGCAATGAGATTAAAGGAAAGAGATAGAAAAGAAATTACTTGAATTAATTGATGAATTCGATCTTCAATAATGAAACAAAGCGTGTTTGAGAGAGTTTTAGGGCTAAGAGAGAGTTAATTAGAAACTAAGTATGAAGTAATGTCGAGTCTAAGCTAAAAAAATTAATTAAAAGCGTCATTAAACTAAGACAGAGAAAACGGGTCAACACCCGAAGTCAGGTCACCACGGTCGTGGTGAAATCACCACGACCGTGGCCCCTGACTTTCATAGGATCAGTTTCCAATCTTCAACAGTCTGTTTTGCTCGCTACAGGTCCCCACGACCGTGGTGATTTCACCACGACCGTGGTGACTTGCTGGTCAGCGGACAGCTCAACTTCGAACGATCATATCTCTCTCGTATCTTATCGGAATTGGGCTCATGACCAGTTGTTGGAAAGCTATCGAAACGAGCTAACACCTCCCACCGGAATCACCTTAATCCGATTTACGGATCAAATGTTATGTCTATTTGAAGTTCAACAGTCCATAACTAATCTTCCAATGATCATATATGACTTCGAAAACCTGTTAGTTAGTCTGAAAATCATCCAAAACAACTAAACGAGTAGTGAAGCAACCATTTAGCTCAAATTAATCAGAACCATGCAATGCAAGACTAAAATGCTCTAAATCTATATGCATCGACACTAAAAATGCAGCATGGATAGGCACAATAAAGTACTATCAAACTCCCCCAAGCTAGTCCAATTGCTTGTCCTCAAGCGAACAAACGATAGACATAGGGAAAGAGTTCTATGTCCCCTAACAATGATACGCATGCCAAGATGAATAATGTAGACCTTCAAACCTTTCCAGCATCGAATGCAAAACACTATCAAGCCTCAAAGTTTATGGCACAAGGAAAAGCAACCAATCTTACCACAAGTTCTCCCCCAAGCTTGGCTCAGTCATATAGATAGTAGCTCTCACTTTAGTCGTACGCACTTCTCTCGTGTGTTTAAATAGGTCAAATGAACGCTCAAAGCTCGATTCCATCGACTATATCCTACCATAAGCTTGTATATCATCTCACTCTCCGTCGCATAAATACCAAAGTTTGCATCAAGAATCAAGAGGACTTAGTCAAGGTTGTAATGTAGGCTTAAGGTGAGGGTGCGGTAGCATTTGGGATCGTGGAGTTAAAGAGGGGAAAGTGAAACTTCCAACTTAGCACCTTTCTAAAAGCTCAAAACCAACCCTACACAAACTTGAACGCTCTAAACAACCTTTCACAAGCTCTCCTCTTATTTTAGCATCTCAATCTCCCTTATTGCTATTTTTGAACATGCCACAAATCCTTTATTCTAAAATTTTTCTCTTTTTCATTCATTTTTTTTTCTATATTTTTTTTTTGCTTTTGTGGATTGTAGTGATTTTAGAGGAAGGGAGAAAATGAGAACTTCAATGAATAGTAAGGAGGCGAACTCAAACAATATCCAAACGCAAAGTCGAACACCTACACCAAGTCATTCTCGTAATACCCATCATTATGTTTCACCCCATCTAAGTAGTTTCACAATCCCCTAGGTAAGGAGATAGGTAATAAGCTAGAGATGTGGTTAACAAAGAAAACAAGCTTAGGTTCACAGGGGCTTCAAAGGAGGATAATAGATGGGGGTGGCCTTTGGCAATGTAGCTCAAGTAACATGAAAGCCTCAATCAGATTCAAGACGCAAACAAGTCAAGCGTATTCAGGGAGAATCAATGCAAGTTCTAGAGAATATTCATCAAGGAAGAGCAACACACAACAAGCAGATAAGACTGAAAATATGTCAGTCTATAAGGCTATAAACACATGCTCTCACAAAGGGTATAGCTACCAACATCAGTCGAGCCGCACAAGAGGGAGACCAATCATTCCACAACCCAACAATTCCTTGGCCTACTAGAGACTATCAAAGCATTTCCTTTTTCAGGTTTTCAGGTCATCAAGAAGAATACATGCGTACCAATGGCGGAGTTCTAACCTAAATGAAGTATATATGCATCCTAAACATGGTACTAAATGCTAATATGCAATCTAAACATAACACTAATATGCAACTAATGCAAATTATATGCATCTAATGCAAACTATATGCAACTAATATATACATCCTCCCCCAAGCTAAACCACACAGTGTCCTCATTGTGAAAAATCTAATGAAAACACTAGCAAGGGAGGGGAAAAATCCTGACTCACTGGTCGGGAGGGGGGTCGGGAACCACATGAGTCGAGCTTAGCCCTTAAGGTCATCAATCGAGTTCCCAATGACATCTTTATATTTTTGCAATATCTATATCAATTCTGGTATAGAGATGTCATCAAGAGCCAAGTTAACAATAAGAGGATAAGTACATGCATCATCAAGGAAAACATACTTAAGAGAGGGGGGAAGGGGTTTTAACTTCACCTTGGGAGGAGGCTTAGAACTCTCCTCTTTATCAATGGAAACGGCAAGGACCTTCACTCTCTCAAAACCTTCCATCTCACTCTCCACATGACCAACCCGACAAACTCTCTCTATCATGGGTCTTTTCAATGTTTTAGAGAACTCAAACACAACCTTCTCATTGGCTACCTAAACTGTGATTGTATCATTTTTGCAATTTATTACGGCGCCCAATGTCTTGAGAGCTTCTCTTCCAAGAATGAGAGGAGTCTCCGGATCTTCCTCCATATCCATCACCACAAAATCACACGGCACCAAGACATGCCCAACTTGTATCGGAACATCCTCCAACTCACCATGAGGCGCTCTCAAAGATCGATCCGCCAATTGAATAGTTTTCCTTGTAGGAAGAAGAGGGAAGTTTAGGCACTTAGCTATGGATAGAGGCATCAAACTCACACTCGCACCCAGATCGGCCAATTCACCCTTAGGCTCGAGGTCACCTATCTTCACCGGCAAAGTGAAGCTTCCAGTGTCTCTTTGCTTCTTAGGCATATCTCGTTGCACTAGAGCACTTACTTGGTATGGCAATTTGATAACCTCGTCTTCAACCTTTCGTTTGTTGGAGAGGATCTCCTTCATGAACTTGGCATAGGCTGGCATTTGAGACATGGCCTCAAGGAATGGAATGTGTATTTGAAGGCCTTTCATAACTTGGAGGAACTTAATGAATTTTTCTCTTAACTTCCTCTCCACCAACCTTTGAGGACATGGGACCGGTGGCACATAGGTCTTAGGTGGAGGAGGTGTTGACAATTGAGCTTTGTCACCAACTTGCTCATGAGTTTCCTTATCTTCTCTTCCTTTCTCAACATCAACCCCCCTTTCATCTTCCTCAACTTGATCGTCCTTCTCAACCACCTCAACTTCACTATCTTCACACTCATTAGGCATCTTGGGGCCCTCATAGTTTGTTCCTGACCTCAAATGGATAGCTTTGATTTGATGTAGGTTGGGGTTAGGAATGGGTTAGCTTTGAAGTTGATTTTCGGGGTTAGAGGGGTTTTTCTCGGCCACTTGAGCTAATTGGGTTTCAAGCATTTTGTTGTGAGCTTGTAACTCTTGAAACCTTTGGTCATGGCTTTGAAGGGCTTGGCTTTGTAGAGCAAGGGTTTGGGTGATGGTTTGAAGTTGTTGGAGGATTAGGGAGGTAGGGTTGGAGGATGTAGTAGGTACGGGATTTGGCTTAGGAAATGGTGGGTTTTGAGGGGCCTTTTGGAAGTTGGATCTTTGATGAGGGGCTTGGTAAGTGTTAGAGTTTTGAGAGGAGGATCCACCTTGATTGTAGCTTTGAGTAAACCCTTGTTGAGGTGGATTCCACCCTAGTTGAGGTTGGTTGTAGCCTTGGTCATAGCCTTGTTGAGGTTGTCTCCACCCTCCTTGTTGATTGCTCCTATAACCTTGGTTACCTTGATAACCTTCTCCTCTAGAATTCATGGCCGCCACATGCTCCGACTGAGATCCTCCACAATAAGAGGTATCATGGTTTGTACCACCACATTTGTCACAAGAGAAAGCATTCACTTGTGAGGGACTAGATGATGCAAGGGTGATCTTCGAGAGCTTCTTGTCAAGTTGATCCATCTTCGCTTGAATTTGGTACATTGGGTCCAACTCAAACTTTCCACCCTTCTTAGGTTGAGCACCTCTCCTTCTTCCACCCCATGAGTAATTCTTGATCACTTCTTCTATGGTGGCCTCTAATTGGTCTTGCGGGATCTTAGAAAGTTGACCTCCCGCTCCAGCATCAAGATTAGCACGTGACATAGGATCAAGACCATCATAGAAGAACCTCATCAGTAGGTTTTGATTGAACTCATGGTGAGGGCACGAACGAATCAATTCCCTAAACCTCTCCCAAGCCTCCGCAAGTGTCTCATCACAATCTTGCTCAAAAGAGGAGATTTGCCTCCTAATATATGCGGTCTTCGACTCTGGGAAATACTTCTTCAAAAAAGCCAATGTAACCTGCTCCCATGTAGTGAGGGAGTTAGCAGGCAAATTCTTGAGCCAAGACTTTGCCTTTCCGGAAAGAGAAGACCGGAAGAGATGCATCTTGATGTAATCTGGAGAGACATCATTTGTTGTTATCATAGCACAAATCTCCAGATATCGATCAAGATGAGCAAGTGGATCCTCATCCGACCCTCCACAAAATTGCTCTGCTTTCACCATCCTTGTGAACTGAGGGTGAATGCTGAAATTTGTAGTGGTTATGGGGAGTCGAATTCCACCTTGTAAAACATAGGACCCCAGATTTCCGAAATCCCTAAAAAGCTGTGCATTATCGTCACCCATGTCTGATTCACTTTCACTTGTCGTACTTGAGATAGGTGAAGCTGGCGCAGAACCCAAGGTCAACCGTTCCAAACCTCCCCGAAGCTTTCGCAAAGTGCGATTGATTTCCGGGTCTAAAGCCAAAATGGGTGAGCCGTGAGCTCTCCTTCTCATGTACCACAACAAAGCTAAGCAGAGGATTAGCGAATAACAACACAATAAAAAAATAAAAGAAAAAAATCACTTAAGCAATACTAAACTCAAGTAAACTTCAATCAATAGCACAATTTCCCGGGCAATGGCACCATTTTGATAAGAGGTTTTTAGCGTGTCTTTAAGGCACTAAGAACCGCTTAGCAAACACAATTTATAAACCTAACGAGCAACTACTAAGCACGTAGTAACGACAAGTCAAGGGTCGAACCACAAGGAAATTGGGATTGAGTTCAGTCCACTAAGTCCAAAACTACCTAAGTGAAGGGTTTTTGGGGGTTTTGGATTGAGTAAGTCACCGACTAATTGACTAGCTAAAGAATACCGACTAAGAATTAAATATAAGAATTAATAAGATAGAGAAAACACTAGAGCTTGGGTTACTCGCATGAACTCGGGCAAGACACGACACAAATGCAACTACGAAGCTATTGAGAATAACGTGCAAGGTTAAGTTTCCCTCTAAAGTCCTTGAGTCCTCTCTCGAATGGTCCTCAAGAGTAATCAATTAATCAATCGACTAAATCCTCTCTCGAATGGTCTTTAGCCAATTGATTAATGGATTCAATTTGATTGGAAAACCCCTAAATAGGATCCTCTTAATTTCTACCCAATCTCTTGGTCTAGAAATTAAGTTGATTCATGGGAATGACTAGACAACAACAATCAATTAAGAGTAATTGAAATCTAAGCCCTAGCATAAACTTCATCAAGGTCTACCCTAAGGTGTCAAAACACCAAGAACAATGCACATTAAACATGAAGAAAGCAATTACAAGAACATCTACATTAAGCCCCTAATTCATGCTTTCACCCAAACCCTAGATTAGAAACTACTCACTAATCATGGATTCTAAGCAATTAAGATTCAATAAGTTAAACACCATGAACAAAGCAATGAGATTAAAGGAAAGAGATAGAAAATAAATTACTTGAATTAATTGATGAATTTCAAAGAGTGTTTAAGAGAGTTTTAGGGCTAAGAGAGAGTTAATTAGAAACTAAGTATGAAGTAATGTCGAGTCTAAGCTAAAAAAATTAATTAAAAGCGTCATTAAACTAAGACAGAGAAATCGGGTCAACACCCGAAGTCAGGTCACCACGGTCGTGGTGAAATCACCATGACCGTGGCCGCTGACTTTCATAGGATCAGTTTCCAATCTTCGACAGTCTGTTTTGCTCGCTACAGGTCCCCACGACCGTGGTGACTTGCTGGTCAGCGGACAGCTCAACTTCGAACGATCATATCTCTCTCGTCTCTTATCGGAATTGGGCTCATGACCGGTCGTTGGAAAGCTATCGAAACGAGCTAATACCTCCCATCGGAATCACCTTAATACGATTTACGGATCAAATGTTATGTCCATTTGAAGTTCAACAGTCCACAACTAATCTTCCAATGATCATATATGACTTCAAAAACCTGTTAGTTAGTCTGAAAATCATCCAAAACAACTAAACGAGTAGTGAAGCAACCATTTAGCTCAAAGTAATCAAAACCATGCAATGCAAGACTAAAATGCTCTAAATCTATATGCATCGACACTAAAAATGCAGCATGGATAGGCACAATAAAGTACTTATCACTCGGTTTTGCAGGTGCCCGGATTCGAAGACCTTGGACTCATTTGGTTACTACCCTAGCTGGAAATTGGAATTCCCCGAATTACAAATTCACTGTGTTTCTTGCGACCCGAAACATATTCATTTGCCTTTTTTTTTTCCTATTTTTCATATACAAGAGAATCCACATCCATGTGATTCTATAATTTCTTTCTCCTCATCGCATTCCTTCACATCATGAGTAAGAGGACGAAGAAAGAAAAATCCTTTGGTCTCGGTTTCCAAATTTATTTAATCGAAGGATCGAGAGAAGAAATTTATTAGAAATTTACTCTCAATATCTTTGTTGTGTTAATTAGAGCAGGATTGTAAGGCCTATGATGAGGCTATCAATGGGAACGCCTATGTCGTTTTTTAATACTTAAAACTTCTTTTAAAAACTTTTTGTCACACTTGTTGATGTCATCTCCTTTTTCAATGGTTTCGAATGATGATTCAAATTAGTTGATCCCAAATTATTTTGAGAATAAGACTTAGTTGATGTTGTTGTTGATCTTGTAAGACATGATTAGGCTATGATATATAAAGATGTTTTCTCTTGGAAAGAGGTTATTGATGATGAAATTGATTAAATTATGAGTAATAATACTAAGTTCCTTACAGACCTGTTACCTAATTGTAAAGCAATTGGTTGCTAATAGATTTTTCAGTAAGTGATGCGGGAGCGAAGAGGCTACTCCCAAATATCACTATTTATAACCTTCGCAATATTCGGGTATGGTTAATGTTATGGAAAAATCTCTCCACGCACATGAAAGGGAGAACGGACGTTTAGCAAGGCATTAATATTTAAATCAGCAAAAAAATAATTCAAGGCGCACGCCCAACACGTGATACAGGACGTGGGTTAGTCCACAACGGATAGGAGTCGAGCCTAGTGATGTAAAATCAGATATAGAAGACCAATTGCCAGAGGTCTTACTCAGTAAAAATCTAAGCATGGATACAACTCGTTTACATGGCCCTTGCTTAAGCTCTAATATAACGGTTTTACACAACGAAGGTTCCGTTACTTTGCGGAATAATTTGGTTTAACTAACCAAGCTTAAAGGAGGAATTAAGGTGGTTTATTCAAGCAAGTAGCTCTATAAATGATTATTTTATTCCTAACCTTACTTAAGGTGCTAAACTAATCATGATTAAGCTTTAACAAATTCAGCTGAAATTCCTTCCTTCACTCCTACGTTTTTCTTAGGCTTTTTGGTGATGTCATGCTTAATGATCTAAGCTCCTGTGATGATTTGCAGATGCTTACAAATGCTTAGGTGAGGTATATGACAAAGGGGTCCAATTATAAGCTTTCATTTAAGAGAAGGAAAGGTTTTAAGTGGACAGCAGCAAAACTGCCCAGAATGGCGTGATGGCTGCGTTTTTGTATACTGATCTGGGCAGCAGAGTTTTTTGACCCAATTGCTGAAAACTTAACATGGTTGGATGCCCCTTGATGTGTAGGACATGATCCCATTGGTTTTCAGCCATTTGGAACCGCCAATAGGGAGAAATAACCAGAAAGGTGGAAGGTGGCCAATCATAATTTTCCAGATTTCTTTATTATGAATTTCTTATGTATTTTTCTTATTTCTTTGTATCTTAGGACGGTTCTAAGGCCTTATTTTAGTATCTTAATATGTTATTAAGTCTATATAAGGAGGAGGAAGACTTAGGAGAAAAATGTACTTGACTTTTGATTGAATGAAAAACCGTGTGTTTTCTGAAGCATTAAACTGAGTGTTTTCTTTGTTAATTTGAAAGAGTAACTTGGGGGAGAAATCTACAAGTTCTCAACCACATTTTAGTAAGACTAAGAGCTAATATTTCTCTTATTAATACACCCTTAGTATTTAGGTTTGTGAGCTAATCCTTCCTAAACACTAAAACAACCGAATTTAAGTAACAAAGAGCTAATCTTACTTACTTATTTTCACTTATCCATTTCAATTCATATCAAGTGGTTATCAGAGCTTTGGTTCTACATTATGGGAGACAAGGATGGTAATGAGAGAAGGGATAGAATGATTGATGCATTAGCAGAACAAACAAGTGCCATTCAAGCCATGATGAATAAACTCACTCTTGAAGTAATTCGAAAGAAGACCACGGATGAAGGAGAATGGGGCACTAGGAGTGATGATCGTGGAATGAAGATTGAGGTTCTAGATTTTGATGGAACTTTGGATCCTGAATCCTACTTAGAGTGGGAACGTTCTTTAGAGAGGTTCTTCGAGTATAAGGAGACTCCAGAAGATAAAAAGTACAAGATTGCCGCTCTTAAACTAACCAAATATGCATCCATTTGGTTAGATGGTGTTAAGAGGCAAAGAGTTCGTGCTGAAAAGTCTAAAATCACAACATGACCGAAATTAAAGAAGCTCTTAAGGAAGAGGTTTGTTCCATCTAACTATAAACAAAATCAATATGTTAAATGGTCTACCTTGAAGCAGGGAAATCTTTCTGTGGAGGAGTATATTATGGAGTTTGAAAAGCTATCAATTTTTTGCGAAATTGATGAGCTAGAGGAACAAAAGTTAGGGCGTTTTCTTGGAGGCCTTAATGATGATATCACGGAGAAGCTAGAGGTGTATCCATACCTCACCTTTGATGAATCTTGCAAAGTAGCTATGAATATTGACAAGCACAAGAAGAAGCCGAGTTCTAGTAAGCCTTTTTCGAAACCTTTTAGTACTTTTAAAACTAATCAAAGTACTAGTTCTTTTGATAGTGCAAAAAGGTCTGAAAACTTCAAAAAGAACAAGGAGAAAGGCAAGGAGAACGCTGAAGATAAGCTCCTAAAGGTGCGTTGCTATAAGTGCCAAGGCTATGGGCACTACAAAACCAATTGTCCTACTAGCAGAGTCCTTACAATTCGTGACATAGAGGAGATAGATGAGCTTGAAAAGGCAGGACGTATGGAAGAGGATTCAGCTGAAGAAGGTGAGAGTGAAAATGGAGAAGATTGTGCACCAGAGATGGAGGGAGAATCACTTGTTCTAAGGAGGGCTCTTTACACCAAAAACGTGAGCACTGAAGAGGAACAAAGGGAGACTATTTTTCACCCCAAATGCTTAGTGAAGGGCAAGATTTGCACGTTGATTGTGGATGGAGGCAGTTGTACTAACGTGGCTTCAACTGAGCTCATTGAGAAATTGGCACTTCCTACTACAAAGCACCCTAAGCCTTACAGACTAATATGGCTAGATGATGACAATGAGGTGAAGGTAAGAAAAAGAGTATTGCTTTCTTTTTCGATAGGAAATTATTCTGATGAAATTTTATGTGATGTGATTCCTATGACTGCATGCCATGTTTTACTTGGTCGACCTTGGAAATTTGATAGAAAGGTAAAGCATGATGGTGTTACTAATGTGTATAAGGTGAATAAAGATGGAAAAATTAAGACATTATTACCATTATCACCCTCTAAAATTTCTCACCATAAACCTAAACCTAAAGAAAACCTTCTTTGGGAGGAAATGCTTTTAGGGAGAAAACTATTCGAGAGGGAGGCTAAAGAAGAAAAAATTGTGTATGTCTTAATTAGTAAAGAAAAAACAGAGGGAGTTAGTGTGGAAGATGGCGATTTAAGGGACTTACTAAAGGAGTTTAATGATGTTTTTCCTAATGAATTACCACCTGGACTTCCACCTAAAAGAGGGGTAGAGCATCAGATTGATCTTATTCCAGGAGCACCTATTCCGAATAAGCCCGCCTATAGATGTAACACCCAGGAGAGTGAAGAGTTGCAGAAACAGATTAAGGAGTTAATGGAGAAGGGGTATGTGAGGGAAAGTATGAGTCCATGTGTTGTACCTGCTCTACTGGTCCCAAAGAAAGATGGTTCGTGGAGGATGTGTATTGATAGTCGTGCTGTTAATAATATTACTATCAAATACAGATTTCCTATTCCCAGATTAGATGATATGCTAGATGAACTTGGTGGCTCCAAATTATTTTCTAAAGTTGATCTTAGAAGTGGCTACCATCAAATATGTATGCGTGAAGGTGATGAATGGATGACTGCATTTAAAACGAGATATGGCTTATATGAGTGGCTTGTTATGCCATTTGGTCTTACTACTGCACCTAGCACTTTTATGAGATTGATGAATGAAGTTTTGAGGCCATTTTTGGGCAAGTTCATTGTTATGTACTTGGATGACATTCTAGTGTACTCCACCAGCAAAGAAGAGCATTTATTACATTTGCAACAGTTATTTGAAGTTCTCAGAGAGCAGAAACTCTATGGCAAGCTAGAGAAATGTTCGTTCATGCAGAGGGAAATTGGTTTAATTGGTTTCATTATTTCAGATGAAGGTGTCAAAGTGGACCCATCCAAAGTGGAAGCTATTTCCTCTTGGCCGGTTCCTAAGACGGTTACTGAGGTGAGATCTTTCCATGGTTTGGCTTCATTTTATAGGAGATTCATTAGTAATTTCAGTACTTTAATGAGTCCTATAACTGAATGCACGAAACAAGGAAGATTTGAGTGGACTGATGCTGCTGAAAGGGCGTTTGAGATTGTAAAAGAAAGAATGTGTCACGCACCTATTTTATCATTACCTGATTTTACTAAACCTTTTGAAGTTGAATGTGATGCTAGTGGAACAGGTATTGGAGCAGTCCTTATTCAAGCAGGCAAACCTGTAGCTTATTTCAGTGAAAAATTAAACGGCGCGAAACTCAATTATTCCACTTATGATAAGGAGTTCTATGCAATGGTTCGAGCTCTTAATCATTGGAGTCATTATTTGAGGCCACAAGCTTTTGTTCTTCATTCGGATCATGAATATCTGAAATATATTCATGGTCAACATAAGCTCAATGCTGGTCATGCTAAATGGGTGGAATTTATGCAATCCTTTAACTTTGTTGCTAAATACAAAGCGGGGAAGGCAAATATCATAGTGAATGCATTATCTAGAAGACATTCACTACTAGCTACTGTTGATTAGAAGATTTTGGGGTTCGAGCTGATTAAAGAATATTATTCAGAAGATCCAGATTTTCGTGAAGTATATGGAGAGTGCAAGAAAGGCCAACATGTTCATTATCACATTACAAATGAGTTTCTATTCAAAGGGAACAAGCTTTGTGTTCCTAAGTGTCCAGTTCGTGACTTGCTGATTAGAGAAGCTCATGGAGGAGGCCTAGACGGTCATTTTGGTATTACTAAAACTGTTGAATTGTTGCAGGAAAACTTCTATTGGCCACGCATGGTGGGAGATGTCCAAACAATTTTAGCTCGTTGTCGAACGTATCAAAGGGCCAAAAGCACCTTCTTACAGGGTCCTTACACACCATTACCAGTTCCAGAAAGGCCATGGGAGGATGTGAGCATGGATTTCATTGTTGCCCTTCCAAGAACGCAACTAGGCAAAGACTCTATCATGGTGGTGGTGGACCATTTTTCAAAGATGGCGCACTTTGTTCCGTGCCATAAGAATGAAGATGCCATTAATGTAGTTGCTTTATATTTCAAGGAAATAGTTCGTTTGTATGGTGTTCCAAAGACTATTGTATCTGATCGTGATAGCAAGTTCTTAAGCTACTTTTGGAGAACATTGTGGAGACTCATGGGTACTAAGTTACTGTTTAGTACTTCTTGTCATCCTCAAACAGATGGTCAGATTGAAGTGACCAACAGGACTCTTGGAACATTGTTAAGAGGCCTAGTAAGCAAGACAGGGAAGGACTGGGATGTGAAGCTGTGTCATGTTGAGTTTGCTTACAACAGAACACCACCTTTTGCAACAAAACATTCACCGTTCGAAGCTGTTTATGGGGTAAATCCTTATGTCCCAATTGATTTAATTGCTATTCCTAAAGATTCTTTTGTTCATCGAGATGCTAGGAAGCAAGCTGAAGAGATGGTGAAGATACACAGGCAGATTAGAAGAAACATAGAGAAAGCAAATGAAGTCTACAAAAAGAGAGCAAATATAAGGAGGTCGCCTAAACTTTTTGCTCCAGGAGACTTAGTATGGATTCATTTAAGGAAGGAAAGGTTCCCGGGAAAAAGGAAACACAAGCTAATGCCTAGAGCTGAAGGACCGTTCAAGGTGTTAGAGAGGTGTGGAGATAATGCTTACAAGATTGACCTTCCTGGTGAATATGGAGTTGCTGCTACCTTCAACGTTGCAGATTTGTAACCATACTTAGAAGATGATGATCTGCAGGAATTGAGGACAATTCCATCTGAAGAAGGAGAGAATGATGTAAAATCAGATATAGAAGACCAAGTGTCAGAGGTCTTACTCAGTACAAATCCAAGCATGGATACAACTCGGTTACATGGCCCTTGCTTAAGCTCTAATATAACGGTTTTACACAACGAAGGTTCCGTTACTTTGCGGAACAATTTGGTTTAACTAACCAACCTTAAAGGATGAATTAAGTTGGTTTAGTCAAGCAAGTAGCTCTATTAATGATTATTTTAGTCCTAACCTTACTTAAGGTGCTAAACTAATCATGATTAAGCTTAAACAAATTCAGCTGAAATTCCTTCCTTCACTCCTACGTTTTTCTTAGGCTTTTTGGTGATGTCATGCTTAATGATCTAAGCTCCTGTGATGATTTACAGATGCTTACACATGCTTAGGTGAGGTATATGACAAAGGGGTCCAATTATAAGCTTTCATTTAAGAGAAGGAAAGGTTTTAAGTGGACAGCAGCAAAACTGCCCAGAATGGCGTGATGGCTGCGTTTTTGTATACTGATTTGGGCAGCAGCGTTTTTTGACCCAATTTATGCAAACTTCACATGGTTGGATGCCCCTTGATGTGTAGGACATGATCCCATTCGTTTGCAGCCATTTGGAACCGCCAATAGGGAGAAAGAACCAGAAAGGTGAAAGGTGGGCAATCAGAATTTTCCAGATTTCTTTATTATGAATTTCTTATGTATTTTTCTTATTTCTTTGTATCTTAGGACGGTTCTAGGACCTTATTTCAGTATCTTAACATGTTATTAAGTCTATATAAGGAGGAGGAAGCCTTAGGAGAAAAATGTACTTGACTTTTGATTGAATGAAAAACCGTGTGTTTTCTTAAGTATTAAACTGAGTGTTTTCTTTGCTTAATTTGAAAGAGTAACTTGGGGGAGCAATCTACAAGTTCTCTACCAAGTTTTAGTAAGACTAAGAACTAATCTTTCTCTTACTAATACACCCTTAGTATTTAGTTTTGTGAGCTAATCCTTCCTAAACACTAAAACAACCGAATTTAAGTAACAAAGAGCTAATCTTACTTACTTATTTTCACTTATCCATTTTAATTCATATCACCTAGTTTTTAGGAGGTTATTAGCTCAGAGTTATATCCGTTAGGGATTCCGTTAGGTTGATTAGCGGCTAATGTAGGCTAATGTAATTAGCATAAATAGTGATCTAAGCTCATTGAATTAGGGTTACGACATTATTGCTATTGCTCAAATACTTGTTTATTCATTCAATCAAAGTCCATTGCTTTATATTATACTGCTTGTTCATTCGTTCTTAGATAAAAACTGTTTGTGGCTATTGAATCGTCGGCCTTATCAATCTTTCGACAAATTTCCCGTCTAGAGTGAATTCGTCTAAAACGATTTGGCGTCCACCGTGGGGCCTACGATTCTGAAATAGCCTCAATTCTCACACAAAAATCACTCTCACACAAAATCACTCTCACAAAATTTCGTCATGGAAAATCAAGCTAACAGCTTAACTGAAATCAACCAAAGGTTCGACATGACGGCCAAACGACTGGCCGAGATGGATGCGTTGAAAGCCCGTTTATCAGAGATGGACGGACTGAAAGAAAAGATGTTGATCCTTCAACGCGAGGATGACGCCATGCGCTCTCAGATCCAATCCGTAGCGTCAATCGCCTCAAACTCCAAGTCGATCTATCGGCGTGACACCAGTTAGGTATCCCGCCGCCTCAGCCTGGAGGAAGGAGTACCCTCTCCCCAACCTAACCATTTGATAACTGTCGTCCCGACTATGGAAATTTGCTTTCAGCCGGTTCTCCTATGCTAGAACAAATGGTGGAACTGCCGCCACTTTGTCTGAATGTGACGGGCCAGACAAACACCCTCCGTTGCAACGTTCTCTGCCTTCAACACTTCAGACATAATGACGACCAACCGAATCAGGTCGTCGCCTCCACCCGACTCTATGACAACTCCTCCATTGGCTCCTCCAAGGCCCAACTCCAACAGAGAAACATTTTTCAGTAACACCCTATGGAGTTCTGTTACTTTCAGGACGGCCAGTCAGAGCGTCCCGTCGAGGACGATTACTCAACCCCAGACGGCACCAAGTGCACACGAAGCATACGAACATTTTGAGTAGAAGGTGCTAATGCTCCAATCCCTCATCAACAAGATACCAGGAGTCCTAACTCCATTAAAGGAAGCTTTACCAAATAGCTACGCAGATTCACCCTATGCGGAATGCATAGACATCGTGGACATCCCCAAGAGGTTCTCTACACCCAACATGAAATTGTACGACCGGAGGACGAATCTAGACGAGCACATCGCTCAGTATAAATAGAGAATGATGACCATCCCCGTCCCGCGAGAAATGAGAGAAGCCTGCCTATGCAAGGGTTTCGGGTCAACCTTATCGGGCCCCACATTACAGTGGCTGATCACTCTTCCAAATGGGAGCATATCCAGTTTTGCTGAGCTCGTCAACATTTCAACCAGAAATTCGCCAGCAGCCGCAGCCTAAGCAAACCAATGACTTGTACAGGGTCATTCAAAAGAAAAACAAAGCCCTTAGGGATACTTGAACAGATTCAACAGAGAGAAGGTGTCCATCCCACGATGTGACATTGCTACTGCCATAGAGGCATTCTGACAAGGACTCCTAGGTGACACCGGCCTCTACAGACACTTGACGAAGTACCCCTACACCGATTTCGAGGACGTACAGGCACAGACATTGGCTCATATCAGATTAGAGGAAGACCTCGACTCGAGGAAGGAGTTCTCAGGATACGACAGATCCAACAGGAAGGCTACATACAACAAAAGGCTCGACAGCACGTAAAAGCTATATAGACGAGCCAACAACGAAGCCCAGGTTGCCATGGTCGACAGTGAAAGTGACGATTGGAAAGAAAGCCTAGACGTGCCACCAAAGATCAAGGAATACAACTTCTGCGCAGACAACTCAGGCTTGGTCAAACACCTGATAAGCATGGGAGAAGTAGTGGAATGGCCCGGAAAGTCCAACAAACTAGGAGACAAGAAGGACCCGACGAAGTGGTGTGACTACCACCGAGACATCGGCCACCTGACCGATGAGTGTGTCGCCCTCAGAAGAGAAGTAGCCTACCTGCACATGCTAGACACTCAAAAGACGTCATGTCGGTCAAAGCCAAAAACGTCGTCAATAGAGACCAAAACTCTTATAAACTCAAACCTCCCCCTCCTCCTGTTCCTGTTAAAACTATTAATGTAATAACTGGTGGATCTGACGTTTGTAGTTTGACTTATTCTGCAGCGAAGAGACATGCAAAAGAATGCAACATGGACAAAGCGTCGCCGAGACTTAGGAAGGCAACGTACGACGATCAGCCGATCACCTTCGACTAGTCAAAGGCAGACGACGTACCAAACGTCCATCACGACGGACTAGTGATCTCCCTGACCATTGGTAACTGCCTACTCAAAAGGATCCTCATCGACAACGGGAGTTCTGCAAACATCATCACCTTGGACGCCCTGACTAAAATGGGTCTAAGAATGGACATCATCACCAAGAAGTCCACTGTACTAGTGGGATTCAGCGGAGAGTCCAAAAGCATTGTTGGCGTGATCGCCATACCAACATATGCCCAAGGCGTCAACTTATAGGTAAGGTTCCTTGTGATTGACTGTAAATCATCTTACAATGTTATTTTGGGCAAGCCTTGTATACACGAGATGCGAGCTGTCTCGTCTACTTAACATCAAACAATCATGTTCCCGACTAAGTGGGGAATCCAGGAGATCAAGGGCGACCAGAATATCGCCAAGGAATGCTATAAGGCGGAACTGAAGCCCTCCAACCTGGACTCACAGACAGCGTAACAATTAAAGGATGGCCAGCGAGACGACGACTATAAAGAACCAGAGCAATATAAACTTGACGACGTCGCCTTAGATCCGGCCAAACCAGAATAGGTGGTCGTCCACATCGGCGCAGCCATACCAGAGGACATCAGGAAAGAACTCATCCAGTTTCCTAAGAGACAACGCTGACTGCTTTGCATGGACACACGATGACATGCCAGGTACTTCTCCCGAAGTTATTACACATAAATTAAATGTTAACCTAACAGATTAAAGTCGTATCACCTAATCAAAAGTATATCTTAAAGGGGGTGTTTATTTAGTGGGAATTGAGGGTGGAATGGGATTATATATCCCAATGCTTGTAATATCCCTTGTTTGTTTAGGGGGATTGGGAATTTTGAAGGGGATTGGGAGTGGGATTAAATGGGGTCTACTCCCACCAAAATAAGACATGGGAGGGGGTATGTCTTATGGTGGGAATAAAAATAAGGGGCAAAAAGACATTTTTGCCATTAATGAAGAGGAAGGGATGGGTAAGTAGATGGAGTTGAGTAAGGGCTTTTAAGTAATTTTAAAATTTATTCCCCTTCTAATCCTACCATTTGCCAAACAAGGTAATGGGAATATTTTCATGAATTCCTACTCATATATTCCCACTCCTTATCCCATCCCTTAATCCCCAAACTCTCATTCCCACATACCAAACGCCCCGAAAGTCCTCTAACAATAATAGTCAGGGAACTAGGGTCGAATCCACAGAAGGACATATTTCCTAAGTTGGTATTCGATCAAATAACTACTTCAGACAATAATAAGCTGAACTACTATTTAGACTAAAGAAAATAATATAGAAGTGGGTTTTAAACTATGGCTTAAAGGTCTAGGGCATTAGTTCGGTCCACCATGCTTATACCAATCAAAGGGTTCAAACAACTATCAATACCTAAGTGAAGAATCGAGAGATTAGGGCACGTGTTAAGCTATGGATAAGTCCTAACGCTCATAATTCAACATATGCCGCATGTTTACTAACATAATCAGAATTACTGATGTGTACTAAAGCCTCTAAAAGTAAGACGGATATGTGCAAACGATTATTAACCACAAGTAATCAATGAAACTGTGCAATAACATCAATTAATCATCAAAAACAAATCACATCATAATCAATCTAATCAAAACCCAGAAACTAATAACAATTCAAAAGTAATTCATGGTATAAACATGGTTTTCCTCCCTAAAACCTTAGAAATAAGACTACTCACTCATAATTTAATCAACAATAATAAAACTAATATAAAAATCTAAACTTTGCATCATGAACTAATTAATTAAGCAATCAAAGATTAAATAAAGAATCTAAGAAAGAAGAACAATATCGAATGACGAAAGCAATAACTTTTATTCTATCTCCTCCAAACTAATATAAAGTGTTTAATCTAAGGAAACCTCTCTAAACTAATGCTAAATGAACAAAAAATAAAGTATTTTTGCAAAATAATAAGCTCACTATTTATACTCCTCGTAAACTAATTAAGAAAAGAACGTACAAAAGAAGATATAATTGGGCCGTAAGCACTCTCGCCCGATCGGGTCAGGTCTGCCCCACACCATCAGGTTGGGTCAGTGCAAAGCCATCTTTGTTTTCTTCACAGATCAGCAGCAATGCAGCAACAAATTTGGTTTGTGGGCCTGCCCGATAACATCGGCCTGAGCCTAATTCCAGCCCAGCTTCCTTTCTTCGCCCAAGTAGCAGTAGCAGCAACATTCGAGTGATGATTGGCTTCGCCCGATGGGCTTGGGCACCACTGCCCGATCGGGCCCGAGACATCTACGCCCTATGCATCAATCTTGGCCCGATCGGGCCACGAGCAACAAGAAAACGGAGGCGTCTTGGCTCATTTCTTTGCTTTTCCTTACATTCAGAGCTCGATTTTCACCTCCAAGGGCCTCCCAAGGCACCAAACATACACAAAATAACTCAAACGTGCCTCATAACAACTCGCAAAGCTATTGTTTCTTCAACATGGCTCGAAAAAGGGAGAAAACTCCCTAAAACCTGCAATTCAACACGAAAACAACAAAACCACAACTTATAGAGTAATTAGCACAAATTAGCCCCGAAGAGCTCCAATAAGGCACGATTTAGCTTGTAATCAAACGAGAAAACTCTGTAAATAATCAATATGTCAATTTCCCCCAAGCTAAACCTTTGCTTGTCCTCAAGCAAATAAAACATGAACATGGAATAAAATTGCCTCACCCCATAGATAAAATATTCAAAGCTCAAAAATATTTTCAAGACTAAGAATCGTTCAAGTAGGCAAAATTCAAGTTCAGCTATTCAAATCCATCCAACTACCAATCATCCAAGTAAGCCATCAAATGTAGCTATCCACAAGACATACAAATCCTGAATAGGTTCTCAAAAAGATGTCATTCCCCTCAATTTTTTGGCAGGCAAAGAATATGCCTAAACACTCACCAACCCGACCATATATTCCCTTCCCACTCACACTCTCATGCGTTTAAGAAGCTTAAATGACGCTCATCTTAATCAAGTCGACTCAATTAGCAGACATACTCTTTAACTTTGACAAATTGACTCGAAATCAATCCAATAAACAATGTAAGCACGTGCTCAATAGGACTTTAAATGGTTGTAATGGGGCTTAGGCAAGGGGTAGGGAATATTTTTAGAAAATGTGGTGGAAAAACCGAGAATGGGGGAGCAAAAGTCAATATAAACAGGGCCGAAGGTGGCCGAAACAACTCCCAACAACACCAAATAACCATAAAACACACCCCAATTCTTATTAATCAAGATAAATACTCATAATAACCCGATTTTCAAGCAATGTAGAACATTTTTCTTTATAAATAACGTGAATGAAGGAACTTTGAACTCTTTTTTACTTTATTTCTTTTTCTTTCATTTTTCGAACCAAATAGTCACGCAATTCAAACTTTTCCTTTTCTTTTCTTTTTCTCACACTTGGAACCACATCAAATACACTTTAATTCCCCAAACCACGCAAACCATAGAAAACAATCTCAAACCCAACCCATACAAAAGCTCTCCCAAGCTAGGCTTGGCAATAATATATAAATAAAGGCCATGGGCATGTAATGAGGTTTAGTAACACGAAACAGGTTATTAGGCTCAGCGGGGCTAAGGAGGATAAAATTGTATAAAAAATCCACTCTGGGGCTCAAGAATCAGACAAAAGAACGCCTCAGCAAATGCTACAAGTTATAGAATATCAGATAAGTACGAAGTCAAAGTCAAGATTAATCAACTAATGAGGAACTAACACACAAAAACAAACTGGATAAAAAAAAATCCAATAGGCTAAGGCCTCAAAAACTAACCAATTCAGGAATGCAGCACAATGTAGTGTATAATAATAACTAATATTTGCTCGAAATCATAGCAATCAAACACAAAATCATAGCCTCAAAATCACAAATGCCCAGCTATCTAGATAACAAAGTCAAATCATTTACAATCATAACACAACAGGGGGCACAGGGAGGCAATCAAACCAGTCATGTGAACCGAATTTTTTTTATTTTTTCAGTATTTTTCGAAAGCAATAAATCTATCCTAAAAAGCAGTAAAAGAGATAGAGAATACAAACAGAAATCCTCCCCCAAGCTGAACTTGACAGTGTCCTCAATGCCAAAAGATGAACGATAGGACGATGCTAAGAGGAAAAATAAACATTACTCCCTCACTCTCTCTCACTCTAAAAAAAATAAAAGAAAATAAAATAAGGGGTAATTACGTGTTGCCTCCCATACAATGCTAGTTTATAAAGGTCCTGCACGACCATATTATCTCCATATCTCAAATCGGATGGGTTTGGCAGTGACTGCCACCCTCATCCAACATCTTCCTTCTCCAAATGTGTTTTATCTTACCTCCAGAAGTGATTCAACCTTAACCACCTTTTCTTTTTCCTTCCCATCACGAGGTTTTTTTAAATCAGCAATGCAGGCATGGACCTCGAAATCGTTGCCTGGGGGAACATCCTGCGTCAACTTGACCTCCAGAGGGTCAGTACAGAGCATCTACGGGGGTGCAGACAAAACCACCTCATTCATAATATCAACCCTGCAACAAGATTGTTAAAGCATAGGTGCCTTAACAACATTGGTTAGTTTAAAAGAAACTTTATCATCACCAACACTCAGAATTAAAGACTCAGACTTAACATCAATAATAGCACCAGCAGTACACAAAAACTGTCTACCCAAAATAATGGGAATCTGGGCATCTTCCTCTAAAACACCTAGGGGATATTTAATAAAACGATAAGCCATCTGTAAAGTGATATGTGTGCATTTAAGTGCTCCCATATTCAGTTTCTTATAAACAGATAAAGGCATAACAGAAACATGAGCACCTAAATCACACAAAGCCTTATCAATAAAAATAGGTCCAAGATGGCATGGAATAGAAAAACTATCAGGATCTGTCATCTTAGGTGGGGTTTTATTCTGTATAAAAGCACTACACTCTATAATAAGAGCAACACATTCTACCTCACCAAAGTCTCTTCTTACTTATCATGTCTTTCAGAAATTTGGCCTAAATAGGGACTTGAGTAATTAATTCAGGGAAAGGAATCATTACCTCAAGGTTCTTGACCATAGCCAAGAACTTACCAAATTGTTGTTCGACCTTTGATTTTTGCAGCCTGTGAGGAAAAGGTAGCCTTGGTGTGAAAGGCGTTTCAGAAACCTTCTCCTTTTGTTTTCTTATCTGATTTTTCTTTGCTAGTTCGACCTCATACGTTGAATTATTCCCTTCTCCTCCTCTACCACCTCTTTCCCTATGGTCGGGGCAGCATCATCAATGGACAATGGAGGAGCGTTATAAGCAGCACCACTACAAAGAGTAATGGCATTCGCTTGCTTCGTCTAAATGGGTTGCCCAGGCAATTGTCCCTGCTGCCTTTGAGCATTGTTGCCTGCGATTTGAGCCAATTGGGTCTGGAGGAGTTTAATATGGTTGTTCATGTTTCTATTCCACTCCTCATGATTCTTTTGCATCGTCAACATAAGTTTCATCAAATCAAACGTAGTGGGCTCTTGGGTGGATATATTTTGAGATGGGGGTTGGAAATTTTGTTGGCTTTGAAAGTGATGTGGAGGGGGAAAATTTTGTGGTGGGAGTTTCTGAAAACCAGGGGGTTTTGATCAAATGATGGTTTATGGTGATTTTGTGGTAGTGGTTGGAAATTTTGTTGGTTTTGAATGTTATGTGGAAGGGGGAAATTTTGTGGTCTCTACTAGAAGGCATTCGCCTTTTCCATTTGATTTTGACTGAACTGACAATCGTGCCCAAAATTAGCCTGAACACCACATACCTTGCAGTAAGATGAGGTGATGGGTGCAACGGCAGACGTAGCATTAATGTTCATGGGAGGAGGTGTCAAGGTAGAGGATTTAAAGGTGTCAATCTTCATATTCAGTTTGGCCACTTACGAAGTCAGCAATGCAAGGGCGTCTACATCCAATACCTTCCTTGTGAGGCTTCAGGAAGTGGACTAATCATTGGCTGCAAGGTTTGCTAAGAAATTATAGCCTACATCCACTTTCTTATCTGGAAACTTCCCCCCGTAGACGAGTCAACTATACTCTTCGTCTGAGGCTGTAGACCATTGTAGAATGTCTGCATCAAGAACCATTTGTCCATGTTGTGATTTGGACACTCTCTCTGTAAATCTCTGAACCTAGCCCACGCTTTCCGAAGTGTTTCATCAGGCTCTTGGGAAAATGTGGCTAGTTTGTGTCTGATTTCTGCTGTTTTTATAAGTGGATAGTACTCGATGAGAAAGGCAGCAGAAATGTCACTCCATTCAGTTTCCTTCACGTAGTTCAACCACTTCTGTGCTCTATCTTTCAATGAAAACTCGAATAACATGACTTTCAACTAGTCTGGAGTGACTCCGTCATGTTTGACAGTTCGACAAAGCTGTTTGAACCGCTATAGATGATTTGCCGGGTCTTCAGTAGGATGCCCACCAAACTGATTTTGCTACACCATGTCAACGAGTGCAGGTTTAATTTCAAAGTTTGCTGCAGCGATGGCATGCGTATTAGGTCCAGTGGAAATACCATCTGGGTTGGGCCCCCATATGACTTCTGTAATTTTGGCATAACTGAACTCGAGGTGTCTTTCGGAGGTGTTCAGCTGAACAGACTGTTTTCTTTCTGAATATTCTTTTGAATTTGCCTGAGTGTCTTTGTCAGATTGGGATCCTCCAGGATGGGGGTACCGTTTCTTTGGGACCTGGGCATACAAAAGAAACAAGAAGAAGTAGTAAAAAGTACCTCAATTGGAACGATGAAGTTCCAATGAGGCAAAAAGTAAACCAAATAACCAAATAAAAACTAGAAAACTAGCCGTCTCCCCAGCAACGGCACCAAATTTTGACAGGCTAAAGTCGTATCACCTAATCAAAAGTAAATCCTATAGTCCTCTAACAACAATAGTTAGGGAAATAGGGTCGAATCCCCAGGGAGATAGGTTTTCAAGAGTTGATATTTAGTTAAACAACTACTTCAGACAAGATCAGACAAGAATCAGCTGAACTACTATCCCTACAACAAAGTTAGCTTAAGTAACACCTACTTGAAGTGTGCAAGTGTTACTTATAATAATAGGTAAGACTTAAGTGGGTGTTACATATGCCAATGTTACCTATACTAAGAGGTAACACTTTTGATAATCTATGGTAATACTTCTCCAAGTGTTATGTTAAAAATTTATATGTAACACTTTTATTACGTATTGTAACACTTATGAAGTGTTACCAAAAAAATTATATGTAACACTTTTTTACCATTAGTAACATTTTATTGCTTGCATCTATCTCCTATAGTAACACTTTTTTGACCATTATGTATCACTTATTGTAACCTCATGGAGCACCTTATTAGTTGTTAGGTAACACTTTTATTTTATTAGGTAACAATATATATATGATGATAAGAATAACAATAATAATAACAACAACAAGATAACCAAGACTACAAAAATTATAATCAAATTGTCTTATTATTGAAAATGACGTAATTATGAATACATTAATAATAATGCATACTTAATTTTATATTTATAGATATAGGTTGAATATCTACAACTCATTAGATCTATTTAAATCATGGTTTTATTAACGGATTTACTCTTCAAGATGAACTGCATGTAAACCTTAATAGAATCACAAGTTTTGAAAAACCTCCTTGTATCATCTTCAATCCACCTTAACATGGGCGAAAAGGTTACATTGAGCTTGAACTCATAACTCCCATGGTCTTGTTTCGAAGAATTAACCATACCCAAAATTTACGAAGGTCATATACATTCATAATTTGGAATAATCTCTTCGCATCCGCATCATACTCGCCTTCTCTGAAAATAATTCGACCACGAATTTGGCCAAATTTGGAGAAATAATCACGGAAAAGAACAATGGACTCTATTTTTCTTTTTTCCAAATTACAAACACAATCATAATCAATAAAATGTGATGAATTGGGCACCCCTTCAAAAATCGAAGGATCTTCAACGATATCAGGAAAAAATCTCAATTCCAAAAGTATGATCCATCCAAGTTGGATGTTCCTCAAAGATGGTGTCGAAGCATTTCACATAAGTTGTTCTTTGTTGAGGCATAGGAACATCAGTCTCTTCTATTTCTTCAACAATTTGAGGTTATTCTAGAGTCGACTCAGAAAAAGTAGGAAAAACATCAATCTTGACTTCTTTAACTAGCACTTTGTGAATCAAAATTGATCTTTCAAGTTTTTCCATAAGTTCCATAAATTCCTATTCCCTTTGTTGCTTTTATAATTCTTTCATTTTGTCTTCAAGTTGTTGGGCATATAGTAGAATAAATAATTCCCTTTCAAAAATTCTTCTTTCAATCTTTGTGAGAAAAGTACTTGCAATGATATCTTCTAGGACCATAATAGCATTCTCAAAGCCAAGAGTATGAATGGTCTAAAAAAAATAAGACCAGTCTCTCATGATTCGTGACCAAAAAAATCCTCCAAAACTGTCCAAAAAACCCAGAAAATTGACCCTATTTGGATAATAAATTGTAGTTGCTACACTTCGTCAAAAATTATGAAATTTTAACACAACCAAATTTTGGATGTTAGAAAACATCTCCAGTTGTAATGTCTCAAAAATATGAAGTAGATTATTCGCAGTTTTAATTTCAATTCAGTCGCGCCAGATTCGCACCAAATCAGTACGTTTCACAAAATCAGTCTTGAAACTATATCAAATCAACTCTAATTTCTACGAAATTTTAGGATAGTAAAATAGACTTGAGATAGACAAGTTTAGGCTTAAGAATCACCCTAAAAGACGTTGTCAATTGGGAGAACAAATTGAAACAAAACGTACTAGAAAACTGTTTGTACTCGGATGAACAATATAGCCAAGAAACGTCTCTTCCTCTTCAAGCTCTGATACCAACTGATATGATTAAGAAAGAGTATCAATCAATAAACACCAAGCCAAAGAACGTAGGTTAAATTTGCCTAAGTTCGAAAATAAGGGATCAAAATAACCGGATATGTTAAATAAAAAGAACACTCCTGAACCTCTTTAATTAACTCTTAATCTCCCTTAAACCACTCCTGAAATTAAGTAGATTAACACTAAGTAATAAACACTCCTGAATATCAATTAGAGGGCGAAAATTAATTGAGAGAAACAATTAACATTCAAAATCAAGTTTTGAATCAAATCACACATTCCCTATTATTGATCATTATATGAATATAAATACTACAAGAAAAATAATAGACCTCCAGGAAAACTCTATTGCCGAAAATCCGCCACCAAAAACTAAGGAAATATTTCCCTACAACTTGCAACACAATCTCTAGATTCTAGGAGAGAATAAAGGAGAAGATCAAGAATCAAATCTCCTAATTAAGGACCGAAAATCAGTCCTCTAATCTCCCTAGATTTGGCTAGTGTGAACAAGATCTAAAGAGAATATTACAACTCAATGCTAGCTTATAACTTGGAGTACAATGACTCAATACCACTAATTAATTCCTAATATCCGAAAATACAACCAGATTTTTCAGACCTATTATAAAATGACTTAATAAAAATAATTAAGACTCCTAATTGACTCAACTTGGACGCCATTCTTGGACTCTTGTTGCACCACATCTTCAATCCACCTTAACATGGGCGAAAAGGTTGCATTGAGCTTGAACTCATAACTCCCATGGTCTTGTTTCGAAGAATTGACCATACCCAAAAATTACGAAGGTAATATACATTCATAATTTGGAATGGTCTCTTTGCATCCGCATCAAGAAAGCACTACATGTTTAGAGAAGAAACAATAGAAGGTAATTAGCATCCTTTTACACAATGAGTAGGAAAATAAATTAAAAATAAATGTAAATTAGCAAGTCGAGGGATTACCTTTATAACAAAATGGTTTGTATCTACATTTCAATTCATAACACCAAAACAACTCATTAGGGTGCTTTTATTTTCGAAAACTATGAAACCTTATTATCATAATTAAAGTCTAAAATAGGATTAACATGAAAATAAGATATATTGAAGAGATAAATATATACATATATATACATAAATGGTCAAAGATGGTAAAAATAGTTTGTAGAATCTCTTGAAAGATAGTTCCACAACCTTTTCCTTTTCCCTAACCATAGTAAAACATTTGAAATTAAATATTTTTCAAAAGAGTGTTTCAAAATATTAGCAATAGAAAAATTTGAAAGTAAGAAAATAACTATAATATAGGTATTAAATTTATTAAAATCAGAGGTCTAAAATATAGAATTCTAAATATAAACTCAAACCAGAAAGTTTTTTAAATAATAAATAAATAAGTAGTACTCATATAAATAATAATTAATTGGAAAAGAAATGAAAATGTATAAACACAACAACATATAGTAACTAGCAACAAACAAATAAAATTAACATAATGCAACACACTCGACTATACCAAAATAAAAATAAAAAATTTTTAAATTGCAAAATACAAAACAAGTTAAGCGTGTAATACGACCTAGAATTAGAGGCTTTAAATCACGTCGTTTTCACTGCGCACTCGGATAAACTTTGTGTATGAAACCTTGTAAATAAGGTTAACAAACTTGGTAGACTAGCTTCCACCAATATTACACGTAACTACACATAAAATATATGCTCCATAAGCATGAGAGCACACCACAAAATAATTCCCATGGCTTTCTTCCTACTCAAGTAACTCTCACTAAGTACTTTATTTAAATCCTAAGACACTAGCAATCTTAGATACAAGACTACACATTTCTCGTGGAATATGTAGCAACTCAATGAGAGTTTTTGGAACGTTTGGATCTGATACCAACTGTAACATCCTGTCAAATACCAACTATGAAAAGAAACCAAAATAAAATATGTATTGGAAATACCACCGAGACGGGAATGTCACTCTAAAGAATAAAAATAAACTATAAATAAACAACAACCTCAAAATAGTAGTCAAACTCCAAACATATATACATAAAGAGAAATGAGGTCTCACACCCTCATCTCTAACCAAATGTTCCAAATGCCATAGTAACTTTCAATAGACCTCAAAACAAAACAAAGAGGGATGAAAGCAAGCAAAGTTTGTTCCTTTCACCCAAAGAGTTCAAAAAGGAGGTTGAAATAGAAGGTCATGGTTATGCTTTATTTGTTAAATGTACTTTAACTAATGATGTTTCTATGAAGGATCCTAACCTTGCAGTTTTGCTAGAGGAGTTTGGGGATGTCTTTCCCAAAGAGTTGCCTCAAGGGTTACCACCTTTGAGAGGGATTGAGCATGCTATGATCTAGTGCCAGGCGCACCTTTGCCTAACAAACCAGCATATAGATGCGATCCTATGGCTTCTAAGGAGCTACAAAAACAGATTGAAGAGTTGATTGAATGAGGCTATGTGAAAGAAAGCATGAGTCCATGCGCCGTTCCTGCCCTTCTTGTCCCTAAGAAGGATGGTACATGGAGGATGTGCATTGATAGTAGGGCCGTCAACAACATCACCATCAAGTATCGTTTTCCTATGCCTAGATTGGAGGACATGCTTGATGAGTTACATGGAGCTTTGGTGTTTTCAAAGATAGACCTAAGGAGTGGATATCACCAAATGAGAATTAGGGAAGGAGATGAGTGGAAAACCGCTTTTAAGACCAAACAAGGTCTATATGAGTGGATGGTGATGCCTTTTGGTCTTTGCAATGCTCCTAGTTCTTTTATGAGGCTTATGAATGAGGTGCTACGTCCCTTTCTTAACAAGTTTATTGTTGTCTATCTAGATGATATTCTTGTGTATAGTACTAGTATTGAATCTCATTTGGCTCATTTAAGACTTTTGTTTGAAAAATTGAGAGAACAAAAACTGTATGGAAAGATGGAAAAGTGTGACTTTCTTGTACCTAGTATTGCTTTTCTTGGCTATATTGTTTCTAGGGATGGAGTACATGTTGATCCACATGGTTGGCGCCAAGCAATGCTCATGAGTGTAGAAGTTTTCATGGCCTAGCTTCCTTCTATAGAAGGTTCATTCGAAACTTCTCAACAGTTATGGCTCCAATCACAGAGTTGATGAAGAAGGTAGAGTTTTCTTGGGACTCTCAAGCTCAAAGATCATTTGAAGAGGTGAAGAGGCTCCTTTGCAACGCCCCTATCCTAGCCTTGCCAGATTTTCACAAATTGTTCGAGGTAGAGTGTGATGCAAGTGGGATTGGCGTAGGTGTTGTTTTGATCCAAGAGAAGAGGCCTATTGCATTCTTTAGTGAGAAATTGAGTGGCGCCAAGCTCAATTACTCCAATTATGATCGTGAGTTTTATGCTATTGTAAGGGCCTTGGATCATTGGTCTCATTATTTAAGGCCAAAGCCTTTTATACTTCATTCAGATCATGAGGCACTCAAACACATCCATGGGCAACAAAAGCTCAATTATAGGCACGCCAAGTGGGTTGAATTCTTACAATCTTTTACTTTTTCTTCTAAGTATAAAGAAGGAAAGAGTAATGTTGTTGCTGATGCTCTTTCTAGGCGTTCCTATCTCTTAACCATGGTTGATGCTCGTATTTTAGGGTTTGATCATTTGAAAGAATTGTATGTAAAAGATGATGACTTTTGTAATTCTTCTACTAACCCTAATGGCATGTATGTAGTGCAAGAAGGATTTATGTTTAAAGGGAACAGGCTTTGTGTTCCTAAGAGTGGCGTGAGGGAGTTGTTGGTGAGGGAAGTCCATAGTGGTGGCGTGGCTGGCCATTTTGGCATTCAAAAGACCCTAGACACATTGAGTGAGAGTTTCTATTGGCCTAACATGGTGAAAGATGTTCATATGGTGGTTAGTAGGTGTGCTAGTTGTCAAAGGGCCAAGAGTACCTTCCATAAAGGCCTATACACTCCATTACCAGTCCCTAATGCTCCTTGGGATAGTGTGAGTATGGATTTCATAGTAGGGTTGCCTAGAACTCAAAGGGGAAAAGATGCTATCATGGTGGTGGTAGATCGTTTCTCTAAGATGGCTCATTTTGTACCTATGCATAAAACTGATGATGCTTTACATGTTGCTGATTTGTACTTTAGGGAGATCATTCGCCTACATGGCATCCCTAGAAGTATTGTTAGTGATCGTGATTCCAAGTTCCTAAGTCACTTTTGGAGGAGCTTGTGGAAGATGGTTGAAACCAAGTTACTTTTCAGTACTAGTCATCATCCTCAAACTGATGGCCAAACTCAAGTAACTAATAGGACTCTTGGAGCTTTATTGCGTGGCTTGGTGAGCAATACACAAAAGGATTGGGATATGAAGCTAGCCCATGCTGAATTTGCTTATAATCGAGCTCATTCAACCACTACCTCTCAATCTCCATTTGAGGTGGTCTATGGTATCAATCCTTTCCTTCCTATTGATTTTATTGTGCTAACCAAAGCTGAAATTCATGTTGATGCAAAGAAGAGGTTTGAAACCTTCAAAAAAATGTGTGAGCAAGTCAAGGCAAGAATAGAGAAGATGAACACTCAATACAAGGAGAGAGCAAACAAGCATAGAAGGCAACCAAAGTTCAAAAGTGGCGATCTTGTGTGGATTCATTTGAGAAAGGAGAGGTTCCCAAGCAAGAGGAAGAATAAGCTCATGCCTAGGGCTGATGGTCCCTTTGAGGTGCTTGAGGTGATTGGAGATAGTGCCTACAAGATTGATCTTCCAAGTGAGTATGGAGGTGTGAGTGCTACCTTCAACGTTGGAGATCTTAGTCCTTACTATGATGATGAAAATTTGAGGACAAATTCTTTTGAAGAGGGGGAGAATGACATGAGTCAAGAGCCAAAGTCAACCATTGGAGATGAGCCTATTTGCTTGGTTCTTGAGACCTTTGGATTCAAGCTCAAGGCCAATGGATCTTTTGTGACTATGTTAGCTTGGGAGGAAGAACTAGCTTGAAATGGCTAATATGGGGCGTCCATATGTAGTCTTACAGAGTATTCTATTTGCTTTTGTTGAGTCATTTTTATTCATGTAATAAAAACTACCATAGGGGCCGAAAATATGGTTATTTCGGTTATCTATGTGAGTTCTAGTAGGTTTCCAAATCCTATTGTGATTAGGATTGATGTTGGAGAGAAAATGATAAGTTTAGGCGTGTGGAATGGATATGATAAGGCCGAATGCCTATCATTTTCCTTAGATGCTTATCCTTGCTTATCTCTATCTCTATCTCTATCTTTCCCTTCATTTTAGGGATTTAGTTTTATCTTGCTTTTTAGATAGAGTTAGGGTTCCTTATCATACTAGAGGTGTACTAGTATAAATAGGGGACTATGTAGTCATTTTTATAGAGTGAAATTTTGAGAGTTTAAGTCATATATTTCGAGCTTAATTGTTTGTCAATTAAATTCGTGCCATTTAATAATTTTCTGGAGTGATAATTATTGAGTGATTAATCTACTTAATTCCAGGAGTGGTTTAAGTGAGATTGAAAGTTAATTAAATCTTTCAGGAGTGATTGATTTAATTTCCATATCCCATAAACACATAAAAACACAAACTTTAGACACAAAACACATAAAAATTCGGACTTTTAATTATCTAGGTTCCTTTGCATTGGAGTACACTTGAATATTGCTTTCATAGAGCCATATTCATATCAGAGAATTAATAAAATATCCATGAAGGGAAACAATACCAAACTCCATAATCCAATAAAAAAATATTATTAATCCACATCACACGATGGATCAAGATATAAACACTTCCAACAACATGCTTGAATCAAACATCGATTCAATCTACAAAAGATAAAGGCAGTTAACATGCTCAACAACACGTAATTCCAATCCAATAGCCACGTATGAACCATAAAAGGGTTCCCTATACATGATACTATAAATAATCTTAATCCTTAGGACATGATACAAGTCTAACACATAAGGACTTGTATGTACCTTGTGTAGACAAAGTGAGAGGCCACTTTAAAACTCTAGAAGTCGACTAAAGTAAATTCTCCGCCTACTAAAATAACAACATAACAATGAATTAATATCCTAATTAATTCACAGCAATATAATTTATTTTAAAACGCTGCAAAACTCGTTTTAAAATACTTTTAAAACATCAAAGTTTCAACCTTTAATAACCTTTAATATAATACAATAAGTCTAGGCTTTAAAAACCTCAAAAATCATTACTTTTATACTTAAAACTCACTTTAAATAATAAATAATAAATCTGAAATTATAATTTATATTCATAATAAATAATAATCAGATTTTTAATTACGTAAACAATGAAGTCTTCAATTTTATTTATAAAACATATTAAAACTCATAAAAATCACAACTTTAATATTAAAACTCATAAAAATCATAACTTTAATATTAATACTTTAGTTAAACATTAAATAGAGGATAAGGCTTAAGAAATAACCAAAAGAAAGCACAAAAACCGAATTACGGGTGAAATATGGCAGCAAAACTAACAAACTTCCAGAGGCCACAACTGGTAGAATGCTAATCGGAATCCAGCGATTCTTTAGCCTAAGTTCAATAACTTTTTAAGATTTACAACTTTGAAGCAAGAAGTTTTGGCTAAAAACAAATGGAACTATAAGAAATCTGAGCAATCAGATTCGGGAGTATAAAAAGATGTAAAAGAGAATTAAGAGAGGAAGAGAAGAGAGGGGGTGCTGGCGACTGTTGCGGCGGCACACGAGAGGAGGTGTTGGCGGTAGCACACGAACAAGAGGGAGGTGCTGTATGGTGGTATGCGGCGCAGGAACAAAAGGAAAGAAAAGAAAGAAGGGGGGCGCCGGTTGGGAGAGAGCAAAGGAAAGGAGAGAAAATAAAGGGTGCAAACTTGGGGTTTGGGTGGTATTTATAGGTTTGCCTAAAACCTAAGGTGAATAGGTTTAGGCTTTGGGTTTGGGCTCAAGTTGATCATCAAACTCTAATTAAAAGCTTTTGGCTCATCAACACAGTATTAAAATCATTTTAAATACAACCCAAACATTTAATAATATGTTAATATTTAAAAATCCAACCCAATAAATATTAATGATTATTTAAAACGTTTAAACAATCATTTAACTTTCAAAATAGTCATCACTTGAATAATTAAATGAAATAGATATGAAAATGATTATAATAGATATTTTAATAAAATTCATAAAATTACGGGGGATTACACTTAGTCTTCATCTAAACTAAACACAGCTGCACTTGTCTACAACACTCGAGCTTTACTGATGACATTGGCCTTACTTACGTGCTCTGCGTCGGCCGTATCAGCAATTCCTGAGATGGGACGCAATCAGAAGGCAGGGGAGTGATGACACTAGATGACATGCGATCAATAAGCTAATCATTTTAGCTTGATGTTGTTAAACAACTTAACAAAACTATAGTGTCCATGCTTCATTACTTTAATTGTGTTCAATATCTACTTACAATTTCTTATTTGGAGTTGCTCATTTAACAATTGTTTTTAATTGCATGGAACTTGTTTCTGTCCATGACAGCAACAGTGTATGTGGTGGTGGTACTTGGCGGAACGTGGCTCCCAAACGTCCTTCGTGGTGGTGGTTACTTGCAAAACAAGGAGAAACCTCGGGGGTGGTTCCGAGGATCGCCTCTCCGATGCCTAAGTCAGTCCAAGTTGAGCACAAGATCTCTAGTAGAGAGAAAACGAGTATCAAGTGCAAGTATTTTGTGAGTGTTTGATTTAACGTACCTTACCCATGCATGGGAATGGGTATTTATCTGAGACATGGACTTGCAATTGACCTAGTAAAGTGAGTGGGCCTCTTTGGAAGTGGGCCAAGGTGGAACAAGGCCTTCATTAAGCTCCAGCCTAGAGGTTATGTCCGGAGCGGTCTGCCTGAGGAGGTCTGCTCTGCTCCAGGCGCTCTGACGTGGAGTGGTAGGACCAGTAGTCTGCTGCCAGCTTGAGGTCTGCTGGGCAGACCCCATACAATTTGCCCCCTGGACCCAGTATTTGCAGACTGCAATATGCTGGGTACGTTTGTTTTTGGTCTGGCGTTCTGCTTTTCGCAGACTGGTACGTGACTATCTGGGAATTGCTCTTCACAAATTCCAGAATGCTTCCATTTTTCCCGCCCATTTGGCTGGGGTGTTGAGCAAGGGTCATTAATTCATTTTGAATTGAATTGAATTTATGTGACTCTTTGGGTTCCCAAGGAATGTAATGATGACAAGTTGGTGCTGAGTGGACGAATTATGCCCATTTAAAGGCTGAATCGACCTTTTGTGAAACTTTTCAGTTTCTTCTCCTTCGAACTCTTTGCTTTCAAACTTTCCTGTTGTTCTTAAAGAATTTCTTTTCGCCCTAGCCATTTTCAAGTGATTTCTCTCGATTATCCTGGGATTTGTTCTGCGTTTGGAGCTCGATTTGAAGTGTTGATACTGTTGCGTTTATGGCTTTCGTCTTCTCGTTTATCGGCGTCTTCCGTTCTCCATCTAGGTAAACTCTTTTTCCCAGATCTACTTTTGATTTTTTCCTTCTTGGATGGTTTGGATGTGATCTTTTCTGTGTTTATGGATTTTTCCCCCTTTTTCCTTCTATACGCACTCATTTGCCTGTGTTTTTGTGGTTAGGGTTTCTTTCCTTTGGTCTTCAGATGCGATTGTTTATTTCTTTGTTTCATAGATCTGTTTGGTGTCGTTTCATTTCCGTTCCGCCGCTTTGGATGGTAGGCTCTGCTCTGCTTCTTCAGCTGAGCTCTACTCTACTGTTGTTTGTGGGATTTTTAGGGTTTGCTTTGTTTACCCTGTTATCCTCTTTATTTGCTGGGTTGTAGGCATGTGGTGTGCCTTCATTGTTTTGTTTTGCGTCATTTGTAAGAAAATATCCTATTTCTTGGCTATCTCTGATCTTCACATACCATACATATCCTTGCCCCCCAGTCTGGTAGCTCAGTCTGTAGGTCTGAGGTGCCAGACTGCTTTTGCATGTATCTTTTTGTAAGAAAAGCAAGAAAATATCCTATTTCTTTGCTATCTCTGATCTTCACATACCATACATATGCTTGCCCCCCAGTCTGGTAGCTCAGTCTGTAGGTCTGAGGTGCCAGACTGTCTTGTGTTGTGACTTCAAGTCTGATGTACTGTCTTCTGTTTCTTATGTTGTGTAGAATGTCTACTTCTCAATCTGCTGCCTCCCGTAGGAAGGGTGTGGTATCTACCTCTTCATCCGAGCCGGATGAGCCTTACCTGATGGACACTCAGTCCCCGTTTTTGAAGTTGGATATGCCTCGGTGTAAGGACGAGGTGGTTCCAGAGGAATAGGAGGTCTTTGACCCCTGGAACGGTTTACGCAAGGAGGTGTTGGATTCTGAAGCCAACAGGTTCCCTCCCAACTATAAATTTAAGCCTACTCTGCCCACAGTAAAATGGGACTACAGTGTCAATGAGATGCGGCAAACTGCCCTTTATGACAGCAAGGGCAAGCCTTATTTGGCGAAGAAATCTGCAGATGCGTTCAAACGGGCGCATGCTGCGTATTACCTTAAGATTGCTGCGGAGATCAAGCCGCTTTGCGGATCTTGGGTGGTGCTTCCCAAGGAGGGTCAGAGCATGGCAGATGTACCAGAGGGGTACACTGCTATTTATCTTAAGCAGTTGGAGTTTGGGCTTAGATTTCCAATCCACTGGTTTTTGGAGTGGGTTCTCTTCGAGTACAATATGGCGCTCTGCCAAGTCAATCCCCAGTCTCTGAAGAAGGTTCTGGGTTCATTTGGGTCTGTGAAGCTCTAGGCTTCCCCCTAACCATGAAACTTTTCAGTTGTCTGTTCTACTTTAAGAGGCAGGGGGAGTACGACTACTTCACAGGTTCGGTGCGAACTAACCATCTGACGGTCTATCCCGTTGATCTCACTCTGAAGGATTGGCGGGATAGTTTCGTCTTCGTTAGGGTACCGACAGACGCGGGGCACCCTTATCAATTTAAGGGTCCTCTGCGTCCTGTGGCGCCTGACTTTCAGAAGCAGCTGGACCCTCATGTGCTGAACTGGGACGAGAGGGTAGCCTACTACTACTTCAGGTCCAAATCCAAACCTACTGCCGGAAAGTAGTTTCTTCCCAAGTACTGGCTGCCGCATCACTATGTGATGTGTCAGAATGCCTTCCTGAGGATAGGCCATCTGTCCCCCGACTATACAACTGGTAAGTGTTCTGCCAGCCCTTAGCTCCAAATAACAATTTTCCATTTGTTGTGCTCCATGGCATTCATTGTTTGTGCTGTTCTGCAGCCCCGTGCAGAAAGTTTGTTCGTGAAGTGATTAAGGGTGGGTCTTGAGCTCGTGAACATGCTCTGCCCTTCTCCATTATTCTCTGTCTGTTGTTTGGCTTGTAGCTAATGAATATTCTGATATTTGCAGAGACTCTGGGGTCTGCCATCCCTTGGGAGCTGGGTCTGAGCCAGTCCTCGGTGTGTCGGAGGTATCGTCCGGTACCTGACCTAGGGATCTATACCGTCCCTGATTTCATTAGGGAGATTAACACTACTCCCTTGGACCATCCTTCCCTCCGGACCAAGCGCCCGGAGCTTGTAGATAGGTTTACTGGGGTGTCCTGGCCGCAAGGGGGCCCCTCTGCCACTGTCACCGAGATTGAGTCTGGTGACGAGGAGGAGGCAGCGGTTGTTCCTCTGCAGACCCGACGTTCCCGGCATGCTGTGCATCTGCCGGAAGACGACGATGATGATGATAATGCAGAGGGAGCGAACACTCTGTAGGGGACCGTTCTGGTTGTTGAACCCCTGCAACAGCTTCCTCCTGTGCAACCAGGTACTATTTATGATGATCAACCTGCTCTTTCTGTTTGTGTACATTCTGTTGTAGACTTCTCATCTTCTCTGCTTACTTTCAGAACCACCTGTGGTGGAGGATGTGCCCATGGGAGAGCCTGACCAAGCGATGACAGAGTTTGACAGGACGGAGGCAGGGGCTGCTCAGTCTGATGAAGCTGGTCGGGAGTCTCACCAAGCGATGACAGAGTTTGACAGGACGAAGGCAGAGGCTGCTCAGTCTGATGAAGCTGGTCGGGAGTCCCACCAAGCGACGACAGAATTTGACAGGACTGAGGCAGAGGCTGCTAAGACTGTCATAATTCAGTCTGCAGAGGGCCAGAGTGAGGGCCAGGTTGCATCAGGTAGGTGTCTTCTTCAGACCCAGACTGCTCTTTCTTACAGATTACCTTTTACATGAGGTCTCTTGATTTTCCTGTTTCTATTTTGATGTGATAGGTCCCGCTGGGCAGGCTGTCTCTACGCCTGTTCAGACTAACCAGGAGGTGTTGGAGCCTCTCCAGCATGAGAGGGTGGAGCAGCAGAGCTCAGCTTTCGTCCCAGTGGTGGAGACTGTCGTGTCTCCCCCTGCTCATAAGTCTATTCCTTCTGCCCAGAGGCCTACTCCTCCTGGTAGGAAGGCTGCTCCTCCTCCTCCCAGAGGCTTCAAGCAGGTCCTTACCCCTACTCCTGAGCAGCTGGCGCGTATGGTTAGTGCTTTCTTTTCTTCTCCATTGTCTTACAATTTTCAATTCGTTCTGTGTCCTATTTTGCTGACGACATTGTTACCTTTTGTTTTCTTCAGCAACAACTGAGGGCTAAGAAGGTGCAGTCTGTTGTGGCTCTTCAGACCACTGCTCCAACTGCGGGCCAGCTTAAGTCCCCTGCAGAGGGTGCTCAGAAGACTGTAGCTGAGCCTGAGGTCTCTTCACATTCCCAGAAGAGACCAGTAGAGAGGCAGAGTGAGGAAGGAGCTCCCCCTCAGAAGAAGACTCGTCTCCCTGCTGACTCCCCTCGGATCATTGTTGTTGAGGACGACGTTGTTACCAAAGGTGTGTACCCCTTACCTGGTCTCAGTTCCGGCCTTTTCCCTTCTGTGGAACTGACTGGTCTTTCCTTTGGCTCAAGTTCTCTGCAGAGGGAATCGGCGGATGACCAGCATGAGGCTCAGGGGCAAGAGCAAATGTCCGTGGCCTTCCCTGACCCCAGTGAGTGGTTGAAGCTTCTGGCAAGTCGCTTCTCGCCGGACTACGCTGTTCAGGATGTCTCTTTGGTGAGTTGTCTGTCCTTTTTATAGTCATCTGCTTCTAACATTTTGAATTTCTTCTGATCTGCTTTTTCATTGATTATAGGCTGCGCGGGCCGGCGCCTTCATTAGGGAGTTATGCCATGCTGTGGGGCTGGGTAGACATGAGGCAGATATCCCTGAACTGCAGCAGCTTAAGGCTCAGGTAGCACAGCAGAGTCAAGAATATGCCAAGCTAAAGCTCAGAACTCTCTGATTGTGTCTACCTGCAGCGAAACTGAGGAGGAGAGGGATTCTCTGATTGTGGAGCGCGACACCCTGCGGACCGCCAACCAACGCATGGAGGGTCAGGCGGCGCAGGCGGAGGCTATCGCGTCTGAGCACTCCAGGCTCTCTTCCCAGCTTAGTGAGGCGTTGTCTCGCGCTTCAGTGACAGAGACTAAGCTGAAGACCTCCGAGGCCAGGCTGCAGGCAGCGTTGAAGGAGCAGGAGCAGCTCAAGGGTAAGCTCTCTGCTGTACAGGCTGAACACGAAGGCTGCTCTGCTAAATTGGCTCTGCAAGCCAAGGAGGCTGAGGAGGCTCTGAGATTGAGGGAGGAGGAGCTAGGGGCAGAGTTCTCCAAGTTACTTTCTGATAGGGAGGCTCAGCAGGCTAAGGAGGCTGAGGAAGCCCTGAAGCGGAAAGAGGCCCATCTGCTTGCTGAGGAGGCAGCCCGGGCTGCGCAGATGGAGGAGGCGTTCGGGAACAAGTACTGGGAGGATTGCAAAGTTGCGGTACGTAGGGTCCCCTGGCATCTGCAGCCCTCTTTCAACTGGGATGCCTTTGAGGATGCCTACGCCAGTCAGGTGCACATGCGACCTCCTGCTACCCAGGAGCTCAGAGATTTGGAGCTGCTTTACTCTCTGCCTTCAGAGGGAGAGTCTTCGGAGCAGCAAGCTGATGGGAGCTCTACCTAAGCAATAGGAACTCGGGTGGCTATCTCACGCTTCGCCTCAGTATTCTTGTGACTCCTGTCTGAGCTGCTGAGGTAGATGAGCTGGGAGCCTGTGCTGAACTGATTGCAGTCCTCCGTTTTTGCCCTCCGATGATATCCTAATTGACTTATCTTGTAATATTTGTAATTAAATAGTCAAACATTTTCTTTTCATCTGTATTTGCTCCCTTCTTTTGGTTAGGTAGCCGTCGTTGTTGTAGTATTCTGTAGCATCCTGATCTGGCTTATAGCTAGATCTTTCATGTAAGATACAATGATTTTTCAGGAATGCAAGTTGTGTTCTTCTGTTGACTTTTGTTTTTTTCTATTTTGTGCATGCCAAGTTTTGTTATTTCTGCTAAGTGCTTGTCTTCTGCTCCTTTTTTGCCTGGCACGTCTTGTATTCTGCTCTGATGCTGAGTCCGCTGTGCTATCCTAACATATCTGAGCGTTTTCGTTTACTTGGCTTGGGGGCCGGTGGGATTTGCTCAGAGCTGCGACTTTAGGGGCCCTTTACTCTTCTGCTCTGCCTTATGCGTGACAAAAATTCAACAATAGCAGAGCAAAGGAGGTATTTTGACGCCCTAAGTCATGATGATTCTAGGAGTTTTGGGGTTCGCCCTTTAACTCCTTCTGCCATCTTTTTCGTGTCGGGGTACGTTTTGGTTCTTAGGAACTCTAGCGTCCCCATTAACCTTAGGTGTCTATGACTTATCCTTGCTGCTTTTTGGGCCTTCGACCCCGCAGGTTTAGAGGTAGAGGTCTATGACATCGCTAAGTCGAGCCGGCATCCGATCACTCTGCGGGCCTCATGGGCTCTAGACAGAGTTGACCTTTCGGCTGGCTCCCTTTCTTCATTATATAGTTTACTTTTATGTCTGAAGAGCCTCTTCAGCCTACAGTTTGACTCAGACCCTGTTTTCTTTTGCCAGACTGTGGTAACTTTTCTCAGTCTGCTAAGGGTCTGTCTGATTTTGACATTTTGTTTTTCATAAAGAATAGATAAGGGGATGGGGGTTTAATGCAAAATGGAGAGTGGTGGTTAAAGAGTGGCTCAAAGGCCTTTCATTCATGGGAGTTTTTTGATATAATCTGGGTTACACGAAGTATTTTTTCAGTATTCGGGCGTTCCAGTTGCTTTTCAGTTCGCTTCCATCCATTCTTTTCAGTCTGTAGGTTCCAGGGTATAGCTCTTCACTAACCTGGTAGGGTCCCTCCCACTTAGCCAACAGCTTTCCGTGTATTTTGTCTTTCTGCACAGCTGCTGCATTTCTGAGTACCAGATCCCCTACCTCCAGAGGCCTAGCCCTCACTTTCCGGTTATAGTATCTGCTGACTCTGGCTTTGTAGGCTTCCATTCTGAGCCTAGCTTCGTTTCTGCATTCATCCAGCAGATCTAGATTTGTTCTCAGAGCTTCGTCATTCAGACCTGGCTCTAATAGGCTGATCCTCAGACTCTCGGACCCGATCTCAACAGGCATGACAGCCTCAGAACCATATACCAGGTGGAAAGAGGTCTGCCCAGTTGACTCTTTAACTGTGGTTCTGATTGACCACATAGTGTTAGGCAGCTCCTCTAGCCACTTGCTTTTCTGTTCCTCCAGCTTCTTTTGCAGACCTATCAGGATCTGCTTGTTAGCGGCTTCGGCCTGGCCATTGCATTGAGGGTTGCAGACTGAAGATAGGGCATATTTGATCCCAAACTGCTCCAACCACCCTGATAGGGGCATGTTGTCAAACTGTCTCCCGTGGTCGAAGACGAAAGCCTTCGGAATCCCGTATCTGGTGATGATGCTCTGCCACAAGAACTTTCTAACTGCTGCTTCTGTGATGGTGGATAGGGCTTCTGCCTCTACCCACTTAGTGAAGTAGTCTACCCCCCACAATTAACCATCTCTTCTGATATTGGGCCGTTGTGAAGGGTCCCAGAATGTCTAGCCCCCACTGGGCGAATGGGATAGGGTTGTAGATCGGCATGTGGTCGTTTGCTGGCAGCTTGATGTTTGGCGTGAACTTCTGGCAGCTGTCACACTTTTTCACCAGAGTCTCAGAGTCAGCTTTCATTGTGGGCCAATAATAACCGGCTCTGAGGCCTTATGGGCCAGAGCTCTTGGTCCGATGTGGTGTCCGCAGAGTCCCTCATGGATCTCTCTCAATATGTAGTCTGCATCTCTCTGCCCTACGCATTTGAGTAGGGGCAGAGAGAAAGACTTCCTGTACAGCTCGTCCCTGATCAGGCAGTATCTGCATGCTGTCAGCTTGAGCTTTCTTGCTTTCATCTTCCCCTGTGGTAATTTACCACTCTCTTTATACTCAGCGATCTCCCTGATCCACTCTGGCATATCCTCCAACTCCAAAACTCGCTCTGCACCCTCGCAGATTGCACTGGTGGGTCTGACTTCCACCAAAACAGACCTGTTTAGCTCCTGCAGACTACTGCTCCCTAATTTGGACAGAGCATCTGCCTGGGCGTTCTGTGCTCTAGGCACTTGTTCAATTCTAAACTTTCAAATTTTGAAATCAGAGACCTCATCCTGGCCAAGTAGCTCTTTGTTGGCACCTTAGCCTCATATTCCCCCTTGACTTGGTTGGTTACCAACTGAGAGTCAATTTTGAGGTGGACGTGCTTGGCTTCCAGGGTCTGGCAGAGCTGCAGTCCAGCGATGGCCGCTTCGTACTCTGATTCATTATTGGTTGCTGAAAACATGAACTTCAAGGCGTATTCAATGATTTTCCCTTCCGGGGTTCTGATGACCACGCCTGCCCCAGAGCCGTTGATGGTTGCAGACCCATCTGTAAAGACTTCCCAGGCTCTGGGCTCTCCTACTGCTTCCTGATAGGCACACTCTGCTAGGAAATCAGCCAGAGCTTGTGCTTTTATGGCGGTTCGTGGGGCGAATTTGATGCCGAACCCTGTCAGCTCCAGGCCCAGTTCATGATTCTCCCCGATTTGTCTACCTTCTCCATTGCCTTTTCCAGAGGCATATTTGTCAGCACAGTGATGGGATGTGCGTCGAAATATGGCCTCAGCTTTCTGGTGGCCAGCACTACTGCGTAGGCTGCCTTTTCTATCAATGGGTAGCGTGTTTCTGCTCCCGTGAGGGTGTGGCTCACAAAGTACACCGGCTGCTGCTTCTTGTTCTCTTCCTTCAACAGGACTGCACTTACAGTTGCAGCAGTAACGGCAATGTACAGGAAGAGAGCTTCCCCTGTCCTGGGTCTGGCCAGTGTTGGCAGACCAGAGAGGTGTGACTTCAACTTCTGGAATGCCTCCCTCTGTTCTGCTTCCCACTTGAACTCTTTGTTCCCCTTCAATATCTTGAAGAACGGGAGAGCTTTTTCCGCAGACTGAGCTATGAATCTGGACAGGGCTGTCATTCTGCCTGTCAGCCTCTGGATGACTCTGATGCTTTTAGGCTCTGCAGATCAATAGCTGCCTTCACTTTGTCGGGATTCGCGTCGATCCCCCTTTCACTGACCAGATAGCCTAGAAATTTCCCTGACCGTACTCCGAACACGCATTTTTTAGGATTCAGTTTCATGCTGTAATTGCGGAGGTTGGCGAAGGTTTCCTTGAGGTCTGCTATATGGTCAGTCTCAGTTTTGCTCTTGGTGATGACGTCATCCACGTACACCTCCAGATTCCTTCCCCTCTGACCTGCAAAGACCTGATCCATCAGCCTTTGATAGGTGGCGCCTGCATTCTTCAGCCCGAAGGGCATCATGACATAGCAAAATACCCTGATAGGGGTGATGAATGCCGTCTTCTCTTTATCTGCAGGATCAATGAAGATCTGATGGTATCCGCTGAACGCGTCCATGAAGCTGAGCAGAGCATGGCCACTGGTAGAGTCTACCAGCTGGTCGATTCTTGGCAAGGGATAGCAGTCCTTGGGGCAGGCCTTATTGAGGTATGTGAAGTCAACACACATCCTCCAGCTCCCGTTCGCCTTCTTAACCATCACCACATTGGCCAGCCATTCTGGATACTTGCAGGGCTCTATGAACCCTGCCTCAAGCAGCTTCTGAACTTCCTCCTCGATGGCTTTATTTTTCTCCGCAGAGTAGTTCCTTCTCTTCTGCTTCACCGGTCTGTATCCTGCAGCCGTGTTTAACTTGTGGTTGATGGTGGCGGGGTCTACCCCGGGCATCTCAGCTGCTGAGAAGGCGAACACATCTGCATTCTCCTTCAGCAGACTGCTTAGGTTGACTCTGGTTTCAGGATCCAGGTCTTTACCTATTCTGACTGCCCTGCCTTCTTCCGGTCCCAAGAGTACCTCTTCGGTCTCTTCCCCCGGTTCAGGCTTATTTGCTTCCTGCTCTACTTCTGGCCGAGCATCGACCTCACTGATAGCAGCACACTCTTCTTTTCTTTCCTTGGCCTCTTCGGCCTTTCCTTCCTTTCTTTCCTTCCCGGCTTCTTCAGCCTGGTCCTTCTTGGCTTCTTCAGCCTCTTTCTTCTTTCCTTCTTTCTTTTCCTTTCTCCTCTTTCTCCTGGGCCCAGAGTGGTCAGGAGGAGGAGGTCTTTTATCCTTCTTCAGAGCGGTCAGATTGCATGACCTAGCTGCTCTCTGGTCTCCCCTCAGTCTACCCACCTCTCCAGTGCTGAGTATTCTTCGCACATCTACTCTGCTAATCTCCAGAGTGACCACTAGAGGGTCAGAGTGCGGGAAACTGATGCCTTTGCAGTCTTCTGCCGTAAAGGTCATGTTTGAAAGGTTTGGGCTCAGCTCTGCCTGGTTGATGGAGTAGAGGTTGGGGTGGGTGAGCTGCCTCATATGAGCCCTCTCCCCCCCCCCATCGAACTAGAACTGCCAAATATGACATATACCGTCTTCTTTTTTCCTTCCTTGATCTCTGCCCGCTTGTCCTGCAATTTCTGCCCTTCGCTCTGTTGCTCCTTCTCCTTGATCCCCTGATTCCAGGCTAGGTACTCTTTGAAGTAGCCTGGTCTGATCAGGCTTTCCAGATCATTTTTCAGGCTTATGCAGTCCTCTGTATTGTGGCCTGGCGCCTCATGGAAAGCGCAGAACTCTGCCATGTTGGGGCCTAGGCTTCTCTTCTTGGTGGGTGGTGGTCTGTGCCACCTGCTGTCATCTCTGTTGGTCAGAAAGATCTCAGCTCTTGGCACGCTGAGGTTGCGATAGTTGTTATATTTCTCCTGGACCTTCAGCCGGTCCACTTCCCTCTCTGCTTCTTTTTGCTTTTCTCTCCCTCTGCTCTGATGGGGCCTGGGGCCTCTAAAATTCAGTCTGCCTCCCAAGAACTGGTGCTCATTCTGCCTGGTATCCTGTGTGACAGGTCTGCCAGTTTCTGCTCCGTGTGTCGATGCTTTGTTGAAGTCCTCGAAAGCTATGTATTTTTCTGCCAGGGCCAGGGCCTCGCTGAGCTCCTTCATGGTGACCCATTTAAGGTCATCTCTGAATTTACTGGTGTGGGGTAGGGCGTTCCTCATAGCGTGCAGAGCGAGCTTCTGCTCCAGCTCTGGGATGTGCACCAGATCTTTGTTGAACCTCCCTATAAAATCCCGTAAGCTTTCATTCTGAGTCTGCTTCAGCAACAGCAGCTCATGTGTGGATTTGTTCCTCCTACTTCCGCTAACGAAATGCTCTTTGAATCTCTTCTTCAGTTCATCAAAGTTAGCAATCGTTCCCTGGGGGATAGTCCTGAACCAGGTCTGAGCTATCCCTGACAGAGTGGCAGGGAAGTGTCTGCACCATGTGGCCTCATTGTAGTTTTCTAGCTCCATGTGGGTCTCAAAGGCTGCCATATGCTCCTTTGGGTCTCCCTCCCCTTCAAACTTGAGATTGGGTGGGAGCTTCGCTTTCGACACTCTGGCCGCAATGATTTCGGGCGTGAAAGGAGACTTGGAAGGAGACCTAATCTCCTCTGCTGGTGATACCACAATGGGTCTGGAGTTGACTCTGTGGGTTATGAGTCCTCTGAGATCTGTGGGGGCTCCATTATCGCCAGAGCCCTCCTCTGGTATTGTTCCTAATCTCAGGCTGACATGCCTTCTGACCGTTCCGCCACCAGGCGCAAACAGGGCCTCTTCATCTCCTGAGGTGTGCCTGGTTCTGGGCTGCGGCTGGACATTCTGGGCCACGCCCCCTGGATTTCCTCTGTGGACAGATCTCCTGCTTGAGCCTGCCGTATACCCTGTGGGTGTCAGTTCCTCGAACATGCTGGGATGATCCTGCTGCATTATCTCAGTATCCCATTCTGCTTCCTGCCAACCCCTCTTGATGTACCCAGGTCCAGAGCTGCTAGATAGGCCATACTCCGACGTCGGGGTGGGTGTGATGTTTGTCATGTTGTACCCGCATAGGGGGTCTGCTGTGGCTGTCTTCTCTTCAGATGACAGCTGCAGGCGCCTTCGAACTGAACCATGTGTTCTAGTTGTCCTTCTCTTTCGAGCAGGTTGGCTTCCAACAGTTTGCATAAACCGTTGGGCAGACTGCAGCACTTGAAAGCTGCTTGGAGTTGCTCCGGTGTGGGCATGACCACTAAGCTGCTTGGCTGTGGGGTCTGCCTGGTTTCATGGCGGGGGGTGATAGTGTTATCCCTCCTGCCTGATCTGGTGGTAGCAGCACTACCCCTTCTAGTTGATCTCGTGTTTGTTTCTCTCAGTGGAGAGTTGCTTTCTCCTCCAGAACTGTCGGAACCGAGCGTTTCTGAGGTTGGAACCACCATTGTGAAGTTGTAGATTGGGCTTTTCTACTCTTCCCCTCCTTCTAGCGCCAAATTGTTTCTGTCCAAGACAGCAACAGTGTATGTGGTGGTGGGTACTTGGCGGAACGTGGCTCCCAAACGTCCTTCGTGAAGGTGGTTACCTGCAAAACAAGGAGAAACCTCGGGGGTGGTTCCGAGGATCGCCTCTCCGATGCCTAAGTCAGTCCAAGTTGAGCACAAGATCTCTAGTAGAGAGAAAACGAGTATCAAGTGCAAGTATTTTGTGAGTGTTTGATTGAACGTACCTTACCCATGCATGGGCATGGGTATTTATCTGAGACATGGACTTGCAACTGACCTAGTAAAGTGAGTGGGCCTCTTTGGAAGTGGGCCAAGGTGGAACAAGGCCTTCATTAAGCTCCAGCCTAGAGGTTATGTCCGGAGCGGTCTGCCTGAGGAGGTTTGCTCTGCTCCAGGCGCTCTGACGTGGAGTGGCAGGACCAGTAGTCTGCTGCCAGCTGGAGGTCTGCTGGGCAGACCCCATACAGAACTAGTGGACGATAACACTGAGAACTTGGAAGTAAACACATGGACCTTCAGCAAGCTAGATGTCCTATACCTCTAAGGAAAAGTTTATACTTATGTAGTTACAAATATATCAGGCAGCTTTTAGCAATGCCATTTGAGATTTTAGCATTGCAATACCCCTCTTTACGTGTTATCTTAACTTTCATTGTCAATAAATTTTTTGAACATTTTCTAATTTTATTGTAGAAGATGAGAATTAACACCACATAAGAGGAAAAGGGTCAGGTTCATAGTGTTAGCGACTTAATGAAGAGTGTTTACTTAGAAAAATGATTAGTCCTTGTTAGTTGATTATCAGTGTCACTTAGCATATAAAACAATAACATAGGGTAACTTGAGATAATGCAAATTTTCCTTTTCCACCATATAGAATTTTCCACAGCACGGGTAGCGATATAGAATTTTCCAATTCTATATGGTAACCAAAAAAATTTATTATATATCGATGAACCATATAGAATTACTCAAATGTGATAAGCCTACGAAGAAGTTTCCACCATATTTAATTATACTTATATAGATTACGGACTCGTATCTTATGTTCGCGATAAGCCTACGATATCTCAGATAAGGGTCTGCATATACTCAACATTTAAGAATTAAATAGCGAACACAAAAAAAATTGGATAAGTTTTCTTATCAAAATAACTTTAGAATATAACTAAAATCATTAGACATCAAATAAAAGCACAAAAAATTTTACAATTAACATGGAATATCTTGTTTTATTTGCTATAATGAACACGTCTAGTAGAAGCAACAATTTCAAGTACATCATACCTTTACCATAAGTTTGATATTTGTGTTGACTCGTTTTTCCCATCTTTTTCATTCGGTTCTCCCTATCCTTCTTAGCTCTCTCATATTCAGCTTGTTTTGAAATTGTATTACGGCGGCGTACCACCTACATATAATTCAAAATTTTGATCAAAAACTACATATAAGAAGAAGTTTGTATATAATCAATAAAAATTGTTTTTTCGTCCACTTTTACATTATAAAAACAAAATTATATTTGTTTACATACACAAAATATGTTAAGAATGCAATTATGAATCATACCATATGAAACGCAACTCAACGGAGTTATAGGAGAATGAATATTCGTTTGTAAATTTTCTTGTAAGTTTCAGCCAATACTTTATTCATACACCCACGAACTTCTCTTGCGTGATCTGCAATAATTTCAATTAAAAAAATATATACATAAATACATATATGTCAATTTAAGTGACCGTGGTCCAATAATTTATATAATGAATAAGACTTTAGATGTAGTTATAATTATGAATACATACCATTAGAAATGTCAGACATTGGAATTCTGTCAGATGTTGAACCGTATATGATATTGTTACATGATTTGAAATTGATCATCGCTGCAGTTCATGTTTTCTGTTATATATAAGAGATTATAGCATGAAAGTTTAGTAGAACTAAAAAATCGATTACGTAGTCTATCTCTATAATTAACAAATATAATCAACATTTAACTTGCTAACTTGTTTGCTACCACACAAATTGTACAGGGACATATAAAAAAAAAGGATTAGGGAATTATTAGCAAATAAATGGTGATCCATTAACTTATAAGTAAAGGTATGTGTATTTTATACTAATGATAATCTGATTCAAGTTTCGTTGTTTTTTTAAATTTTCTTTGCGAAGAAGTTATTGCTTATCGTCATCAATTAAAATTTGATAACTTCATTGTCCGATAATTGCTTCTAATAATAGGTTATAGTTAGTGTATTAACTTTATATGAATACATTAAGTTGAATATATTTACATGCATAGATTCATGATAGATATTATCTATTCGTTATTGACCTATAATAGATTGGTTTTGACATGACATTATTTAACAATAATTTACTTAATTTTACAGCAAACCAAATTCTATTATTGATGTTTGGGAACGTTTTAATATCTTCTATTATGGATTTACATGGATAATTATATATTAATGACTGCGTTTTTTTCCCGTTTTTCAACATAAATAAAGTTAATTTAATGAGCTTGGCGTACACATATCCTATAAAACTAAATGAGTGAACCTAGATTATTGTTTCTGTAAAATTATTTATATTTGATTGTATAACTATACTAATGGATACTTGTGTCTATATAACATATCCAAAATCATCATTGTTAATGCAAAAGGTGATAAACTTTAATTGAATGAGAACACGCTATTTGGTATTGTGTACACAAAAATTATAAACTATAACTTAAATGATTACATACCTTTTGCATTGTTTTGATTAGTATGACCACTGGATTTCTGCATCTTTTTCATTTAGTTATCCCTAGCTTTCTTAGAACTTTGTTTATCCATTAGTGTCTTCTCCACTTAGCTATCTAAAAACATTGTCGAGAGTAAATAAATTAACATGGCCATTATCTTTATACTTAAAAACGTTATATATGTAACAAATAACACTAATTATTTTCCTCCTTTATACAGTTCAAACTATTCAGGGTCAAAAATAATATATATTAGATATTAGGAATTAAATAACAATTATACAAGAAATATATTTATCATATGAAACATGTTTGTTTGTTTATATACGGCCAAAAAATGGAATTATTTACGCAACATTCTAAAACCTTTTTATTGACTTCATATATTTCGAAATATCTTTCCATGAAAAAATGTTATCTATATGTATGTACAATATCCTAGATATTATTCCCTCTACTACGGGAAACTGCTTAGGAAAAAATATACTTGTAATGTAAAGAATAATAAAATTATTATGGTTGATTGTTAGCCATTTTGGTATTTATGGCTAATAATCAATACTTTACATGATAAACGATATTCGTTCTCCAGTTATTCCACCTCATAATTATATAGATTCGAATAAATCATGTCCTTAATTGCCAATTTAGATAATTGAATAGAATAGCAACTTCATGATTGACTGCATGCAAAAAAAATCTTCTATTTGTACACATATTTAAAAAATGAAGACAAGCCATATATTTAAGGTAAATACTGATTTTGTAAAGAAAACGTTTACTTGCCATATATAATTAGAAAAGCAAACATTAGTATTCCAAAAAGTATAAAATTAGTGTAATTGTTTCCATAATATGAGGTACCTTTTATTACGTTATTAATGTTGATAAATATACGCCCTATATGTTTATAATGAAAACAATTGTGCACTTTTTTTAACAGTAGTCATAACTATTATTTTAAATGATATTTTTAACGATTTTGTGATATTAATCAATAAACCTTTTCTTTAACTCAATTTTTGAAAATACGAAAATTTAAGTTAATTTGTTAACCAATTGTCCACTAACAAATTCAATGAAAATGAGATGAATGTTCACTTTTGCTTTTAATAATACCTTCTTATTTAAAAATAATGTAATTTAAACAAATACTCTCTCCGTTCCGTTTTGTTGTTCCCATTTAGTTACTTACACTATTTGAAAGTAGAGAGAATCTTCTAAGTGGTTTCCAATATATAAGAAAAAACATAGTCATGTGGATCTTGCTCTATTCGTCTCGACGAGTACATCAAGAATATCAAACTTTTATAATTTTTATTAACATGTTGTTAGAGATATACACGATATAAAATGTGCATTGGCAAACGTGAAAAGGCAAATGGGAACAACAAAAGGGAACAAAGGGAGTATAAAGAGTACAATTATTATCATGCACCCGGGTGCACCGTACGCATGGTGCACCCGGTGGCATTATTGTAATTAATGCGAAAATCTGGGCAACAGTATAAGTATTAAAAGCGTGCCCCTATAACATTTAGATAGCTTAGCTCAGTTGGTGTTGAGGTTTATTTGCTTGCCAGTTGGTCATGGGTTCGACTCCCTCCCATACCAACCATTTATAATTTTTTTTAACGTTTGTCTTTTCCTCCTCTTTTGGATTCATTTTTTTGTTTTTTTTTTGTTTTTCATGTTTCTTCCATAGTCTTAGTTCTTATTTTAGCTTTTTTTATTTTATCTTTTTCAATTATTTTGCATATTGTTGTAATATAATTATTTTTTTGAGGGATGTTGTACTATAATTGTTATTTTTAAATTTCTAAAAAAATTATTTTATGGGTAGAATATATAATTATTATAACACGCTTTTTTTCTTTTTGATATTTTCCATATTCTGTTACAATATATTTTCAAAAAAAAATTAAATAAAAATCTTAATATATTCTTCTTTTCTTCTCCACTCACTAACCTTTTCCATTTCTTACAATATATTTCACTCATTTGACCAAATGAGCAATCGTTTTTGTGCAACAAGATTAGTAAACATTCTGATCACAATTGAGCGATTTTATTTTACTCAATTGATCAAATGAGCAATCATTTTTGTGCAGCAAGATCAGTATACATTCTGATCACAATTGAACGATTTTTGTTTTACTCATTTGATCAAATGAGCAGTTTATTTTGTCTTGGAGAGAAATCAATCTGCTCATTTGTCAAAATGAGCATGTTTGTTTAGATAAGTAAATATTCTGATCTCAATTGAGGTAAAATAAATCTGCTCATTCACAAAATGAGCAGTTTATTTTACTCATTTGATCAAATGAGCAGTTTTATTTTACTCTTTTGATCAAATGAGCATTCTTTTTTACGCAGGAAGATCAGTAAATATTTTGATCTTGAGTGAGGTAATAAATTTGCTCATTCACAAAATGAGCTGTTACTATGATTTAATTTTTTCTGATTATATTCTTCTTTTCTTTTCCACTCTCTAACTTTTTCCAATTCTTTTTTGAATGTGGACAAATAAAAACTAAACAAACAATAAGATACCCATTGAAAAATTAATGAAATAAGCAATATAGCTTTGAAATGAGTAAATATGTTACTTAGTGCAAAAAAGTCCTTAAATGAGCAAAAAACTCTTAGAATATTGCTCATTTAATGAAATTATTAAAAATACCACTGAATATTTATGGAGCAAAAAATAATTTAAATGAGTAAAACATCCTTATAATGAGCAAAGATTGTCTTATTTTATGGTGTAGAATATATAATTATTTTAAATTCACTATAATTTTTAAGCTTCCAATATATCACTAGAATGAACAATACATAGTTCGAATGAGCGATGTATCTTAAATGAGAAAATTAAATGTCTATTTCTAATGTCTAAAAATAAAAAATAAATACTGAGAAAAAGAAGAAAATAAACAATATTATTTTCTAATTTGTAGTAGCTTAACACTGGTACGTGGAAAATAAATAAATGAGTAATTTATCTTTTAAATGAGCAATTATATAATTCTTTGTTGATTAGTAAACATGTATATACTGTGTCACATTGACGAATATATTACTAAAATGAGCATTATATATTTCAATTGAGAAATATATCTTAAAATGAGAAAAATATTTTCTAATGTGTTAAAATAAATACCAAATAGAGTAATCAGTTATAATACAAGTAAATGAGCAATATTGTTTTCGAATGAGCAAATAGATTATACTTGAACTTGAAAAATAACTAAATGAGCATCGTAACTTTCAAATGAGCAATAATATATTTCTTTTTAAAAAATAGGAATAAAAGAAGATTAATAAAAAATGAGTTGAAGGAGGAAAAAAAACAACAAAGAGTGGTAAAGCTTGGATTCGAACCCGCGACCCTCTATCGCGGAGAGAGGATAGAGGCCCAACCACTGAGGTAGTTTTCACTTAATGATGTAAAATGGAAGGAGATAGTATTAGAGTTGTTTTATTGAAGTTCGCGAAAATCACCAAAATTCCACCGGGTGCACCGTACGCACGGTGCACCCGGGTGTACGGTGCATGGTCTCGTATAAAGAGTGCTTATAATAGCATTCAAATTAAAATCTAAACAACCCACTAAACATCAAAACATCTTATTAGTTCCATAACCTAAAACGTAGTCAATTTAATCTAGTCTTCTTCAACAGTTCATCTTTCTAATCGGATAAATCATCATCATCTTTCACCGACTTGTCTTTAATGGAAGATTCACCCTCAAATTCACGTTTTTTGGGCGGCACTAAATGTCGAGCTTCATCATCTTCAACATAAACAACCTTCCTTTTATACAAAAAAAAAAAAAAATTATATTATTATTATGTTAGAAATTTTAAATCATACTAATAAGTCAACAAAAATATAGATTTAAGGAAAATTTGCATATTACCACCTTTTATGTACCACTTTTTGTAAATTACCCCCTTGAAGTTTATTTTTTTATAAATTACCACCTTTTAACTAAAAAATTTCATAAATTTCTACCACATAACGGATTCCGTCATGTTTACCGTTATGTGGGTCCCACATTTCTCTCTCCTAGTTTTCCACCACCATCTCCCCCAACAAACCAGCCCTAACCACCAGATACACCACCCTCACCGCACACCCACTATTCGATTCTTCAACCACCACAACACCAACCTCCGATTTCGTCATCCACCACAACAGCCACCCACCACAACACCCCTCCGGTAACGCTAGCCGGACATAATAGCTACTCCTCTGTCTCTTACTCCCTCTCTCTACTCTACTTCCCCTTTTTGCCACCACATACACTGCCAAGCCACCATCACAATAACCACCAAAACTCTGTCAACTACCCCAATACGCCAGAATCACCCACCACCACCAACTTCTGCCCCCCCTCATAATCAATCATCACCTTAAAAACCAGCAACAACTTCCATATTCATTAGTGGTTTGGTTCTTTCAACTTTTTAAGCCACGAAGTAGGATGAACAGAGGAGGAAAACAACAAAGGAGGGAGAGAGATGGTCGTAATGGTGGTGGTTTGCGTGGCCATGGTGGGGCTAGGTGCATTGGGGGCTACGGGTGCTGGCAGCCTGCACCACCGTGGTGCAGTGGTGGGAAAAGGGGAAGCAGAGCAGCGAGCGGGGAGTGAGAGACAGAGGAGCAACCATGGGTGTCGGGTTGGCGTTACCAGAGGGGTATGTGTTGTGGTGGGTGGCTGTTGTGGTGGCTGACAAAATCGGAGTTGGGTGGTTGGTGGCTGATGAAATCAGAGGTTGATGTTGTGGTGGCTGACGAAATCGAGTAATGGGTGCAATGAGGGTGGTTTTTCTAGTGGTTGGGGCTGAGTTGTTGGGAGAGAAGGTGGTGGTAAACTAGGAGAGAGAAAGGTGGGCCCCATATAACGGTAAACCTGACGGAATCCGTTATGTGGTGGGAATTTATAAATTTTGTAGTCAAAAGGTGGTAATTTAAAAAAAATAAGGTGGTAATTTACAAAAAGTGGTACATAAAAGGTGGTAATATACAATTTTTTATAGATTTAATGAAAATGTGTATAAAATACCTTTTTCCATTATAATTGCTCCCAAGACAAATTCCAAATTGTTGATCTTCCAAATTGTCCTCCTATTTTTCCGAAATGAAAATTATATTAACGTATAATAAAAACTTATTAATGAAAAATAGGAATACATTATGTATAGAAACTTATTGATGAAAAATAGGAATAGGTTATGCATTTGAATTAAACTAACCTTCATTTCTTCATATAGTTGTTCCCATTTTTTAATAATGCTTTCATTGAGGGTATGACTTACAATGTAGTTTTGATCAGTTGTCAAAAGGTTACGTTCTAGAACATGCACCTTGAACAGACACTTCTTTCTACTCAAAGGCTTGAACTCTTCAGGAATCATACATTCTTTTCCATGCTTATAACAGAATATATAATATTAATTAGTTTATACTAAATTGCAATTAATAATGTAAAAATATTGTAACAAATTTAAAAAATATTATCTTTTCACTATTACTCTTACTATATATACTATATAATTTATATTGAAAGTGATGAGAAGTAAACAAAATATATTACTCCCTCCGTAACACAATACTTACAATAAATGGACTAGGGAGAATTCCTAGGCAAAATTTATTAATGATGGATAAAAGTGTAATTTGATAAAAGTAGGAGAGATAAATGACATGTGATTAGGAAAAAAAGGAGGGAAAGAGAGAAAAAAAAAACAAGTACACATGGGATGGGCACCATATGTAGTTTAATGTGAAAAACTTTACCATGAGAAGAAAGTAGAGAAATTGTTGCAAGTATTATGTTACACCTATTTTTAGAAAATGTTGCAAGTAATGTGTTACGGAGGGAGTATTATATAATATAATGTAATTACCTCTTTTTGCCACTCCAACAGTTCACCAACACTTTTCTTTACAAATTTACGAACTACTTTGTCACATATTGTAAAGTAAGCATCACCACTCGCATCAGAAACAAACAACCTCAACCTAAATATATCATTATAAAATTCATCCAACGATAATATTAATATGTGTCATACTTGTGTTTATACTTAATGATTTATAATTAATTTTTTACTTACTTAAGATTGGTTGAATCAAGAACCTTGATGCTTTCTTATATATAATGAACTCACGATCTCTGACAACTGTATTACCACAATCCTTACATGAATCTACATACCATCCTTCTTCAAATTGAATGTCTTGGATAGTTGTCAAACAAATCACCTTAAAAGACTATAAATTTAAAAAATATATATAGTTAACTTGAATTTAAAAATCAAAATAGAAAGTCTAATAAAACTTATGCAAAATTAAATTAAAAAATATATATAATACCTTCTTCCACTGTAATAGTTGAAATAAATTAACTCCTATGATTTCAGACGATTTGGAAAGAATGTCATTTGCTACATCTTCATGTCTAAGAATCTAAACAAAACATTATTATAAGTAAAGGAAATCTATATTACAAAAATTAAATTCAAAGTTTGACTAACATTGCCATACCTTTGTTTAAAATCATTAATCTCTGCAATATCAGAATTGATAAACAATCTTGTCGTATTTTTGTTGTTGGAAACACGAATCCCTCCTAATATTTGTATGATAAAGTTAACATAATGATTATAGGTCTTTAAAATAATGGAAAATGATAAATATAAATAGGTTTTAGTGACAGAAAAATAAAATATAGTTATAAGTTTATGTACCTTGGACTGTGATTATTTTACCAAATTGTATTATAATATAGATTGGATCCTTTTTGTTAAAACTGGACACATAACTGGCCAACTTCTCTACGTAATCTCCCCATAAATAACACAATAAAGTGTAGTTCCTAATGACAAAAAAAAGGTTGAGTATGATAAGTTTTATTAAAATAAATGTGCATAAAACGACATGTCTAAATAAACAATAATTTATTAACAAATTCACTAACTTTATGTCCGTCAATTTAAATGTAAGCATCCTTGACTTCTCATTTGTATTCACCTCACTAAATTGCGGTATATATCCAATTATATCTATAAGAAAAAAAATCATTACGTATTAATTATGTCAAACACGAATTAAAAAAAAATTAAATAAGGATATTGTCAAATATTACCTATATAGAACATGGTATTGAACTTTTGATGCTAGGATGTCTTCAAATGAAGAGAGTAAAAATCCGTACTTCAAAATATCATTGTCGTTGCATGGTTTAATCACATTGTTGAACTTGACAACAATTTTGTATTCATGAGAAGTAGCCTTTTCTGATCCCGAGTTTTCAAATAGTAGAAAGTTTTCAAACTGTCTAATTTCGCCTTCCTCTATCATCGGCCAGCATTTGATTACTAACTCCTTCTCGGATGTTTCTTGAATTTTATGTCCCTATAAATAATTGGAATGAAATAACATTATGATAATATCATATTGTAGTTATGAAATTTTTAAAAATGCGTAAATATATAATTTTTTAAATGTAAAAAGTTGGCTTTCATACTTGTGCATCTATCAGTATCAGTTCAACACACTCAGTGTCCAATTCATTATCCACAGACTTTGCTTCCCAAACACGAATGATTCAACCTTGAATCGCACACGACTTCACATCGTTTGTCAAATCATTAATGAAAACAATGGGATTATTCATAATTAAAGTTTGAAATTTTGATAATTTAGAAAATTATGGAATTTAAATAAAAGACTTTCGAAATTTTGAAATTTTGAAAACTCAATAGTGTTTTCAATAAGCAATTTAATTATAATGGAAATGATCTTCCATCTCTAAATGTATCTATGTATCTATATATATTAAAGTCTGAAAAATATTATTTTGGAAATTAGTTTAAAAATACGGAAAAATACCTATATAAATATCTATGGTATTATTTGTTTAACTAATAACATTAAATATTCACTTTTTAGGATGGAATCTCAAGAGGCTGCATTTATGTAAAGTATTGTTCATAATGACTTTATGGACCGAAATATAATATGATCTTATACAATGTAATTCAAATATCTTTTATAATGGCAAGTTTTATTCAAAATTATACTAAACCTATAATATATGCCTAGTCAGTTAGTACACTATAATATCTAACCGAATTTAAATTTAATTTTTTTATATCAATGACCGATTTTACTACACATAATATTCGATTGACTAGTGAAATCGAATCTTCCAAATTTCATATATGCTTATAATTAAAATAAAGCAATTATGAAAACGAAAATTTAGAATTCTAAATTTATTGAATAGTATGGCAAGTTTGTGCCATAAGATATTTACCCTATATTATAGATATATGTAAATTGAGGAATCTTCCATAAGTTCTTTTGTATTTGATGTTGTTATTATATTTATATCTCTATTTTCTCCTTATAAAAAAAGAAAGTAATTTGACACGCTTTTACCATTTAATTTTCAATCATTAATGAAATTTATAAATTTAAAATCTTTTGCATTCCATGTTTAAATTAGTTGTCTATCGTTTCTATATATTATAAGACATAGGATCATATCACTATATGTTTCAATATTTAATGTCAAAAATTTTACACATTTAATTAAGTTACTAAGTTGTATTATCGATTGTGGTTATTTGTAAATTACTTTGCCGGGAAAATGGATTAAGTATGATTGATATATTAACAACATTATTGATCAGAACACAATTATTCAAAATTAAGAAATGAAAATATGTATTAATATTATCTAGAAAATTGGTAATGAATTATTTATTGGATTCTATTACAACATTTTTGTAAAAAATAATTATGGAAAAAGTTACGATTATATTGAATAACAATTTCCAATGACAAGTAAAATTATTTGTTATTTGGGTTAGTTTATAATGTCCATTTTTTGAAAAACTTAGATTTCATGAGTTGTGTATTAATATGACAACATTATTTTTTATTAACAATATTGCCCTCAACCATTCATCAAATGATAACAGATCAGTACTTGTTCGACATTTCAATACGCCATACATTAATCACAGTAGAAGGGAACATTATTCCTAACAAAACAAATAACCAACACCAATCCATTGAATTATTCTATCATGAATCTAAGAAAAAGATAAACAAAGAAACCAAAAATAAATAACAACAAAGTTAAAAAGTACAAAAAAAAACTACTATTATCATAATGGCTATTAAGGCAAAAGAGAAACTAATGGATTAGCTAAACATCGACGGCCTTCTCTCTCTTGTTAGTAGTAGTCTGCTGACCATCTTTGACGAACAAATCAAAATCATCTTCTACGTTGAATACTTTAATTAAGTTGAGCAAAATGGTTGCTTCACATGGACCATGGATCAAAAATTTCCTTACATTCTCATCCATGTTGAAACTTCTATGAACATAATTGAACTCTTGAAATCTATTCTTCTCAATATATTGCGCAACATGAAACTTATCATCATGATGCAAAAAAAGTAAGACATGTGCATGAGGAAAGGCTTCGTTTTGAACATCCATTGTATATTCAACTATAAACAATTAGACTACAATGTCATATCTATATGTAAAATCACTAATACTTATTAAAAGATAACAACTTTGAATGTTTAAAAAGATTATTCTTAGAATGCTTACGAAAACGAACTATTCCAAAAGTATTCTTAGCTAACAAAACCTTCAATAACTGATCGAGTATAATCTTGAAGCCCCGACGAATTATGTTCGTTCTTTTTCCGGATTACTCCTACCATCTTGTATATATCTCGTAGGTTCAGGCGAATTAGGATCACATGAAAATGTTATGAATAAGTGCGGGTTTCCATAACATCTTAAACTTGACATAGTGTATAGCAAGTATTCTCCGAAGTGACTCTGCCCTCATTTAGAGGATGATATATATACTAATTATGATGAAAAAATCATTGCAAATAATCTTGTGTAATCTAAAGATCTAAAACGAAAAATACAGTCCTTCTATTAAAATACTATGGTCAAGGCAAGTTTCTTAGAATGAAATTATATTCTATTATACTATAATATTACATTTTCTTATATGTAGTATTCTATTATTAATTAATAGTAATGATAAATAAAAAAGGGGTATAGTCATGTCATATAATCATATAATATTAATATGATATCATCTAATATTAGGATTCAAGTGACTATTACATTTTTATAAGTTCGTTAATTTTTTATTAGATTAGTAAAAAATTTAAAAATGTAATAGATAAATATTACATCAAATTTCATGCTCTTTAATTAATTTATTATTTCTATTTAAATAGTTTTGTTTGGATTTAGTTAATAGGATTTGAAATACATTTTGAATGAATTATATTCCCCTAAATTAGACTTAGGAATCATGCCTAATAAGTATAACTTAAGAAAACTTGATGTTAATGTTAACAAATAAACAAATCTTTTAACCTTTCACATTAATAATCTGGATTTTATATGTTACCTGAAATACATTGATATTGTCTACGGTTTTATTTTTGGTAATTTGATATTATTTTAATACCATACGATTTATAGCAGCATTTAAGGATTATAATAAATAATTAATCCCTCCGTTTTTTTCATATGTACTCCCTCCGTCCCAGAAAGCCTTATACACTTGATCGGGCACGTAGTTTTATATGATAAGTTGTTGTTTGGTTATCAATTGTATTCTATTAAAAAGATAGATGTGATAGGAGTTAGTAGTGTATTATTTTATTTGAATGTGAGAGAATGGTGGGTCATGATTGAAAAGTCAAAACAATAATGTAGTATTGGAGCATGTCCAAAAATCGAAGTGTATAAAGCTTTCTGGGATGAATGAACAAGGTAGAGAGAAGGAAAGAAAAAGTAGAGCTTTTTGGGATGGATGGAGTATGTTTTACCATTTTGGAATTTTTTTTTAATATGTTTCTTTCTACCTTTTCCCATAAAATGGAAGGTTGACCCACCTAATTATTACACTTCTCTCCTACTTTTTCTTTCCTTCTCTCTACCTTTTTCACCTTTTCCTTACTTTTTCTAACCTCTCTTACTTTTGCACTTTTTCCTTGGTCCGTGACCAAAAGCAAACATACATATTAGAAAACAGAGGTAGTACATTATAATAAAAATGCACATCATCAATTTGCATGAAAATTTATTTTATAATAAATTTAGGTATTTCAACATTGAAGTAATCATATTCATTAGTTTATAAATAGAGTGGTATAAATGATTTTTAATTATTAATTTTGTTTTATATTATTATTATAAAATGGTGATTTTGAAATGTTTAGATAGGGATTATTAGGAAATACATATATGTATAAATACCCCTATATTTACAATTTAATTTAAATAAATATACTTGAAATCATCATTAATAATTTTAATATTGTACGTTGTTAAAATATTGGCATTGAATACTATACTTATCAAAAAAGTTATGTATAAGCCTTCGATAGATTGAAAAATCTATTATATATTAATTTTGTAATGCTCAATTGGCTCTCGAATATTTCAATATAGTATCATACGCACAAAATCTTAAATTAATTCATGCCTTGCTAAGTATTACGCATCCATTACAGTTTTAAAACACAACCTTATTCATTAATGATGATGATAAAACCATAAATAAACAATCAAATGTTGTTTCGACCTTCACTTTCTTGGTTGTAATTGAGAGCTGACCATCAATTAATTGCCTTTTGTTGGGAGTCAAGAACGGTTGGTCAATAGAACTATTCAGAGTACGATAAATTGTGTTCCTAATATATGAAAAAACAGAATAAAATTAAGGGAACTAATTATATATAAACCATAAATATGTAAAATATACTTTAAAAACATAAATACTTTTGAGGTTCCATCAGTTCCTTTCACACTTTCATCTTCAATGCCGGCATTTAACTCATTTTCACTCTAAAAATAGTTTTCATTATAGGACTGTATATACATATAGTCTATTAGAAACTTATACAACAAACGAATACCTATAGTTTTTGATACAATCTCATAAAATTGTCAATCGTTTGTTTGTCATCACTTGTGCTAACAATTATAAAAGTTGTTTCCCATTTTGCGGTAGTCATAAAGGGAATATGAACTTTGAATAAAAGCTTCCTCCCCAATAATTGCATCCAAAATACTAGAAAACTATATCGATTGCCATTCTAAAATCGCAAATAAGACCAAATCCAATGGCATTAATATTGATGTTGTACGTAATATCTCTTACTACCTAGTCTATTGTATCAAATCTTGCAACCTTGAAGAATTATATGTAGGTAATCCAAAGGATGCCTATCGATCATGTAGCTTGTTAACAATTCGGCATGGTGGCCTTGCAACATACAATTCATCCACGAAATTGGTATTGAATGTGGTAATTGAGGTAAAAATGATTTGAATATAAAAATAGATTTAATTTCGATTAATATTCCCTTTAAATATTCAAGTCAATGTCATATATAGCTTAGGCCAATAATTTTTATGACGTTTCATACATATGATTATATTTACTTCAATTAATTAACAAAACAAATCAAATTTGCCATTCACTTAATATTCAGTACAAAAATAGTTATGCCATTTAAAAAGATATTTACTATATTTATGGTAGGACCAAACATATAAAATTTACCATTTGGGAAAAGATTGGAAGTTAGCATATTTGACAACTTTCTCATTGAATAAGTAATTATTTAGGCTACGTAAATTTGAATACATTAAATTAGTTTAGGAAATTATTATCTAAGTCACTTAGGAAAGATATGTTAAGATATTTTGTAAATTATATATTCTATTGATTTCAAGATATAGTCGAATTTAAATTTTTTTATAACAAAAAATTGGAAAGAAAAATGAGTCATGAAAAAAATTTACTTCAAATTTCAATGAATTAATTTAACAGAAAATGATCTTTAAAGGATGAGTGCAATTTTAAATTGATTGAAATGCGCAAAAGTACAACAACTTTAAATAAGGAAAATTTGTTAAAAACCCCTTTTTATAAGACACATTATAAGTTTAACTACCTTTTCTAATTTTATTTTCCTTTAACTACCTCTTATAATTAAAACTAGTAGGTTGTACTACCAAAACCACTTTCAGGCCAAACTTTAGTGGTTTTCCATCATGTTCACCATTTTCTTCCCAATTTTTATTCGATTTTATCATTCAATCAAACCCTAGTTTATCGATTTGGGGGAATTTCGAATATCCTTTCCAATTAATCATTTATTTGGGCATTAATTCGTGAATGAAGTCCCCAAATCTTCAATTAAACGTTTTTGTAATTCCAGATTTTGGCGACCACCAAAACAGACCTGGGCTCCCACTGTGGTTGCTGGAATATAGTGCAACGTTCTCGCCTGCCAAATCTGGGTTATCCTCTCGCCAGTGGAATATCGGCTGCCCACTGTGGTTGCCGGAATCTTGGACTATAGGGTTTACAAAAAAACCTATATTTGAAGATTTGGGCACTTCATTCACAAATTAATACCCATAAATGATTAAGGGAAAAGAATCTTCAAAATTTCCCCAAATTAATGAACTAGGTTGGATTGAATGAGAAAAACGAACGAAAATTGGGGGGAAAATGAATAACATCACGGAAAACCGCTGAAGGGTAAAATCGCCATTAAAAAATTTAGTTTGAAAGTGGTTATGGTAGTGACACCTACTGATTTTAATTATAAGAGGTAGTTAAAGTAAAACAAAATTAGAAAAGGTAGTTAAACCTACAATGTGTATTATAAAAGATGGTTTTTGACAAAAAAAATCCTTTAAATAATTGTTATCATCATTGTAAATTACAAGATGAATGTTTCACTCCTATTTCAAGCCATAAGAAAATTGATGAAATTTTACAAATTTTAATATATGATACATCTCAAGTACAAAATTAACTAATTAACTTAGGTAAGACTTCTGTTAATATAGTTTCAAATTTTAAAATTATAAAAATCGGGTATAAAAGTAATATTAACACAAAATATATCATAACATATCTTCCATAAAGTACACTACTAAACATTATATTTATAGTTCATTATATTATATCGTGATGCAAAATTCATGTCAATAAGAAAATTTTGAATATTAAATAATTCGCATATGAAAAGTTATTGTATATTTATTCCAATAACGTAACCAAAAATGTTAACACATTTTTTGCACGAAAATTGTGAAACATTACAATAAAAATAGAGCACGGTAAAAGCTTTTTGTGATTCATCTTCCATATTCCAAAAAAACTTTAAAGGTCTTCTTCAGATTTAGATTTAGACTACGGTAAAAGCTTTTTGTGAATCATCTTCCATATTCCAAAAATGAATAACATCATCTCACATTACATCTTCTTTCAAGTTTGAAGTGGTACCTTTTGATTGGGTATCTAAGTCTCCTAATTTAGATTGTGGGATATTCTTGATGTTGCAAATGGTGTTTTTCAAAGGAAAAAAGTTTGAGGCTGCTTTTGACAAGGTAATACTCTATATTTTTGGTCTAATTTGTGTAAGATGTAATCCATTTTGTTTTGTGTAATAACCATTATGTTTTTGGTTTTTGTTTTATATTGTGTTTAAGGCCTTAAAGAGGAGAGTTTATCATTCTTCAATCCGTGATGCTATTGTCCTGCATGATTTCAATGAAGTACGTGTTCACATTTTGTATAAGGTGAACGCTTTTAACCCAAAGAAGGATGAAATTTATTTCTTGGTTGCTAAGAAGAAACGAAAGGAAGCTGAAGCAAAAAACGTTAAGCCAAAGAAGAAATAGTGAAGTAGGGATGAAAAGTGTTTTTTGGTACATAAGTAGTACTTGTTGATGATCAGTGTTTTTGTAAAGTTTAATGGGTACATAAGTAGTAATTGTGGATATTATATTGTTTTCATTAAGACTACATCTTTTTGGGTAAATTAGCCTTAATGGTTTTAAATTGAACATGTGTAACTGCCCGGATTCACTGACCAACTTAATTAGAGCTAAACACAGTGGAAAGTTTAATCCGGACTATTACCATCACACTCATCGTCCTAAAACGACGAGTATGGAATTCGAAAAACCTGAACTTTTTAAAACTTAAACTATAAAACATTAACATTAACATTAAATGAAGTTATCTAGATGATCTAAATGGTATTAATTAAATAATAAAAGTCTACAGAAAATTCGGCAGAGCTCCATTTGAAATACGGACCGCCTAAAATTTAACTTAGGACTCGCGTTCGAATTATGAACCTGTATATCATTTTAATATATTTCCAGCAACTATTTCCGGCTTCTACTTTACAACTATTAATTTACAACTTAAGTAATCACTATATTGTTACAAAGTCAATCGTCCTCGCCTCGAAACATATAAAGATAGTTGTGATAAGAATTCCTGCTCCAAGCTTCCACAACTTCATTGCATCCACCTAAAACTAATTACGGCACTGCCACCCACCCAAGTGACAGGCCACAGAAATGAAAAAACAAAACATTTGACTCACATCAGCAACGCGCTGAGTACTAAACCCGTAAAACAAGTAAAACATGCTCAGTGGTTTTTGTTTAAAACACTGGTCACATATATTCACAACAATTCACATAAACTCTATATATACTTTAAATAACTTACTCAACAATCCTTACAATAATATACAACTCTTATTGAAACAGTAGTTCATAAGGAAAGGTAATAGCGATATAATATTTATTTGAAAACTCAGATTATTTCCAAAACATTTAAGTTTCTTACAAGAAACATTCATTTTCATTTCTTATCTCGGTGTGAACGCGAGTGGAGAGGGGTACTACGTACCAGCTGTCTCTAAATAATTGAGGGTCGTCACCCCACCTTTTATGTTCTGCTTGCAAGACTTAAACTGGACATGTCCTTCAACGTCAGGATTTCGCCCCTCCTGATTGGGTAACAGCTAGGGACTACCCGCCCTAACCCGGGTGCATGTTCACAACCTCATTCACCATTCTTATTATATTATATATATTCAACATAGTATGTGGCGACTCATTCACCTTATTTCACATATCACATATCACATTTCACCTTGTAACACATTCTCATAAATATCACACTTTAATATTCATAAATCAAGTGATATATAAAGTAATCGATTTGAAAATCATTTCATATAATTATAAATATATTATCAGCATAACCAATATCTCACAAGACCTCTATGGATAATTCCTTTTCCAATAACATCTCCAATCGAATTACTTCACCGACCTCAATATAATCATTTACTAATTCAGTTGTAAACTCAACCTCCATAATTTACCTTAATCACCTCAACTCCTTTCATCATAACATCCCTATTAGTGTATACCTCAGTAATGGAACAGATCGATACTCATTCTATATTAGAGTTACTCAGACAAGCTAACCCTACATATCTTCCTTTCATTAGGTGCTTTTGTGAACCTCCCAAATCAACAACAACTGAACATAACAACTAATTCTCCCATCACAACTAGGACATTTACGTAGCTTGATTAATCGCTAAGAAGGTTCTGCTAATCTTAAAAACATAGACTTGATAAGATCGGGGATGATTCAGTTTAGTATCTTATATCTGAGTTTGTATAACCTTATATACAATAGTTATGGATTTATCATTCCCTCGTTATTAGCAATAGCAATTAGTTTTAGATATATACTAGTTACGTTGTTATCTTCACTTTCATATTTTAGACTTGCTAATCAATACATACACCACCTCATTATACATATGTTCTTATTTAGAATTCTGATTTAGAACCTCTTCGACTCTTAGTCTACTTCCAAAATCAACCCTAACCAGTTCATAGACCCCTTAAGAAGATTTTAATATTGATTTTAACTCTCTAGTTAATCTGGATTATAGTAATATCATTTAAGGGTCTTTCATTGTATTACAGAAACTAATCCGTCTTTCAGGTTATTAGTTGGCTAGCAATTTAGTCATCTTTCTCTTTAATAATCATACGAACATTAATGACCATTTCATTGTATTTAGTCTAGTGAAAACTTTTACAATTGATGTCCATTCGTACCTCTAGTTCCTTAATTTGTGAACTTAACTTCTAATACCAATATACATTGATCTGGTTGAAACTTGACCACTTATTCCATCCCATGAACAACTTGAGTTGTTTTGGTGACTTACTAATCAAGATTCTAATTCAATTCCTTAATTCCAGAAGTATTATATTCTAACCAATTCATTAGTTACTAATTGAATTCCGAATTAGAAATATGTTTACAACTATGCATTAAATAATTAAATTGTATTCAGATTCCATATAAGACCCATTAGTTTCAAGAATTTACTTAAAAAGAAGAATCGAGAAATCCCTTAGAACAATTTTGTTCCACCTCAAGGTTCCTTCCTATACTAATCTCCCATTCCAATAGCTATCGACCCCTCCTCAACATCATCCCAGAACAAATGCTAATGGTATGCTCTCCAACTCCGAGAGTTACACCATACTACAAGCTTTCAACCATTGTTAATAAACTTAGGTTGAGTCCTACCTATTCGAACTAACGATTTCCATACTTTAACTAGTCTCATTCCTAAATCAACATCTAATAGTCCAACTACTCCGTTTCTTGCCACAAAATATCAACATATCACCATAAATAGATAGAGCTTAATACACAGAGCTTTTATAATCATTAACAAGAAATCCCTGGATCACAACAACTAAGTAGGAACAATAGCAACACCCAAGTATCCTTGATTTATACCAACTTACCAAAATTAAACTCAAATCAATTACTATACAATCAAAATACATTTCTAACTTATAACTGAACAAAATAAGATTAGGCATCAACTAGTCTAACAATTAGTTTGTAAACTGAATTTATGTTCTATATCAAAAGTAGTGGTGATGTGAATCTAAAATCACCCTCCAAAGGATTGGATGATGATTCTAAACTTACGAACAATAGAACACTCACTTTAATAAGAAATCACTCGAAACAATAAAATAGTTCCAAAACACAAGAACACACTCAATGTTTTGGGGTTCTAGGTCAGAGATAAGACTCACTCAATCTCTCCTAGGCTTATCACTCAAGACTCACTCAAAGTAATAAGGGTTAGCAATACTTGAGACAAACTCAAAGTAAAAACTATAACACAAAGGTTTTTTTACCAAAACTCAAAGCTGCTTTCTATTATCATTTTCTCTCCTTATATAGAGATAAGGAGCAGCAAGGAGGAGCTGAAACACCCTAAAAAAAGTCCTAAGAGGAATGGCTTTGAGGAGTTACAAAACTCCTTGATTCACGCCCTAATTAAGCCTCATTTAAGGGGCGGCTACAAAGAAGGCAATCAGCAATTATGAGCTGTAAATACCCCTAATTACATGCCTAATCAGCCACAAAACACACGCCTACTTGCCTTAGTGTCTTAAGTAATCACTAGGCTTTATTTTAAGCTTGAAATAAAACAAAAAAAGAAATAGATTAAATAGGAATCCAAACAGAACTTGGGCTTCCTTTACAATCATGCTTGAAACCTAAACAGAACTTGGGCTCTTCAAAATGTGATGCACGCCTCAATCCACCATCCAAGTTAAACAAGTAACAAACTCGGGCTTAAGAACAAATGGAGAAAAGCCAAGAGCTTCTAAAACAAGTGCGACTGGTTCATGAACCAAAGAGCCTTTAAGTGGGCTTGACTTTGGATCATTCTCCCCTTCTTTTGAAGAGTTTGCCCTCAAACTTGAATCATCTAAGTATGGTGACAAATCCCCCACATTGAACGTAGCACTAACACCCATCAACTCATCAGGAAGCTCAATTTTGTAAGCATTATCATTCACCCTTTCAGTCACTCTACATGGACCATCAGAACGAGGCATAAGTTTGTTTTTGCGAAGTTTGGGAAATCTCTCTTTCCTCAAATGAAGCCAAACCAAATCCCTGGGGTGAAAGATGGGTTGCTTTCGTCGTTTGTTTGCTCTCTCTTGGTATTTCTTATTCATCTCCTCAATTCTTTTCTTCACTTGCTCACAGGTTTTCTGAAAGGCTTCCACCCTCTTTTTAGCATCTTTCTCCACAATATCCCCTTTAACCATAGGAATAAGATCAATAGGCACAAAGGGATTCACTCCATAAACTACTTCAAATGGGGAGCGAGAAGTAGTTAAGGAATGAGCTCGATTGTAAGCAAACTCCGCATGGGCTAGTTTCATGTCCCAATCGTTTTGCGTTTTGCTTACAAGTCCTCTCAGCAACGTACCCAAAGTTCTATTTGTCACCTCCGTTTGCCCATCAGTTTGGGGATGATGAGAGGTGCTAAATAGCAACTTGGTACCAACAAGCTTCCATAGGGTCCTCCAAAAGTGACTAAGAAACTTGGAGTCCCTATCCGAAACTATACTTCGAGGAATGCCATGAAGTTTGACAACTTCCTTAAAGTACATTTCCGCCACTTTTACAGCATCATCAGTTTTATTACAAGCTATGAAGTGAGCCATTTTAGAGAATCTATCTACAACAACCATGATGCTATCCCTTCCCCTTTGAGTTCTTGGTAATCCTACAATGAAGTCCATGCTAACACTCTCCCATGGGGCATCTGGAACTGGAAGAGGAGTGTAGAGACCTTTGGTGAAGTGACCCTTTGCTTTTTGACAAGTAGCACATCTCTCCACAACCAAAGTCACATCTTTGATCATTCTTGGCCAATATAAATGCTCACCAAGAATATCAAGAGTCTTTTGGATGCCAAAGTGACCCGCCAAACCACCACTATGCACTTCCCTCACCAACAACTCCCTCACGCCACTCTTTGGGACACACAACTTGTTACCCTTGAAGAGGTAACCATCTTGCTGCACAAACTCCTTTGATGGACTCTCGAACTCACTTGCAAAATCAGGATCATGTTGATAGCCCTCTTTGAGTTGCTCAAAACCCAAAATCTTAGCATCCACCATAGAAAGCAAGTAGTTCCGACGAGACAAAGCGTCGGCCACTACATTACTCTTTCCATCTTTATATTTTGAACTAAAGGTAAATGTTTGGAGAAACTCCACCCATTTAGCATGCCTTTGGTTCAACTTTTGTTGCCCATGAATGAACTTAACGCCTCATGGTCCGAATGAAGGACAAATGGCTTAGGTCTTAAGTAATGAGACCAATGATCAAGAGCCCTCACAATGGCATAGAACTCACGATCATAAGTGGAATAGTTAAGCTTAGCCCCATTTAACTTTTCACTAAAGTAGCACACGGGCTTCCTCTCTTGTATCAAAACCGCACCAATCCCAATCCCACTCGCAGCACACTCCACCTCAAACACTTTGTTAAAGTCGGGAAGTACAAGTATGGGAGCATTACAAAGCATATGCTTGACCTTCTCAAAGGCCTTTTGCGCACTCTCACCCCACTTAAACTCACCTTTCTTTGTTAACTCGGTGATAGGAGCCATGATAGTAGAGAAGTTCTTGATGAACCGCCTATAGAAGGAGGCTAGTCCATGGAAGCTTCTTACTTCATGCACATTGGTTGGAGCCAACCATGATTGCACGGCTTTTACTTTTTCCGGGTCTACATGCACCCCCTCTCCTGTTACAATGTATCCTAAGAATACAACACTAGGAGTCATGAATACACATTTCTCAAGCTTGCCATACAACTTCATCTCCCTCAATTTTTCAAACAACCTCCTCAAATGAATTACATGATCTTCATTTTTTTACTATACACAAGTATGTCATCTAAGTAAACAACAATAAAATCATTAAGGAAAGGACGGAGGACTTCATTCATCAACCGCATGAAGGAGCTTGGGGCATTGCAAAGCCCAAATGGCATAACTAACCACTCATATAACCCTTGCTTTTTTTTTTAAAGCCGTTTTCCACTCATCTCCCTCCCTTACTCTCATTTGATGGTATCCACTCCTTAAGTCTATTTTGGAAAAGACTAAGGAACCACTCAATTCATCTAGCAGATCTTGCAAACGAGGCATAGGAAAACGATATTTGATGGTTATGTTGTTAATGGAACGACTATCAACACACATTCTCCAAGTACCATCTTTCTTTGGTACTAAGAGGGCAGGAACCGCGCAAGGACTAAGGCTCTCCCCACAGCCTCTTTCAATCAATTCATTCACTTGCCTTTCAAGTTCCTTACTCTCTTCCGGATTACACCTATAGGCAGCCTTGTTGGGCAAAGGTGATCCTGGAATCAAGTCAATGGCATGCTCAATGCCCCTTATTGGAGGAGGCCCTTGGGCAAGTCATTGGGGAACACATCTTTGAACTCTTCCAACAACTCATCCAAAAGTGGTGAGTTATTGCAAGTAGTCTCATTCTCGTCTTTGGTCCTTACAACCAAAGCATAGCCCCACCATTTTCTTCCACTATTTTCTCGAACTCATTACAAGATACAAGATAGTTGCTCTTTTCTTTGTCTTTCTTAGCAACTTTAGGGGGTAGGGGAAGCAATTTAACTTTTCTACCATCTTTGGTAGTTACAAGATATACATTAGATTTGCCTTTATGCTCCGAATCATGGTCAAATTGCCATGGCCTTCCAAGTAACAAGTGACAAGCATCCATAGGAAGAATGTCGCACCATCTCTCATCTTCAAACTTGCCAATAGAGTAAGAAACCAAAGCTTGCTTCTTCACCCTAATACCATTGCCATCATTCAACCAATTGAGCTTATAAGGCTCATCATGATCTCTAGTGGGAAGTTTCAACTTACTCACAGCTTCGGATGAAACAACATCCGTTTGAGCTCCACCATCGACTATCACATTGCAAGTCTTCTCTCCAATCTTGCATCTAGTATGAAACAAGTTGTTTCTTTGCTTCTCATCAACTTGAGGCTCACTAAACAATACTTTCCTCACAACCATCATATTGTACTCACCCTCGGATTCTATCTCTTCTTCAAAGTCATCTTCTACATAGCCATTTTCTTCTTGCACTACAAAGTTATACATTTGTTCTTCTTCATCCATTATGGCACATTGAGTGGCGGTCAAAACAGTTTTACTAGGACATTCACTAGCAATGTGACCCTTCCCATGGCATTTAAAACATTTTCTCCTAGTTGCAAGCTCACTAGGTGAAATCACTTGTTTTTCTTTCCCCTTATCAAATTTAGAACCGGATGAACTAGATGAAAAGGCTTTACTTTGAAAAGTACTCCCTTTAGAGTTGAAAGGAGTAAATTTTGAAGTACCCTTGAAAGAAGAAGTTTTGGGCTTCTCTTTCTCCTTTTCCTCCTTAGCTTTGCCTCATATTTCAAAGCAAGTTTACAAACATCACTAAAAGTGGCATAGTGAGTCACTTCTACTTTCTTACTGATCTCTTTGGACAAACCTTTAACAAATCGAGCAATTTTAAAGGTTTCCTTTTCTTGCAAATCACAAATCAAGCACAATTTTTCAAACTCTTTCATGTACTCTTCCACACTCATGTTATTTTCTTGAGAAAGGTGGGTAAGTTTTAGGTACTGTTCTTGCTCATACTCCTTACTAACCCATTTATCCCTCATCTTTTTTTTCAACTTAACCCATGAGTCTATCTTCTCTTTTCCTTCTCTCCTTCTATTTGACTTGAGGTTTTCATACCACAAGGCAGCAAGTTTAGTGAGTTTTAAGACAGCAAGTTTAAACCTTTTCCCATCATCATACCCCTTATAATCAAAAATGGTCTCAATTTGCCTCATCCAATCAAGAAAAGCCTCACTATCATGTCCCCCATCAAATTCAGGCATCTCAATTTTCAAACCCCTATCATCATCAAAGTTTCTAGGTGTATTAACCTCACCATCCTCATTTTCAAGAAAAGTCAGTTTTCTACTTGCTTGCATCAACATTTCGGACATGGCATCTAACCTAGTCTTTTGTTGAGCCTTATCTTCATCATTTGCTTCTGATTTTCTCTCTAAGTTTTCCAACTTCTCATTAATTACTTGTAACATCCTAGCAAGATCACCTTCAACCATGATTTCACTATTTTTGCTAGACTATTACAAATACAAGATGCAAATTGCCGTAAACTTGAACAACAAAACGAAACTATAAATGGCCTTGAGACTCTCAAAGACTTACAGATTAATAAAACTCAGGAAATTTCAAGCAGAATCAAAAAAAGAAACTCTTGAAAGCTTTCCGTATGAAGGAGGAATTGTCATTTGAAGTTCTGTGTGCCAGATTTGCTCCGTTTTTGGCGCAGTTGCGAAAAACGTGCCCAGTTTAATATCAAAAAAATTCACAAAAATATGAAAATTTCTGTGAGTATTCTAGACAAAACGTTATGCAGAATTAAAAAAAGAATCAACCAATTTGGACTCCTGAAGGTTGAGAAATCGTCCTTCAAAGTCGGATGAAAAACGGGTTGAATTCTGGCAGTTTCATTTCTTCTCCAAAACTCGATTATTCGACAAATTTCTTCACCAAAGCTCTGATACCAGATGATGTGAATCTAAAATCACCCTCCAAAGGATTGGATGATGATTCTAAACTTACGAACAATAGAACACTCACTTTAACAAGAAATCACTCGAAACAAGAAATAGTTCCAAAACACAAGAACACACTCAATGTTTTGGGGTTCTAGGTCAGAGATAAGACTCACTCAATCTCTCCTAGGCTTATCACTCAAGACTCACTCAAAGTAATAAGGGTTAGCAATACTTGAGACAAACTCAAAGTAAAAACTATAACACAAAGGTTTTTTTATCAAAACTCAAATCTGCTTTCTATTATCATTTTCTCTCCTTATATAGAGATAAGGAGCAGCAAGGAGGAGCTGAAACACCCTAAAAAATGTCCTAAGAGGAATGGCTTTGAGGAGTTACAAAACTCCTTGATTCACGCCCTAATTAAGCCTCATTTAAGGGGCTGCTACAAAGAAGGCAATCAACAATTATGAGCTATAAATACCCCTAATTACATCCCTAATTAGCCACAAAACACACGCCTACTTGCCTTAGTGTCTTAAGTAATCACTAGGCTTTATTTTAAGCTTGAAATAAAACAAAAAAAGAAATAGATTAAATAGGAATCCAAACAGAACTTGGCTTCCTTTACAATCATGCTTGAAACCCAAACAGAACTTGGGCTCTTCAAAATGTGATGCACGCCTCAATCCACCATCCAAGTTAAACAAGTAACAAACTCGGGCTTAAGAACAAATGGAGAAAAGCCAAGAACTTCTAAAACAAGTGCAACTGGTTCATGAACCAAAGAGCCTTTAAGTGGTTTAGTACCTCAGTTAGGGTTTCAAAGTGAGCATAGGTGGCGGTGGTGTGGTGGTGGAGCAGCGGTGGTGGTCGTCAGTGGCTCGCGTGACCCTCCTCTCACGCATTCCTACATCTCTCTCAATAAAAACCACTGATTTTAATCAAAATCGCTAAAATAGATAGAGGGTTTTTGTGTTTTGAGTCTAACCCTATCTTGCCTCTTCCCTAATCGCCGGAAAATTGGCCGGAAATGGCATGCGTCGTGCCGCTGCTACACACGCCTCTCCGTCGCTCCCTCTTTCATTCTCCGTTGGCTTTGCTGCGTCGCCCACCTATCTTGTGACTCCGTTCGTCGCCTCCTTCTCCCTCCGTTCTCTCTCTCTCTCTCTTTCTCTTCCTCTGTTTCTCGCCTCCCCTCTCCTGCGCTCTTCTCTTTCCCTCTTTTCTGGTTTCATCGTGAAACCAGAGCCCCCTTCCCCTTTAATTTCTTTTTTTATTATTATTTTCCTATTACTCACCTCCAACACTCACATCTCCCTTCCACCTCAAATCTTTACCTCCTTCTCTCCCTTCCACGTCATTCCTCATTTTTATTTTTATTTTCACTTAATCAAATTTAGTCAAATAACTATTTAAGTCCATAACCACACATAAATATATTTACTTTTTAGGATATAATTTACTTAATTATAAAATTTCTTATCAAAATGATAATAACTCAAACTCATTTCTTAATTAATATAGAACTCAATATGAATCAAAATAACAATATTAAAGGAATTTAATATAATTATATCAATAAATATGGCATAACTTCTTAATAATAATAATATGAAATATAAGTTTTCATTTAAAACACAAAGGTTTCAACAATTAATTAAGCTAATATTATAATTAATAATTAATAAAGGTGCTCCTAAAACAGAGCTATTACAACATGTGTCTGAGATGTATGTATAAACATAAGATATTCTGCTTGCGTAAGTAAGCAAAGAAATATTAGTAGCTGACGGCATATGGAGGAGTTGACTTTGAGAAATTATCTTGTATAGCATGCTGAATGTTAAATGTGCCTCCTTTTAACGAGGCGTTTTCTTGAAACAACTTGTATGATCAATAACCTAAGTATGAAATTTCAAGTTTGATTAATTAGGAGACCTAGATACCCCCAAAGTTACCCTATTGTGTAATGTACATACTGAATTTATAATGTACCCCCCTCTAAAATACAGACATTATTCTTTTATGGTTGGTTTAATGTTGCTGCTGCTGTTAAGCTTAATTTGTTTCAACATCATGAATATCACACTATTAAATTTAGGAGACCTAGATACCAAGTTCAAAGGTTACCCCTAAAATATACCCTCTGAATTCATAATGTAGCCTCTTATGAATTACTGATATTTTCTTGTTAGATGTTATTTGTGTTTGGTTGAAGGAAACATCCTACTTAATATATAATGGTTCTACACAACAAATTAGAAGGGAAAAATCAATAAAAATTAAGAACATAAAAAAGTGAAATTTTGAATATGATGGTTATTGCAAATTAGAAGGGAAAGAAAATAATTCTAGCTCAAGCAAGCTAGTCATTGCAAATCAATTACAAATCATATCAATTACCACAAGGTATCATAGTCTAAAACAATATCACAACTTCAAGAAACCAAAATATTCATAGCAGATGGTCAACCGCCATTTCATAGCTCTCAACACTACAAAAGTACAATCAACTAAGCGACTCATCTAAGCTACTTGTCATTACTAAGCTTGGCTTGGCATAGTGGTTAAGGATTTCATCTCATGACTTCAAGGTCATGGGATTAAATCCCACTAGAAGCATTTGGGGTTGGGATTCCCTTACCACGAGATCAAGAAACTGTGCTAGTTGAGATCTGGCCAAGGGTCCACCACATTACCTTCCCAAAAAAAAAGCTACTTATCATTAAATATTCTACTTGTCTCTAAAGTGTCTCTATCGTTGCCCCCGAATCCACTTTAGTAGTTTCAAACTTCTATTGTCAACCTAAAACATCAGAGGTTACATATAAGATATAAGGGGTTACATGTAAATTATAGAGGGTACATAAAAAAAATTCAATTAAACATTTAGTGATGTGCTACCAGTTCCTTCTTGCATCTCATTAACATATTATAGGATTTGAACCAGTTGAACAATATTCATACAAAGGGTACATATAATTCAAAAGGGGGTACATATACTATTACAAAGGCTACACAAAAGAAAATATAATACCTTATTGATGTATCACATTTATATATAGTTTTTAGATGCATTTAGATTGCATTTAGAACTCCTTTTAGAGCATTTAGGTGCATAATGACATAAATTTACATAAGTTGTGCTCTACTACTACCCGTTTGTGTGTTTCGATGATTTTCAGGTTATTTTGATGCAAATTGATTATAATTATATAATATCAAGCCTATTAATCATTAAGGATGAATATATCTTGGAAAAGGATCACTATGCATCCGTTTCGACAATTTTGAGTTTGAATGAAGCAAAGAGTTAGTAAAAAAAAGGGCTAAAACTGACACACGTTCACTATTTTTATCATAACTCTTGATAAAAAATTGATAATTAAGAAATTCTAATTGGGTTGGATTCTAGACTTCAAGACCTTTCCAATGGTAGGTCACAAGCCTCAATCGGACTTCTGGTTTAGGAGATACGACCTTCACAAGTTGACCCGATTTTGCTAGTTTCCAACCGATCGGGCGGGCTTTAACCCGATCGGGTCTTCTACCCGGCTTTGTTTTAGGCCTTTTTGGGCCTAAATTATAACCTTTCTCCTATCTAGTTTAGAGTTTAGTATAAATAGTTAGCTTCTTTTATTTTGTGTGACACATTTTTTTCAGCTTTCATTAGTTTAGTTTTAATTGCTTTCTTAGAGTAAACGCTTTAGGTTAGTTTTGGAGGAGATCAAACCTCGGATTATTTTCAATTAAATTTATTGCTTTCCGTCATTCGGTATTGTTCTTCTCTTTTAATCTCTTTATTTAATCTTTGTTTTGTTAGTTTGATTATTTAATTAGTTCATGATGCAAAGTTTAGGTTTTTATATTAGATTTGATATTGTTGATTCAATTATGAGTGCATAGTCTTATCTCTAGGGATTTAGGGAGGAAAACCATGTTTATACCATGAATTACTTTTGAATTGCTATTAGTATCTAGGGCTTGATTACATTGGTTATGGTGTGATTTGTTCTTAACGAGAATTAATGTTATTGCGCTGTTTCATTGATTGCTTGTGGTTAATAATTGTTTGCACATATCCGTCCTACTTTTAGAGGCCTAGTGCACATCAGTTTTCTGATTATGTTAGTGAACATGCGGAATATGTTAAATTATGAGCGTTGAGTCTTAACCATAGCTTAACACGTGCTTTAATCTGTTGATTCTTGACCTAGGTTCTGATAGTTGTTTATTTGATCCTCTTGACTGATATAAGCATGGTAGGACCGAACTAATACCCTAGACCTTTAATTCATAGTCTAAATCCCATTTTTATTTTGCTTTCTGTAGTCTAAATAGTAGTTCAGCTGATTTCTATCTGATCTTGTCTGAAGTAGTTGTTTGGCTGGATAATAACTTAGAAACACTGTCTCTTTGTTGATTCGACCCTACTTCCCTTGACTGTTGTTGTTAGAGGACTTAGGATTTATCTTTGATTAGGTGATACAACTTTAGCCTGTCAAATTTTGGCGCCGTTGCCGGGGAGACGGCTAATTTTCTAAGTTTTTGTTTGGTTATTTGGTGTACTTCTCTCTTCCTCATCAAAACTTCCTCGTTTCAATTGAGGTACATTTTACTGCTTCTTTTTGTTTTTTTGTATGCCCAGGTCTCAAAGAGACGGTACCCTCATCCCAGAGGATACCAACCGTACAAAGACTCTCAGGCAACTTCGAAAGAAAATTCAGGATGAAAAGCAGTCTGTTCAGCTGAACGCCTCTGAATCAGACACTTTAAGTTCAGCTATGGACAAATCATTAAAGACATATGGGGTGCCTAATCCTGACGGCATTCTCACTGGTCCGCCAATGCCCACCATTAAGAGCGAGAATATTTGGAGAAGGAAAATGTTTGATGAGGGTGGCACTCACTACCACCCCCCCCCCCAATCTGAGATATGGAGGTAATATGGTCGTGCGGGACGTTTTTAAACCAGCGTTGTGCGGGAGGCAACCCGTAATTTCCATTATTTTTACTTTTTTATTTCTTTTTATTTATTTCTTTTTGGAGTGAGAGAGAGTGAGAGAACACTAACAATGTTTTTCCTCTTAGCATCGTCCTTTTGTTCACCTTTTGGCATTAAGCACACTTCCAAATTCAGCTTGGGGGAGGATTTATGTTTGTATTCTCTATCTCTTTTACTGCTTTTTAGGATAGATTTAATGCTTTCGAAAAAAATGCTGAAAAAATCAAAAAAGTATGATTCATATGACTGGTTTAGTTGCCTCCCTGTGCCCCTTGTTGTGCTTTGATTGAAAATTATTTGACTTAGTTTTCTGAATAGCTGGGCATTTGTGATTTTGAGGCTATGATTTGATGTTTGATTACTATGATTTCGAGAAAATTTTGATTATTATACACTACATTGTGCTGCATGCTTGAATTGGTTAGACAGTAAGGCCTTTTCTAGCCTATTGGATTCATATCACCATCCAGTCTGTTTTTGTGTGTTAGTTCCTATTTAGTTGATTGATCTTGACTTTGACTTCGTACTTGACTGATATTTGATGACTTGTAGCATTTTCTGTGATAGATGCGTTCTTTTGTGTGATTCTTGAGCCTCAAAGTCAATTTTTTGATACACTTTTATCCTCCTTAGCCCCGCTGAGCCTAATGATCTATTTTGCATGACTAAACCTTATTACATGCTCATGGCCTTATTTATATATTATTCCCAAGCCTAGCTTGGGGGAGCTTTTGTATGGGTTGAGTTTGAGATTGGTTTTTATAGTTTGCGTGATTTGGGGAATGAAAGTGTATTTGTTATGATTTCAAGTTTAAGAAAAAGCAAAGTTTGAGTTGCGTGAATGTTTGGTTCGAAAAATGAAAGAAAAAAAATAAATGTCGAAAAGAATTCAAAGTTCCTTCATTCACGTGGTTTGTAAATAAAAATCTGCTACATTGCTTAAAAGTTGGGTTTGTTGTGAGTTTTTATCGCTTCATAAGAGTTGGGATGTGTTTTGTGGTTTTATGGTGTTGTTGGGAAATTTTTCGGCCATCTTCGGCCTTGTTTGAGTGATTTTTTGCTCCCCCATTCTCGGTGTTTCCACCACATTTTCTAAAAACATTCCATACCTCTTGCCTAAGCCCCATTACAACCCTCTAAAGTCTTCTTAAGCTCGTGTTTACATAGTTTATTGTATTGATTTCGAGTCAGTTTGTTAAAGTTAAAGAGTATGTCTGCTAACTGAGTAGACTTGATTAGGATTAGCGACATTTAACCTTCTTAAACATGTGAGAGTGTGAGCGGGTGATAGGCTTTAGTCGTGTCACCTAATCAAAAATAAACCTACGGACCTCTAACTAGGTAGTCAGTGGAAGCAGGGTCGAATCCACAGGGAGACAGAGTTTCTAAATTAATATTCAACCAATTCAGCTACTCCAGATGAAATCAGGGAAGAAATAATTAAACTAAAGAATAGACTACAGAAGACGGAATAAATTGAGGATTAAACTATGGAATAAAAGTCTAGGGTATTAGGTCGGTCCACCATGCTTATACCAATCAAATAGGGTCAACTACTACCAAAACCTAAGTCAAGAGTCGGGGGATTAGAGCCTATGTTGAGCTATGGTTAAGACTCAACGCTCATAGTTCAACATACGCGGCATGTTCACTAACGTAATCAGAACTACTGACGTGTCCTAGGCCTCTAGTCGTAAGACGGATCTGTGCAAACAACTATTAACCACAAGCAACCAACGAAACTGCGCAATAACGTTAATTACTCAATAAAGAACAAACCACATCACAATCACCCTAATCAAGCCCTAGAAATCAATAAGAATCTAACTCACAATCATGGTATAAAAATGGCTTTCCTATCTAACACCCTAGAAAGAGACTACTCAGACATGATCGAATTAATAACGACAAAACTAATATGAAACCCTAACAATTGCATCATGAACGATTAAATAAATAACTAAGCAATCAAAGTAATTAAAGAGATAAAGAGTAGAGAAGAGTACCAATTGACGGAAAGCAGGAACTTTTATTGAAATCGAAATAGGTTTGATCACCTCTAAATTAATCTAAAGTGTTTGAATTGAACTAAGAACAATGAAGAATAAAACTAAGATGAATAAAAGATGTCCCTAAAAAATGAGGAAAAAGGTATTTATAATACCCCTCAAGTCTAATTAAAAACGGGAAACGAAAGTCGAAATCTGCGTATAAATGTACCAGACCCGATCGGGCCCGTGGCACCCACCCGATCGGGTCAAATACCAAAAAACCCCTTTTGCTTCTCGTGGTCCACGCAGCAGCCCAGCAAGCTGAGGGTGAAAATGCGGCCCACCCGATCGGGCCTTGGGCAGCCACCCGATCGGGCCAAGCGACGACATGTACCAGCACGCTCCCCCAATCCGCAGCATCATGATGAGATGTAGCAGCCCCCAGCCCGATCGGGTCGGGCACAATACGCCCGATCGGGTCTGGTGCATTGATGTTCGCCCGATCTGATCGGGCACGCCTTGCCCGATCGGGTCCGCAACTTTCATACCCGATCATAAATATTTCGCCCGATCGGGCCATTTCTGCCCGATCAGTGCACGGAAACCTCCTTTGACTCTTTGGCTCTCTAATCTTCACGTTTAGGGGTCTTGGGACCTCCTAAACTATCCATAAATCTCGTGAGCCATCCTACGTGCCTCGTAACATCTCGTAAAGCCGTGGTTGCTTCCAAAAGGCTCGGGAATAAGGAGAAAACTCCATAAAACCTGCAATTCAATACTAAAACACGAAACCACAACTACATACGATAGTTAGCACAAAATAGCTCCCAAGAGCTCCAATGACGCATAAATTAGCTTGTAAATAAGGAGAAAACTCTATATAAATACGTGATATCAAACTCCCCCAAGCTAAACCTTTGCTTGTCCTCAAGCAAACAGCACATGAACATGGAATAGATTACCTCACCCCAAAGATAAAAACAAATCAAAGCTCAAAACATTTTCAAGACTAAGAATCGTTCAAGCAGGCATAATTCAAGTTTGGCTCATCAAATCCATCCAACCACTAATCATTCAAGCAATTTATCAAACTCAAGCATCCACAAAGCATACAAGTCCTGAAAAGGCACTCACAAGGGTGTCACTCCTCTCAATTTTGTGGCAGGCAAAGAATGTGCCCGAACACTCACCAACCCGACCATAAGTACCCTTCCCACTCACACTCTCATGTGTTTAAGAAGGTTCAATGACGCTCATCCTAGTCAAGTCGACTCAATTAGAAGAAATACTCTTTAACTTTGACAAACTAACTCGAAATCAATCAAATGAACATTGCAGACACGAGCTCAAGAGGACTTCATAGGGTTGTAATGGGGCTTAGGTGAGAGGTAGGGGATACTTTTGGGGTAATGTGGTGGAAAAACCAAGAAAGGGGGAGCAAAAATCATTCAAACAAGGCCTAAGATGACCTACACAACTCCCAACAATCACCATAAAACCATGTAAAGTAACCCAACCCATAAACAAGAAAAGCTCATAACAAACCCAATTTTCTGCAAGGAGCGAATATTCCTTTATGAACGTACGTGAATGAAAGAACTAGAATTCTTTTGAATTTTCATTTCATTTTTCTTTCATTTTCTGAACTTCATCACGCAACTCTAAACTTCTTTTCTTTTCTCTTTCTCACTCTCAAACCACAGCAAATACACTTTCAAATTCCTCAAAACCAAACTAAACCAACAAACCAATCTCAAACTCAACCCTCAACCCCCACGGCTTGGAATAATATCAAGGAGGCTTTTGCTCATAATAGGGGTTGTAACACGAAACAGTCATTGGCTCGGGGGCTAAGGAGGATAAAAGTATATCAAAAACTCACTCTGAGCTCAAGAATAAGACAAAAGACGCCCTATCACATCACGCTACAGTCATCTAAAATCGACAAGTACGAAGTCAAAGTCAAGATCAATCCACTAAAGAGGAACTAACACACAAGAATAGACTGGATAATATATGAATCAATGGCTCAAAGGGCCTCACAGTCTAACCAATTCAGGTATGCAGCACAAAGTGGTCTAATATAATCCAAAAATGCTCGAAATCATAACAATCAAACATCAAATCATAGCCTCAAGATCACAAATGCCCAGCTATCCAGAAAACAGAGTCAAATCAATTTCAAATAGAGCACAACAAGGGGCACAGGGAGGCAACTAAACCAGTCATGGGAACCATATTTTTTTTGATTTTTTTCAGTATTTTTCGAAAGCAGTAAAACTATTCTAGAAAGCAGTAAAAGAGATATGGAATACAAACAGAACTCCTCCCCCAAGCTGAACTTGGCAGTGTCCTCAATGCCAAAAGGTGATAAGGACTATGCTAAGAGGAAAAACAATGTTAGTACCCTCACTCTCGCTCACAAAAAGAAAAAAAAAAAAGAAAAAAGGAAAAGGGAAAAGGGAAAGAAAAGAAATACGAGTTGCCTCTCGCACAGTGCTGGTTTATAAAGGTCCCGCACGACCATGATCCGCCCTCTCTCAAATAGGAGGGGCGTGGCAGTGAGTGCCACCCTCATCAAAAATCTTTCTTCTCCAAATGTTCTTGACTATGCCTCCAGACGGTGAGGCAACCTTAGGTGGAATTGGAGCCTTCTCCACCCCTACTTCATCTAAAACCTTATCCCTGCAAAAAGGTTGTTCAAGCATAGGTGCCTTAACAGTATTGGTTAGTTTAAACATCACTTTGTCATCACCAACACTAAGAGTTAAAGACCCAGACTTGACATCAATGACAGCACCAGCAGTACACAAAAACGACCTACCCAAGATAATAGGGATCTGGGCATCCTCATCCATATCTAACACCACAAAATCAACAGGAATATAGAATTTTCCCACCCTAACAGGAACGTCCTCTAAAACACCTAGAGGGTATTTTATAGAACGATCTGCCATCTGTAAAGTGATTTGTGTGCATTTAAGGGCTCCCATGTTCAGTTTCTTATAAACAGACAATGGCATAACAGAAACAGAAGCACCTAAATCACACAAAGCCTTATCAATAAAAATAGGTCCAAGATGGCAGGGTATAGAAAAACTACCAGGATCTTTTAACTTTGGTGGGGTTTTATTTTGAATAAAAGCACTACACTCTTCAGTAAGAGCGACACGTTCTACCCCACCAAAGTCTCTTTTCTTAGTGATCATGTCTTTCAGAAATTTGGCATAAACAGGCACTTGGGTAATTAAATCTGTGAATGGAATTGTTACCTCAAGGTTCTTGACCATAGTCAAGAACTTACCAAACTGCTGATCGACCTTGGATTGTTGCATCCTGTGAGGAAAAGGTAGCCTTGGTGTAAAAGGCGTTTCAGAAACCTGCTCCTTTTTCTTCCCTGTCTGTTCAGCTTCTGCAGACAATTCGACTTCAGACGTCGAATTCTTCCTTTTTCCTTCCTCTACCACCCTTTTCTTCCCTGCAGTTGGGGTAACCTCATCAACGGGCACTGGAGGAGCATCATATGCAATGCCACTACGAAGAGTGATGGCATTCACATGTTCTCTCTGAACGGGTTGCCCTGGCAATTGTCCCTGCTGCCTCTGTGCATTAGATTCTGCCAATTGAGCAACTTGAGCCTCGAGAAGTTGGATGTGCTTCTCTTGGGCCCTCCTTGTTTTCTCATTTGCCTTTTGCATAGACAATATCAGTTTCATCAGTTCAGAATTGCTAGGCTCTTGTGGGTTGTTTTGTGGAGGTGGGGTGTGGAAATTTTGTGGAGTTTGGAAGTTATTGGAAGGATGGAAGTTTTGTGGTGGTGGTCTTTGGAAATTTTGTGGGGTTTGATGGTATGAAGGTTTAGGGTAGTTTTGTGGAGGTGGAGGTTGATGGTTTTGTGGGTTTTGGTAGTTATGTGAAGGGGAGAAGGTTTGTGGTCTTTGTTGGAAGGCATTGGCCTGCTCCATCTGAAATTGACTGAACTGACAGTCATGCCAAAAGTGACCCTGAACACCACATACCTCGCAGTAAGATGAGGTAATGGGTGCTACTGCAGACATAGCATTGATACTCAAAGGGGGTGCTGCTGAGGAAGAGGAACTGAAGGTGTTAATCTGCTGACTCAGCTTCGCCATCTGCGAAGTCAATAATGCAATGGCATCTACCTCCAGTACCTTCCTCGTGATGCTTTGGGAAGTGGAATGATCATTGGCTGCGAGGTTTGATAGAAACTCGTAGCCTACATCCACTTCCTTATCCAGAAAAACTCCTCCTGCAGACGAATCAACAATACTCTTCGTCTGAGGCTGCAGACCATTGTAAAATGTCTGCGTCAAGAACCATTTGTCCATGTTGTGGTGTGGAAACTCTCTCTGTAAATCCCTAAACCTAGCCCACGCTTCCCGTAATGTTTCATCAGGCTCTTGGGAAAACGTGGCTAGTTTATTTCTGATTTCTGCTGTCTTTGTGGGTGGATAATACTCTCTCAGGAATGCAGCAGAAATATCACTCCATTCTGTCTCTTTCACGTCGTTCAACCATTTCTAGGCTCTATCCCTCAATGAGAACTCGAACAACATGACCTTTAGTTGCTCTGGAGTGACGCCGGCATGTTTAACGGTTCGACAAAGTTGTTGAAACCGTTGCAGATGATTTGCCGGATCTTCAGTAGGATGCCCACCAAACTGATTTTGCTGGACCATGCTGATGAGTCCAGGCTTAATCTCAAAGTTGTTAGCGGCGATGGTGGGCATTGGTGGTCCAGTAGAAAGACCATCCGGGTTGGGCACCCCATATGACTTCAGTGATTTTGACATAACTGAATTCAAGGTGTCTGTTCCAGAGGTGTTCAGCTGAACAGACTGCTTTTCTTTCTGCTTTATCTTTCGGATCCGCCTGATTGTCCTAGTAAGATTGGGGTCCGCTGGAATTGGGAACTGTTTCTTTGGGACCTGGGCATACAAAAGAAACAAAAAGCAGCAGTAAAACGTACCTCAATTGGAACAATGAAGTTCCAACGAGGTACAGAGAAGTAGACCAAATAATCAAATAAAAACTTAGAGAACTAGCTGTCTCCCCGGCAACGGCGCCAAAATTTGATAGGCTTTAGTCGTGTCACCTAATCAAAAATAAACCTACGGACCTCTAACTAGGTAGTCAGTGGAAGCAGGGTCGAATCCACAGGGAGACAGAGTTTCTAAATTAATATTCAACCGATTCAGCTACTCCAGATGAAATCAGGGAAGAAATAATTAAACTAAAGAATAGACTACATAAGACGGAATAAATTGAGGATTAAACTATGGAATAAAAGTCTAGGGTATTAGGTCGGTCCACCATGCTTATACCAATCAAATAGGGTCAACTACTACCAAAACCTAAGTCAAGAGTCGGGGGATTAGAGCCTATGTTGAGCTATGGTTAAGACTCAACGCTCATAGTTCAACATACGCCGCATGTTCACTAACGTAATCAGAACTACTGACGTGTCCTAGGCCTCTAATCGTAAGACGGATCTGTGCAAACAACTATTAACCACAAGCAACCAACGAAACTGCGCAATAACATTAATTACTCAATAAAGAACAAACCACATCACAATCACCCTAATCAAGCCCTAGAAATCAATAAGAGTCTAAATCACAATCATGGTATAAACATGGCTTTCCTATCTAACACCCTAGAAAGAGACTACTCAGACATGATCGAATTAATAACGACAAAACTAATATGAAACCCTAACAATTGCATCATGAACGATTAAATAAATAACTAAGCAATCAAAGTAATTAAAGAGATAAAGAGTAGAGAAGAGTACCAATTGACGGAAAGCAGGAACTTTTATTGAAATCGAAATAGGTTTGATCACCTCTAAATTAATCTAAAGTGTTTGAATTGAACTAAGAACAATGAAGAATAAAACTAAGATGAATAAAAGATGTCTCTAAAAAATGAGGAAAAAGGTATTTATAATACCCCTCAAGTCTAATTAAAAACGGGAAACGAAAGTCGAAATCTGCGTATAAATGTACCAGACCCGATCGGGCCCGTGGCACCCACCCGATCGGGTCAAATACCAAAAATCCCCTTTTGCTTCTCGTGGTCCACGCAGCAGCCCAGCAAGCTGAGGGTGAAAATGCGGCCCACCCGATCGGGCCTTGGGCAGCCACCCGATCGGGCCAAGCGACGACATGTACCAGCACGCTCCCCCAATCCGCAGCATCATGATGAGATGTAGCAGCCCCCAGCCCGATCGGGTCGGGCACAATACGCCCGATCGGGTCTGGTGCATTGATGTTCGCCCGATCTGATCGGGCACGCCTTGCCCGATTGGGTCCGCAACTTTCGTACCCGATCATAAATATTTCGCCCGATCGGGCCATTTCTGCCCGATCAGTGCACGAAAACCTCCTTTGACTCTTTGGCTCTCTAATCTTCACGTTTAGGGGTCTTGGGACCTCCTAAACTATCCATAAATCTCGTGAGCCATCCTACGTGCCTCGTAACATCTCGTAAAGCCGTGGTTGCTTCCAAAAGGCTCGGGAATAAGGAGAAAACTCCATAAAACCTGCAATTCAATACTAAAACACGAAACCACAACTACATACGATAGTTAGCACAAAATAGCTCCCAAGAGCTCCAATGAAGCATAAATTAGCTTGTAAATAAGGGAGAAAACTCTATATAAATACGTGATATCAGCGAGAAGGGACATTACGGTCGGGTTGGTGAGTGTACGGGCATATTCTTTGCCTACCACAAAATTGAGAGGAATGACACCTGGTGAGAACCTTTTCAGGATATGTATGCAATGTAGAGAGTTGCATTTTATGATTTGCTTGGATGATTGGTAGTTGGATGGATTTTAATAGCTTAATTTGAATTTTGCCTGCTTGAACTTTTTTTAGTCTTGAAAATGTTTTCAGCTTCGAATGTTTTTTCTTTGGGGTGAGGCAATTTATTCCATGTTCATGTTTTATTTGCTTGAGGACAAGCAAAGGTTTAGTTTGGTAGAGTTTGATGTATCACATTTACATATAGTTTTTAGATGCATTTAGATTGCATTTAGAACTCCTTTTAGAGCATTTAGGTGCATAATGACATGACTTTACATAAGTTGTGCTCTACTACTCCCCGTTTGTGTGTTTCGATGATTTTGAGGTTATTTTGATGCAAATTGATTATAATTATATAACATCAAGCCTATTAGTCATTCAAGGTGAAGGTAGATTGCAAAAGGATCACCATGCATCCGTTTGGACAATTTTGAGTTGGAATGAAGCAAAGAGTTAGTAAAAAAGTGCCAAAACTGACACACATTCACTATTTTCATCATAACTCTTGATAAAAAAAATTATAATTAAGAAATTCTAATTGCGTTGGATTCTAGACTTCAAGAGCTTTCCAATGATAGGTCACACCCCCCAATCGAACTTCTGTTTAGGAGGTACGGCCTTCGCAAGTTGATCTGATTTCGCCAGTTTTCACCTAGACCTGGTTATTGGGCGGGTCGGGGCGGGTCGGTGCGGGTCAAAAGCGGGGTTGGGTCATAGAGGTTACCTACTAGCGGGTCGATAGAGGGTCGGGCTAAATGGGTAATGGGCCAATAGCGGGTCGATATTGGGCGGGTCGGTAAACGGATAAGAAAAACAATAAACAACGATAGCCAATAGTAAGTACATATGAATACAAATCCATACATGTAATTTTTTTAGCAAAATATATTTCTTTTTTCAAAATTATTGGGTATCTTTGTTGGCTCTGTAATGACCCTGTCCAATAAGGACCCTACTTAATAAAGCCCTGTCCAATAAAGACCCTATAAAATTGACCCTGACCCTTATGCCATTGGACTACCCTGTCCAATAACCAGGTCTATTTTCACCCGATCGGGCCCTCTGCCCGAAGGCTTCGTTTTAGGCCTCTTTGGGCCTAAATTATAACTCTTCTGCTATCTAGTTTAGAGTTGTATAAATAGTTAGCTTCTTTTATTTTGTGAGATACTTTATTTTCAGCTTTCATTAGTTTAGTTTTAATTGCTTTCTTAGAGTAAACACTTTAGGTTAGTTTTGGACGAAAATTTTAGTATAGACTTCTTAAAAAAAGTCTACCGTAACAAATAAATATAAACCACACATTTTGCCATGTCATCATTATCCTAATGACTTTTTTGTCAGAAACAACCTTTTATAATCACTTTTTTGCAAAAAACAACCTTTTAAATTTTTTTTTGCAACTTACAACCTAAAACCTAATTTTTTTTGCGAAATGAAACCTTTTTGTAATTTCCGTCATTGACCGTTAATTGACTGTTAGTTTTCACCCCAAACCACCCCGACACCACCCGAAAACACCCTAAAAACACCCCAAAACCACCAGCCACCCTAACCCGAATGCCTGTGACTGTGGGGGCTGGTTCTGGGGTGGTTTCGGGTTCTAGGCTAATTTCGGGTGGGCTGGGCCGGATTTGGGGGTGGTTTCGAGTGGGCTGGGCCAGTTTTGGGGGTGGTTTCGGGTGGGGGTGGTTTGGGGTGGTCTCGGGTGGGGTAGTGGTGGTGTCCGGGTGGTGTCCGGGTGGTTTGAGGTGGAAACTAACGGTCAACGGTCTAAAACTAACGGTCAATGACGAAAATTAGAAAAAGGTTCCATTCGCAAAAAAAATTAGGTTTTAGGTTGTAAGTTGCAAAAAAAAATTTAAAGGTTGTTTTTCGCAAAAAAGTGATTATAAAATGTTGTTTCTGACAAAAAACTCTATCCTAATTTGGCTATAATTAAACTTTCTTTTTATTTAAACTTATTTTAAGCAATGTTTTAAGGAAAAATTGCCTAGAATAATGCAACCTTTTGCCCATTCGAAAATAATAATGCAACCTAAAGATTATTCTAGAATAATGCAACCTTAATACCCCATTTAATTTAAATAGGACAAATGACCGGTTACCTGAACCATTGGTCATTTTTATTTAAAACTTTAAATTCTAAATAATAAAATTAAAACTAAACTTTAAAAAAAAACTTTAAACCCACCCCAGCCCACCGTAACCAGCCCCTACCCCCCACCCACGCAACCCAATGCTCCACCCCAGCCCCCACCAACTGCCATTGCCACCACCGTTTAACCACCCACCATCTCCACAACCACCCATTTTCCTCCACTTCCACCAACGGAACCATCATCAGGCGCTGCCACCACCCCCAAGTCCCCAACACCACTGCACCCACCCATACTCCCACCATAGCCACGTAAACCACCTGCGACCCACCTGAAATCCCACCCCAAACGCCACTGCGACCCACTTGAAATCCCACCCCAAACACCACTGCACCCTAAATGCTGCCGCTGGAAAACAATGAAGAGGGTGGACAGCAGCGGGAAGAGGGGAGAGGGAGAAGGGTCGCCGAAAAACAACGGAATGGTCGACAGCAGCGGGGAGAGGGGAGAGGGAAGCGCCGCCGGAAAACAGCGGAGGTGGTGAGATCTGGGTGGGGTAGGGGAGGGGGGAGGGGTTTACGGTGAGGTTGGGGGGGAGGGGTTTAAGGTGGGGTTACGGTGTGGGTGGGGGGGAGGGGTTTACGGTGGGGTTGGGGGGAGGGGTTATGAATTATTTTTTTTATTTTGTTTTTGTTTTTATTTTTTTTAAATTGTTTATGAGAGCCAATAAATATGCGACATGTGTCCCATTTTACCCATTCTTCAAGTCATAACCGGTTTTGTCCTATTTAAAATAAATGGGGTATGAAGGTTGCATTATTCCATAATAATCTTTAGGTTGTATTATAATTTGCGAATGGGCAAAAGGTTGCATTATTCTAGGCAATTTTTCCATTTTTTAATATTGTTAATTTATTTTCTCATTTTATTTAATTTATGTATCTGGTTTTGGTTGATTGCCGCCACCGACTCACCGCCTAAAGCCCTTCACCGCCAAAGTCATTAGTTGTGCAATCAAGTGTTTAGCTTCTTTGCTTGGAGTTTATGTCGATGTGTTTTTTTACTCAATTGCTCAAGCAATCATCGTTCTATTGCTGTGAATTTGTTGATTTTTTTTGCTAGACCTTCGATCACGCCGCGTTTTTGTTTGCTGTGATTTACTAAATCAGTTAGCAAGACAAATAAAAGGAGGAGGAAGGGAGAACAGAGACACGCACCAACGGAGGAAGAAGTTGTTGTTACGTGGCTACTGGACGCCGGCGACAGGTGATCGGATGTGACAGGTTCAGGCGGCGAGGGGGGCGTTGGCGCGGGCTGACAAAGGAGGGTTGCATCTCCTCTTTATTGGGCAATATAGAGGAGACGACGAAGGAGGCTGGGTGTGGTGTTGCGGGTGGTTGTAAGGCTGCGTTTGGTGGCCGAATTGGAGGTTGACTGTGGTGATTCTGTCCGGCGGTGCTTCAGCCCGCAAAAGAAACATGGGAGAAGGGAAGGAAGGAAGAAGGAGAGGAGAATGAAGATGAGGTGGAAGTCTAATGTTTTTTTGTTGTTTTAAAAAAATTTCTTTTTCTTTTATATTTCTGACTTTGTCAATTTAATTGGGTTATGGGTTGTGTTATGGTGTGAGTTGAGCTTAGTAGTGATAGTATAAGTATAGAAAGGACTCCCACAATTTAAGTTGCCTTTAAATTGAGAAAATAAAATATCTAGATGATTATAAATAATTAATTTAATTAAATAGATTACATTTTCATTATACCATAATTTCATATAAATAGTTCGAATCTAAATAAAATCATTTTATTATTATTAGACTTATCTAAGGTCATTTAACTTGCTAAAAATATATTGATATTATAAATTAGATTTATCTCTATTAAATAAAGGAAAAGAAGGGGGACACAAAAAAAATCATTATCATTTTTTCATTCCTAAATTGATAAGCATAGCTCTCATCCTATTCTTAAATGTTTTTACAATTTTTATTTTAAAAAATGACCCTACAAAATTTTTGTTACAAATACCGGTATAAAAACAAAAAATATCGATTATATATATCATCCTATAACTGAGTTTACGTAAATGTAATGGCCTAAGTTGATTTTGGCAATTGCCATTTAGCAAACCTATTATGATTTTAAAGTAAAAATTATGTCTCGAATTTGAAAATGAATTTTTATCGCCATATTAATGGGATTTCCCACCAAATACACACTTACAATGAATTGAAATATTAATTTTCTCATGTTGTTTAGATTTGATTTAATCACGCCCACGACTTTCCCATTTATTGGTTCAGCTTATATTTTATCTACAAGAAAAACTTAGTTGGAAGCTATCAAAAAGATTTTGTTCTCATATTAAGGAATATCTAAGAAAAGAAATACAGGAAAAAAATTTTGGAATTATTATAGCCTTCAACTAAGTATTGCTTATATGATGTACGGTGACACGAGTCTTATTCTTGTACCTCTGGAAAGAAAACAAAAAAATCTAGAAAATGTGGTATTTCCATTTAATTCGAAGAAAAATTAAGGTTCATAAGATTGAATTTTTCTATTTAATTCGAAGAATAATCGGGTTTATCAGATTGAATTTTTTAAATTTAGTTCGAAGAAAAGTAGGGTTCATAAATCGATTTTTATACCTCTTGTCATCTGAGTTGAACCCCTTAACATATAAATTATATATGATCAAAATTTAGAAGTTCAACATGTTTAATTTTACATATTTGGCTATGCCTAAAACACTTATATATAATGTACGAAAAGAACGTCTAAAAGGATAACTTATTAGAGGCTACAATAAATCCAAAAAGATTTTGTTCTCGTATTAACGAGTCTTGCCTAAAGTGAAGTATTTTTTTTAAAATAAAATCACACTAACACATTAAAATTTGGAAACAATAAACATGGGAATACTATTTATTGGTTCAGCTTATATTTGATCAATATTTAGAAGTTCAACATGTTTAATTTTACATGTTTGGCTATGCCTAAAACCCTTATATGTAATATCTAAAAAATACCTTTAATAGATGATGGTGCGATTATGTCCCATATTTAGTAATACATTAGAAACAAACTAAACATACTAATTAACTGAATGAATTAGCTAGGACTATTGTGCTCCACTATCCCGAAAATTCCTATATTAAATATACTAATTAACTGAACCAAAAATTGCTATATTTAGTAATAACCATACTTTACATGAAATTTTATATACAAAAATTATTTATAAGTCAAATCACATACTCTTAGTTCACGGTCCACACTAGTAAAGAAGAGTGAACATAACTTGTCAAAAGTTTTCCAAGCTAAAACAACATTAAATACTAAAGTTGTTCTATTTTATCGATCCCAAAAGAAATTCATAGCCCAAAATGTTAGTCTGCGTCATATACCAATTCAAACACTTCATATAAGGTTCTACATCACATTCTCTTGATACTATTAGTTTGGCCAAAGTATCAACTGCCGCTGATAGCTTGTACCTAGAAATGAAAAGGAACAATTAGAATACTAAGAGAAGATAATTTCAAGAAGCAAGCCAAATTAGTTATGCATATAACCAATTTAATTCAATTCTTGTATGTTCCAATAGAGCAATAACCATGTCTTTTTAATAGGATATAGGAATTCACACAAATGAAAATCCAGCATGCTATGTAAATCATTAAGAAAAAAATAGGTATAATTCTAACAAACATGTGCTATGTAAATCATTCCCAGAGCTTGATATAGATTATGGGCCTAAGAATCATAATACCAATTCCAGAGATTACCAATTCAACAAATGTACGAAGAAGGTAAAAAGAAAGAGGAATCCATGTTTACTGGAAGGATTTGGTGGAAGCTCACACTTTTTCCTACTAGGAGGGTGATACATATTGAGAATGTGCAAATTTTGTCCATCTAATTCCACATATGAATATCCATTGGCTGAGTACAATATGAATTATAGAAATAAATTTATAAGCAGCACAAACCATAGCATAATCTTCACTCGTGGAACAATGCTGTTCATGAGATACATGCATTCTATATACTGGAATTCTTTAGCTAAGGTTATGCCTAAGCATTCAGTATCAGCAAATCCCCCTAGCTTAACAAGTTCTTTAACAGGTTGAGTAGTTTCCCTGAGGCATTAGCAATATGACACCATCAATCCATTCTAACCATGATCTGAACATTCCTTCTGGTAATTCAATTAAATGAGATACAAAAGAACATTCAAAGATACAAAAGAACTAGCAGTAGCAAATTGTTTCTCTGGCTACATTAAATAGCCAATGAAGAATCACATTTACATATCATTTACTTAGATTTAAGTATTTCCAACTTTTAACAAAACAGTAACACACCTTCATAGTCTGTAATCTAAGACTAAAAGCCCACATACGAACAAATAGATAATGATGCATTATCAATGTCAGTTTAAACATACAAGTGCAAGATGATGTGATTCAATTTAATCAGGTATTAATTAATGCAAATCCTAAATACGAAAATAGAGCAATAGAAAAATAGACTACCTGTTTCTCAATCGATTGAAGAAGAAAAGCTATTTAGAGAGATATAGAAAGGTAAAAAAAAAACTAAGTTGTATGGATCCTCTTGTTCTTGCTCAAAGGGTGTGTTCCCTGCATAACTCAACCTTAATCAACCCATAAAAACAAAAACTTATTAGTTTAATCAAATATAATTGAATTCTTTTTGCCTTAATTCAATTCCGTATTGATCCCAGATTCAAACTCGAAATGAGATTTTGAATCAGACCCAGATACCCAATTGAAGATTTATCGCATGTAAACAATTAAAAATTCAACAACGATTTTAAATTAGTACAATTTGGGCATATTCTGACTGAAAATAATAAAGGAAAATGATAGGATTTCGAATATTGAAGACAGAATTGCAAAATGATCAATTGAATTTAGATTGCGAGTCAACTTGGAGTTAAAGGATGACATACAAATTGCAACGACCACCAACATCATCAGAAGCGACACTCACAACAGATTGCACAAGCAGGACCACAACTCCTTTCTCTGGCGAGGATGCGCATGGACTATTCCAATTCTCCAGCGAGCTCGCAGACGGTAGTGTGTATCTCTAGAAAAATTTAGAGTTAGGGTTTGAATGACGCCTTAAGAAACGACCTTTGGGAAAGGAGGAGGATTGCTTTTTGTCTACGGGAGAGGAAATGCCGGAAAGTGGTGTGTGGTAGCCGGAAGAGACGTGGGTTCATGAACCCAAGCGACAGAGAGCTTTTTTCCCTTTCTTTTTCTCTCTCTGCAAGAAGCCTTCCTCTGCTTATTTTTATTTTCGTTTTAAATATTGTCCAAAGGATATATACCTAAAATAAAGAGTAGCTGTCATGACATAATTTGAGGCTCAAATTCATTTGTTATAGTAGCCTTTTTTTTAGAAATCAACCATAAAAACATCCACTTTTGTAGGAGATTAAACCTCGGATTATTTTCAATTCAAGTTATTGCTTTCCGTCATTCGTTAGTGTTCTTCTCTTTTAATCTATTTATTTTATCTTTGATTTGTTGGTTTGATTATTTAATTAGTTCATGATGCAAAGTTTAGGTTTTTATATTAGACTAGTTGTGGAACCGCGCGCGTTGCGCACGGTTTCTCAAAAGGTGAACTTCATTTGTATGTAATATCTTGTATGTCAAATAGAGAGAACTATGTTTATAGTGAAATAGTGCTAATGTAGTTGTTTCATTGGCTTACGAAGATGTGAATCCTCTAATTTTAGCTTCAAAGACGGCATCGATTATGTAGGATCGGATATGATTAAACGTCACTATGATATTTTGAGGTTTGCTAAGCTTGCAAACCGCACATTTTCAATCAAACTACTTTGTTCGTTCCAAAATTGAATAATATCAAGATATCTTTTATTCTTTTCTTGTTTTGTAAATTCTTGGTTTCGAATACAGAATTTGTAAAAGAAATAATAGCACAAACCCCGACATTTATTTGTACTCTCTAAGAATAGCATACTTTACAATAACGAATAAGAATAATGATAATAGTAACTTAACTAAAGTAATATTACAAAAGTCAGTTTGTAACTGAATTGGCCTATTGAATCATAAGAGTTGTCTATCATTAACACAACAAGTGTTGCACAGTCTATGTTATCTTTAGATGTTGGTATAAAAAGAAATCTAAAAGCATGAAGATGAAGAGGCAAAAATGCCTTAGTTCTAATCATTTTATTCCAAATATAAGCACTTCAATGAGTAAAAAGACTATTTAGTAAAAATTATTGTTAAAACAACCTTGTCATCAGCAAATTTGATATGTTGATTCCGCTTGGTGGGTGGTCGCGTTGGTCGAGCTTTTTGATGATCTTAACTATCACTTTAAAGCCTTATTTGTCAGCCAATTCATTAAGGTAGTTGTACTTTTCTTTCATGACCGTCATTGAATTATCTGCATGAATGAGAGAGATAATTCTAATCTACGTCAGTATATAATGGAGAAGGAAGTACTCTTTAAAAGCGGTTGAAGACGCATAAATAATAACTGCAATATTATTTGCAGGAAGCATAAAAAATACTTGAGCAAGACAATCACTGAAATGCCAATTCACCTCTTTCCTCCAGCAAAAACAAACAGCATTCGCAAAGCAATATCTAACCACTGAGATGTGAAAAATCACCGAACTAAGTGATATCACGTATTTATATAGAGTTTTCTCCCTTATTTACAAGCTAATTTATGCGTCATTGGAGCTCTTCGGAGCTATTTTGTGCTAACTATCATACATAGTTGTGGTTTTGTGTTTTAGTGTTGAATTGCAGGTTTTAGGGAGTTTTCTCCTTATTTTCAAGCCATTTGGAAGCAACCACGGCTTTACGAGATGTTACGAGGCACATAGGATGGCTCACGAGCTTTATGGGTAGTTTAGGAGGTCCCAAAACCTCTAAACGAGAAGAATTGAGAGCCAGATTCAAAAAAAGGAGTTTTCTGTAATCTGATCGGGCAAAAATGGCCCGATCGGGCGAAGATTATGATCGGGTACAAAAATTGCGGACCCGATCGGGCAAGCCGTGCCCAATCTGATCGGGCGAGAAACCATGTGCCCAGACCCGATCGAGCAACCCCTGCCCGACCCGATCAGGTGGATGTCTTGAAGTTGTTTTGTGTTGCTGACCAGCTGTGCACGCCAAGGATGGGCCTTCTTGCTCCGCACCCGATCCACCACCCGATCGGGCCAGCGATCGGGTGGAAGCCCACTGCTCGCCCCTTGATGCTGCATGCGTGTAAATCAAGAGAAACAAAAGGTTGAAAAAGTTTACTATGGGCCCGATTGGGTGGCCCTATGCCCGATCGGGTCCCATGCTCGTCTACGCGATTTTTATCTTTTATTATTTCTCATAGTTCTTAGCTTAGTTTTATTTAGTTTAAACACTTTAGATTAGATTAAAGGTGATTGAAACTTGGATTCAATTTTTATAAAAGTTCTTGCTTTCCGTCAATTGGTATTCTTCTCTACTCTTTATCTCTGTAATTACTTTGATTGTTAGTTTAAGTATTTAATCATTCATGAAGCAATTATTAGGGTTTCAAATTAGTTTTGTTATTGTTAATTCAATTATGAGTGAGTAGTTCTCTTTCTAGGGTGTTAGATAGGGAAGCCATGTTTATACCATGATTGTTATTTAGATTTCTATCAATTTCTAGGGCTTGATTAGAGTGATTGTGGTGTGGTTTGTTCTTAATTAGTGATTAATGTTAGTGGCCAATTTCATTGGTTGCTTGTGGTTAATAGTTGTTTGCACAGATCTGTCTTACAACTAGAGGCCTAGGACACATCAGTAGTTCTGATTACGTTAGTGAACATGCGGCGTATGTTGAACTATGAACGTTGAGTCTTAACCATAGCTCAACACATGCTCTAATCACTTGACTCATGACTTAGGTTTTGATAGTAGTTGACCTTATTTGATTGATATAAGCATGGTGGACCGACCTAATACCCTAGGTTTTTAGTCCAGAGTTAAATCCTCAGTTTAATTCGTTGTCCTTAGCTTAATTATTAGTTCAGTTAATCTTCCCTGATTTCATCTGAAGTAGCTAGTTGATTGAATTTTAATTTAGAAACTCTGTCTCCCTGTGGATTCGACCCTGTTTCCATTGACTACCATAGTTAGATGACTGTAGGTTTATCTTTAATAAGGTGATACGACTAAATCCTATCAAATTTTGGCGTCGTTGCCGGGGAGACGGCTAGTTTTCTAAGTTTTTATTTGGTTATTTGGTCTACTTCTCTGTACCTCATTGGACTTCATTGTTCCAATTGAGGTACGTTTTACTGCTTATTTTTGTTTCTTTTGTATGCCCAGGTCTCAAAGAAACGGTTCCCCATCCCAGCAGACCCCGATCTTACTAGGACAATCAAGTGGATACGAAAGAAAATTCAGAGAGAAAAGCAGTCTGTTCAGCTGAACACCTTTGGATTAGACACCTCGAGTTCAATTATGTCTAAATCACTAAAGTCATATGGGGTGCCCAACCCAGATGGTCTCTCCACTGGACCTACTATTCCCACCATCGCCGCAGCGAATTTCGAAATAAAGCCTGGACTCATCAGCATGGTTCAGCAAAATCAGTTTGGTGGGCATCCTATTGAAGATCTGGCAAATCATTTGCAGCGGTTTCAACAGCTTTATCGAACCGTCAAACATGCCGGCGTCACTCCAGATCAACTCAAAGTCATGTTGTTCGAGTTTTCATTGAGAGATAGAGCCCAAAAATGGTTGAACGACGTGAAAGAAACAGAATGGAGTGAGATTTCTGCTGCGTTTCTGAGAGAGTATTATCCACCTACAAAGACAGCAGAATTCAGAAACAAACTAGCCACGTTTTCCCAAGAGCCTGATGAAACATTACGGGAAGCGTGGGCTAGGTATAGAGATTTACAGAGAGAGTGTCCACACCACAACATGGACAAATGGTTCTTGACGCAGACATTCTACAATGGTCTGCAGCCTCAGACGAAGAGTATTGTTGATTCGTCTGCAGGAGGAGTTTTTCTGGATAAGGAAGTGGATGTAGGCTATGAGTTTCTATCAAACCTCGCATCCAATGATCATTCCACTTCCCGCAGCCTCACGGGGAAAGTACTGGAGGTAGATGCCATTGCATTATTGACTTCGCAGATAGCGAAGCTCAGTCAGCAGATTAACACCTTCAGTTCCTCTTCCTCAGCAGCACCTCCTTTGAGTATTAATGATATGTCTGCCGTAGCACCCATTACCTCATCTTACTGCGAGGTATGTGGTGTTCAGGGTCATTTTGGGCATGACTGTCAGTTCAGTCAACATCAGATGGAGCAGGCAAACGCATTTCAATAGAGACAACCAAATTTCCCCCCTCCACGTAACTACCAAAATCCTCAAAACCATCAACCTCCACCTCCACAAAACCATCCTAAACCCTCATACCATCAAACCCCACAAAATTTCCAAAGACCACCACCACAAAACTTCCATAATCCCAATACCTTCCAAACTTCACAAAATTTCCACACCCGACCTCCACAAAACAATAACCCACAAGAGCCTCCCATATCTGAAGTGATGAAGCTGATGTTGAGCATGCAAAAGACTAATGAGGAGGCGTAAAGAGCTCAAGAGCGACAAATGTTAGCTATGCAAAGAGCTAATGAGGAAGCACAAAGAGCCCAAGGGAAGCACAACAAACTTCTCGAGACTCAAATTGCACAATTAGCAAGCACTAATGCTCAGAGGCATCAAGGGGAATTCCCAGGGCAACCCATTCAGAGAGAACATGCGAATGCCATCACTCTTCGTAGTGGCATTGCTTATGATGCTCCTCTATTTCCCGTTGATGAGGTTACCCCAACTGCGGGGAAGAAAAGGGTGGTAGAGGAAGGGAAAAGGAAGAGTTCGACGTCTGAAGTTGACTTATCTGCAGAAGCTGAACAGACAGGGAAGAAGAAGGAGAAGGTTTCTGAAATGCCTTTTACACCAAGGCTACCTTTTCCTCACAGGATGCAACAATCAAAGGTCGATCAGCAGTTTGGTAAGTTCTTGGCTAAGGTCAAGAACCTTGAGGTAACGATTCCATTCACAGATTTAATTACCCAAGTTCCAGTTTATGCCAAATTCCTGAAAGAAATGATAACTAAGAAAAGAGACTTTGGTGGGTTGAATGTGTCGCTCTTACTGAAGAGTGTAGTGCTTTTATTCAAAATAAAACCCAACCAAAGTTAAAAGATCCTGGTAGTTTTTCTATACCCTGCCATCTTGGACCTATTTTTATTGATAAAGCTTTGTGTGATTTAGGTGCTTCTGTTTCTGTTATGCCATTATCAGTTTATAAGAAACTGAATATGGGAGCACTTAAATGCACACAAATCACTTTACAGATGGTTGATCGTTCTATAAAATACCCTCTAGGTGTTTTAGAGGACGTTTCTGTTAGGGTCGGGAAATTCTATATTCCTGTTGATTTTGTGGTGTTAGATATGGATGAGGATGCCCATATTCCCATTATTCTGGGTAGACCATTTTTGTGTACTGTTGGTGCTGTTATTGAAGTTAATTCTGGGTCTTTAACTCTGAGTGTTGGTGATGATAAAGTGATTTTTAAAGTGACTAATGCTGTTAAGGCACCTATGCTTGAACAATCTTGTTGCAGGGCTGAGGTTTTGGATGAGGTAGGTGCAGAGAAGGTGGAAAGTACACCTAAGGTTGCGTCACCGTCATGAGGTATTATCAAGAACATGTGGAGGAGAAAGATGTTTGATGAGGGTGGCTCTCACTGCTTAGTCCCTCCTATTTGAGATATGGAGGTATTATGATCGTGCGGGACCTTTATAAACCAGCGTTGTGCGAGAGGCAACTCGTATTTTTCCCTTTTTCCTTTTCTTTTTATTTATTTTTATTTTTTTTAGTAAGCGAGAGTGAGGGTATTAACGTTGTTTTTCCTCTTAGCATCGTCCTTTGTTACCTTTTGGTATTGAGGACACTGCCAAGTTCAGCTTGGGGGAGGAATTCTGTTTATATTCCCTATCTCTTCTACTGCTTTCTAGGATAGATTTACTGCTTTCGAAAAATTCTGAAAAAAATCAAAAATATGGTTCCCATGACTGGTTTAGTTGCCTCCCTGTGCCCTGTTTTGCTCTTATTGAAAATGATTTGACTCTGTTTTCTGGATAGCTGGGCATTTGGGATCTTGAGGCTATGATTTGATGTTTGATTGCTATGATTTCGAGCGATTTTGGATTATATTAGACTACATTGTGCTGCATGCCTGAATTGGTTAGACTGTGAGGCCTCCTTGTAAGCCTATTGGATTTATATTATTATCCAGTCTATTCTTGTATGTTAGTTCCTCTTTAGTGGATTGATCTTGACTTTGACTTCGTACTTGTATGACATTCGATGACTTGTAGCATTTGCTGTGATAGAGGCGTTCTTTTGTCTGATTCTTGAGTCTCGGAGTGATTTTTTGATATATTTTTATCCTCCTTAGCCCTGCTGAGCCTAATGACTTGTTTAATGTTACTGAAACCCTTATTATGAGCCCATGGCCTTCATTTCATATTATTTCCAAGCCTAGCTTGGGGGAGCTTTTGTATGGGTTGAGTTTGAGATTGGTTTCTTGGTCTGGTCTGGTTTTTGAGGAATTAAAAGTGAATTTGTGAGAAAAAGAAAAAGCAAATTTAGAGTTGCGTGAATGAAGTTTGGAAAAATGAAAGAAAAATGAAATAAAAGTTCAAAAGAATTCCAAGTTCTTTCATTCACGCACGTTCATAAAGAAAAATTCGCTTCATTGCTTGGACATTGGGTTTGTTGTGACTTTTGATTGATTTATGAGAGTTGGGTTAGTTTTCATGGTTATATGGTGTTGTTGGGAGTTGTTTAGGCCATCCTAGGCCTTGTTTGAGTGATTCATGCTCCCCCTTTCTTGGTTTTTCCACCACATTACCTAAAGATATCCCCTACCTCTTACCTAAGCCCCATTAAAACCCTATAAAGTCCTCTTAAGCTTGTGTCTGCATTGTTCATTTGATTGATTTCGAGTCAGTTTGTCAAAGTTAAAGAGTATTTCTGCTAATTGAGTCGACTTGACTAGGATGAGCGTCATTTAACCTTCTTAAACACATGAGAGTGTGAGTGGGAAGGGCATTTATGGTCGGGTTGGTGAGTGTTCGAGCATATTCCTTACCTGTCACAAAATAGAGAGGAGTGACACCCTTGTGAGAGCCTTTTCAGGATTTGTATGCCTTGTAGATGCTTGAATTTGATAAATTGCTTGGATGATTGGTGGTTGGATGGATTTGATTAGCCAAACTTGAATTTTGCCTGCTTGAACGATTCTTAGTCTTGAAAATGTTTTGAGCTTTGATCGATTTTTATCTATGGGGTGAGGCAATCTATTCCATGTTCATGTTCTATTTGCTTAAGGACAAGCAAAGGTTTAGCTTGGGGGAGTTTGATATCACGTATTTATATAGAGTTTTCTCCCTTACTGCTCGCCCCTTGATGCTGAATGTGTGTAAATCAAGAGAAACAAAAGGTTGAAAAAGTTTACTATGGGCCCGATCGGGTGGCCCTATGCACGATTGGGTCCTATGCTCGTCTACGCGATTTTTATCTTTTATTTTCCGCATTTAGTCAGACTTTGAGGGGTATTATAAATACCTTTTCCTCATTATTTTAGAGACATCTTTTTCTCTAGTTTTATTTCTCATAGTTCCTAGCTTAGTTTTATTTAGTTTAAACACTTTAGATTAGATTAAAGGTGATTGAACCTTGGATTCGATTTTATAAAAGTTCTTGCTTTCCGTCAATTGGTATTCCTCTCTACTCTTTATCTCTTTAATTACTTTGATTGTTAGTTTAAGTATTTAATCATTCATGATGCAATTATTAGGGTTTCAAATTAGTTTTGTTATTGTTAATTCAATTATGAGTGAATAGTTCTCTTTCTAGGGTGTTAGATAGGGAAGCCATGTTTATACCATGATTGTTATTTAGATTTCTATCAATTTCTAGTGCTTGATTAGAGTGATTGTGGTGTGGTTTGTTCTTAATTAGTGATTAATGTTAGTGGCCAATTTCATTGATTGCTTGTGGTTAATAGTTGTTTGCACAGATCTGTCTTACGACTAGAGGGCTAGGACACATCAGTAGTTCTGATTACGTTAGTGAACATGCGGCGTATGTTGAACTATGAGCGTTGAGTCTTAACCATAGCTCAACACATGCTCTAATCACTTGACTCATGACTTAGGTTTTGATAGTAGTTGACCTTATTTGATTGATATAAGCATGGTGGACCAATCTAATACCCTAGGTTTTTAGTCCATAGTTAAATCCTCGGTTTAATTCGTTGTCCTTAGCTTAATTATTAGTTCAGTTAATCTTCCCTGATTTCATCTGAAGTAGCTAGTTGATTGAATTTTAATTTAGAAACTCTGTCTCCCTGTGGATTCGACCCTGCTTCCATAGTTAGAGGACTATAGGTTTATCTTTGATTAGGTGATATGACTAAATCCTATCACTAAGCCACTTGACCTTCAATAAATACTGGACTGCTTAGCTACAACTCCCCGTATAACTGATTTTCAGCTTCCCTTAAATCTTCCCCAATACAATCACAAATTCCTTTCAAAGTAGACACGAAAAAGGGAGGCAATGGGTCCCTAATCTACACAGCTTTAAAGAAGAGAACAACATTCAAAGGGAGGCTATAAGTAAGAGAAAATAATGGTGAGACAAGCGAAGAAAGAAACTTTAGAAAGAATGTAGAATGATGAGAAGGAGAAAGATACTGAGAGAAACGGGTTCGGTGTAGTTAAGCCAAGGATTATAACTAATATATAATATTCCTTAACAAGAAACCCTAAACCTAACGGCTCAAATAACTCTTATGTAGAAATAACTCAACACTATCTAAAACCTTTCAATCCAAATGTTACAACTCATAAATCAAACATATAATAACTACCATTCAAATAGATCTCTATAACCCCCTTCAAGACAAAACATAATCGAGGTCAAACAATTGCAAAAGGCAACTCAAAAAGATAAAACTTAAGCAAAAGCGAGGTACATAACATACATAATCAATATGTACCATCATTTGATATAAGTATCATAACTAATAAGCACCATTTGCTACATTGAAAAACTATGATGGAAATAAGTTTTGTATTTAACATTACATCTAAGCAACTTAGATAGACATGTCATATTACTCTAACCATAATAATAAATAGACCACGAACAACCCATAATCAGAACCAAGCTGCCATCTAACTTGGGAAATTACTCAGAAAATCAGAATCTACACTCTTAATACAGTTACAACGCTATGACTACGAAAATTCCTCCAAATATTCTCTACAAGCCAGCCCAAATAAATCTTCTAATGATAATAATTAACCATTTATAAAATAGCCATATTCATCCCACAGTCATTATAAGAACATTTCACACTCAACCTACTACATTCGATAGCCAATTGTATTCACAATATCCAATCTTAGATTATCCAACAGATACATAATTCCATATATCTAGCCTTGTCAATAACCAATATTTAAATTTCTTTTTAGATCTATTAATAACAAAGCACTTTTGTTAGTGTAAGAAAATTGAAATAATCTTGACATTCATTAACGATGAAGTGTTTTTATATATAGATATTTGCAATAATATTAAATCGTTTGCAATAATTTTGGTTCAGAATTATATATATATTCAGTTTAGCCCATAGTCATTGATTGAAAGAATATAGATATAAGAAACTAACCATCTTTTCTTCTTCCTCTATCTCTAACAAATGAAAACTCTCTCTATCTTATGAACCTAAATGAAAGCACCAACCTATACCCAATATAGCAAGCAGATTACAGCTGAAGGCCACATGAAATTTTCTTTCCCTTTTCAAAAAAAACTGAATGACCAAAGCATGTGAGAGATCATTGAGCCCACAACACAGTCTATGCTATCCTCCAATTCCTGAAAAGAGTAAAAGCTAATTTCCAAATATCTTTCACTAAATAAACACCAAATATACGAAGTATTTCAACACCACGTACTAAGAAATAATTACATTGTACTGAAACAAATCAATAATCAACAAAGATAGAAAATCAATTAAAAATCAATTAAGTTCAACACTTAGTCAATACTTTCCAAGAACAACATAAAAATTTTGAAGAATTATTCAATGATTACCTTTCAGAAGATAACAACATACCAGTAGCATTCAACCTTCATCAAGTCACACGTTAAAATTAAATACTATATCTAAGCAATAATAAAGCAAAAACTAAAAGTAAAGAAATCAAATTAACAAAATATGCTTACAAGCATTGGCAGTAATCTGTTTGATTTTAGAACCCTTGAATCACTTCTCCTTGAAAATTGAGTAACCTGATCTCTCCTTGAATAACTTCTCCCTCCCAAAACCTTCTAGATTCCTGTGCATTAATCACCGCTAATTCTGCCTTTTGAACTTACGAAAGCAATTAACGGCGATCTTGGTGATAATTTTGAGTTTAGAGCAGATATTGCTGATAAAATGTAATCGGCTTTTGTTAAGGCTCCTCTTGGTTACTGATTAAGAAGATCATCAAGGAGAGCTCCGTGCAAGAGTTGTAACGTAGTTCTTCGAATTTGAAAATCGAAAACCCAAGAAATTCAACGACGGGGAAAATAAGGTGGAATCATAGATTCAAAAAAAAAGGATTGATTGGTTAAAATGAAAAGGTGTTGAAGATAATCAAAAGGAAGCCAAAAAAAAGAGAAGGATGATGAAAGAGGCTAAGAGAAAGTTGGTACTCTTTGAAGGAATTGCAATCGAACACTCAAAGAAATAGATTTTAAAGCAAAGAAGAACAAGATTAGATCAAAAAAGAATGAGAGATAAAAAAGCATGGGTCGCAGATTGATACATCTAGACTTGGATCAGAACCGACCATGGATGAGGTAGACCACACATGCAAGCTTCTTTCAAGATAGTCATGAGAGGAAAGAACGAAAGTGAGAAGAAAAGTGAGAAAACAGGTGTGGGGAAGAGATTGGAACTACTGGCAAAGTTGTAGAGGCATGTGGCATATCCCGTGAGCCCAATATGCTGACTCATCTGTTACTGTTCATATGAAAAGTAAACCTTCTTTTGGCTTTTTAATGTGTATATATTTGATATTGTTGATTCAATTATGAGTGAGTAGTCTTATTTCTAGGGATTTAGGGAGGAAAACCATGTTTATACCATGAATTACTTTTGAATTGCTATTAGTATATAGGGCTTGATTAGATTGGTTATGGTGTGATTTGTTTTTAACGAGAATTAATGTTATTGCGCAGTTTTATTGATTGCTTGTGGTTAATAATTATTTGCACAGATCCGTCCTAATTTTAGAGGCCTAGTACACATCAGCATTTCTGATTATGTTAGTGAACATGCGGCATATGTAGAATTATGAGTGTTGAGTCTTAACTATAGCTTAATACGTGCTCTAATCTGTCGATTCTTGACCTAGGTTCTGATAGTTGCTTATTTGATCCTCTTCATTGGTATAAGCATGCTGGACCGAACTAATACCCTAGACCTTTAATTCATAGTCTGAATCCCATTTTTATTTTGCTTTCTTTAGTCTAAATAGTAGTTCAGCTGATTTCTATCTGATCTTGTCTGAAGTAGCTCTTTGGCTGGATAATAACTTAGAAACTATGTCTCTCTGTGGATTCGACCCTACTTCCTTTGAATACTCTTGTTAGAGGACTTAGGATTTATGTCTGATTAGGTGATACGAATTTAGCCTGTCACTTATTCAACATTTTTCGCCTTTTTGGGGCAATTACGGCTGTCGTGTGATGGAAGTTGACCACATGACCTATAAAGTCTTTTGTTTTTCTTTTGTGCTTCAACAACAATTTCTTGATCACTCTTTTTTCTCTTGCCAGTAAACGATAATTATCAATCAAACTAAACTTCCTATTTTATATCAATCACGTTTTTATACTTTAATTTAAAGGAAATTATATATTTTTATAGATGGTAATTATCAATCCATTAAACAACTAAAATTTCTATTTTGATTTTCAAGCCCACTGTCTTTTTATGAGGTCAATTAACCATAATTTATCCACTTATATATGTAGATTTGTTAGCAACCATGTAGTCTATATAAATTGATTATATAATTCTACCTACGGTTTTTAATAGGGACATTTTTTCATTTAGAAAAGTTTTTATTCAAGAGACACTTCTACCTTTTATCATAAACTAGTGTTAGTCTCCGGCGATGCTCGGGTTATTAGTTAGCGATAACTACTGTACTTAAGCGTGTAAAATATCATTTAGACAATATACGTCATCTCATTTACGAAACTTATCTCTTGATTTTCATTTATATATCATCATTATTGTTGATAGAAGCATCAATAATAATATGGTGGTATAGTGGTTGGAGCTATTCATTCCATACATGAGGCTGGAGGTTCGGATCTTCACATTGACATTTTTTTAATATATGAGAATGTTGTTGCATAAAATGTCAATAATAATATGGTGGCATAGTGGTTGGAGCTATTCATTCCATACATGAGGTTGGAGGTTCGAATCTTCACATTGACATTTTTTTAATATATGAGAATGTTGTTGCATAAAATGTTATCAAAGAGGGATGGTGACACGTGGCGGATAGCAACTCTTACTTACGCTTTTTAATATATATATATATATATATATATATATATATATATATAGGATTGGGCTCCTATGAGAATACCCCCATTATGTGAGAACACACCAATTATGTGAGAACTAATCTGAACCGTAGATAAATGAAGATCAATGGCTCAGATTAAAATACTACTCTAAAGGCCAATTCACAAAACCCAACAACAAAGGAGAGAGAAAATCAAACAAAAAATGGAGGAGTGAGAAAACTTAACGTTGCAAAAATCTCAGCAAATTCAACATACAAAAACTAGTACCAGATTTCTCAAATTCGTTTCAATTTTCGAACAAAATGTGTTGAAATTCCTCAGATTGATTCTACTTTCAAGAAATCTTCAAAAAAAACACAAATTTCCTGATTTGAAGACGAAAAAAGGGTTACAAATTGCACAAAAGCGTTGGTTACGACCGAATGGAGGTAAACGAAGAAGTAGGAGCTGCCAATGATCCAAAATCTTCAACAAATACTGCAGAATTACGATAGTAAGTACTAATTTGTCAAACTGTAACTGTTTTCGTGAGTTCTTCATTCTCAATTTTTAGATTTTTCGGTGTTAAAATTACAGTGAACCAATTGAATTCCAACGTTCAGAAGTGCAAGCTCAATCTAGTCTGTAAGTATTTGTGATTACTAACTTGTAATTTTCAGTTCAATTTTGCAATATAATTCTAACTTTAGTTGATTTTTCGTCCAAAACTATGTTATTGTTCTGGTTTAGTTTGAATTTTGAGCATTTTCAAAATGAAGAACACATTTTGTATGATGTATTACTGTTTTATTGTATTACTAGGTTTAGTTGGATTTTTTGAGGTTTGAGCATTCTCTAAAATGTGATTATACCAAGAATGAGGAGGCAATGCTATCTTCTTTGTTTGAGCATTCTCATTTTCAATTTTTGTAATTTGAAAGTATTTTGGGTGGGATTAATATAGCAGGAGAAGCAATAAATTCTTCTAGACGAACATATGGGGGAATTATATGTAAGCCAACTGCATTTTGGGTGAGATTAATTTAGAGAATGATAAGCCAATTTTATACGATAACTATAACAGCAACTATAATGACATAATAGTACTAGTTTAGCAGCCTGCTTTCTGAGGTGAAGTACGTTGGGAGGTGAACTAGGTCCTTTATGTTGTGAAGGCTTATATGATCAAGGAAAAGTCTCCAAGAGAGCAACGAACACATGGCGGGACCGTCTAACACAAGTCTACTGGTGCACGTAGCATATAACATTCAGATTCAGTTCTAGCAAAAGTAGGCAGCAAGATTTGAAGTCTCCAAAATGCTTATGCTATTCGGTATGGATATATATGAGTTGATCTAATCTAGTCTCCAGAAAGCTTTCATTACATACCTTCAAGGAGCTTGACATTTAGCCAAGAACTTACCTAGAGCAAACTTAATAAAGAAAGTAATATATCTCTATTGAATTGGTACCATGTGCATGTTATTGAATTAATGCTAAAAACCTATTTATTCATGGTTGATTGGTCTAGTGGTTGGATTATCAACTTGTGATTGAGAGGTCACAAAGGTCCTTGGTGGTGGCCTAGTGGGGATATTCCTTTATTCACTATTAAGGGTACTTCACCTGATATCAGTCCTGTACTGGAGATAATATGGGATACTTCATGCTTTATGCAGTATAATGTAGTATGCAGTATGCTGAATAAATACTTACATAAAAGAGGGGGACATGGTAGGGAATGTGCATCACTTAGAGACCAAGAGCACCTCAGGCTTCTTAGATTAAGGAGTGTTGACATTAGAAGAAGCAGTAGTTTTAGGTTTTCTTGGTTGTCAATGTGAGTTTCTGGGTTTTTTTTTAGAGTATAGGAAAATGTTGGGTACCCATGTCAACTATAGAAAAATTACTCGGACTCGGGTACCCATGTTGGATACGAATATGTATGGGTCTGAGCCGCACTCATAAATAGTAGACCGGAACGTTCCACCTTAAAATCATATGACAATAAGAGGAATTAGCCGTGAATATCTCTGTCCAAGTTAATTAATGTGGGCTATTACATTTGATGTTTCATGGGCATCTTATGTTTTTTGTGATTTTGGCCTAAAATGAAGTGTCCAAGCATCCATACCCATGTTCGAGTGTTGGAGTACTTGAGGTAAAATGAACGAGTCCGAGGTACATAGGTCCAAAGTTCTTCCAGCTAAATTGCTGAATACATATTCTGATGTATAGTGTAACAGTAAATTAAAAAGGCTTGTATTTCTAAACTTTTTTTTGGAGCTGGTATGAGTTTTTATCATGGGTTGGTGGGCATTTAGTGATACTTTAATCTGTGTGCAGAACAGATTTTTATGAAGGTAACAATTTGCATTTTGAGTTGGATGAATGCATGATACTATGAATTGCTTTTCATTTCTGGATTTTTTTTTACTAAGAGCTGCTAAATTTGTGTGGAGTATTTAATGTATTTGCAGTTTTTTAATTTTTGTCAAATTGTGAAATTAGTATTTGCTAAATTTGGGGATTTGCCAGTCTGGAGAGTCCACATGTTCTGCAAAAGGATTGTAGTGGCGATATCTTGTTTGGTTGTTCATGTCATTTTATATGTAGTTTGTTGTTCACTCATGTGTTTCTACTTTCTACTGACAGCAAAATGGTCATTTGAAGAGAAAGACAAACATGGCTTTAGACCATCTATCTATTAACATTTGGATAGACCGTATATATGTTATTAAAACTAAAACTATAAGATTTTAACTTTAAAGTTCAAGGTTTTATAACTTAAAACCTATTCTTGTAAGTTAAAAACTTTTTAGTTTATTATAGTCTACCTATAAGCATTTAGATAGACGGTCTACCACAAATGAAACTTATTAGAACCACACAATATAAAAAAACAGAGTATCGACATGAAAATTTGCTCAAGTACCAAAACAAGTGCAAAAGAAATGAAATCCAATGTAATCAGCACTAATGCAGTCACATAACAACGCTTGGCATGCTCAACCAAAGAAAACATTATAGTATCAACAGAATGTAGAGGAAAATTCAAATTCAAGAGGGTCACAATCTTCCATAACAGATAGATTTTAAGTACAGATAGCACTTGGTCTCTTATAAAAGATGAAGGTTCGAAAATTCTCCTGGCTGCAGTCCGTAAGGACATGTAAACATTCACACTAACTCAAGTATGTTCAAGATGTGTATGAGTTTCAAAAACTATAAGATTAGGCAGCCTATAAGATTATGTTATCAATTTTATCCTGCTTTTTCCTTCCTATATATTTTGAGTTATGTAAGATTATTGTCGACATCCAGCCTCCCCTACTCTAATCATAGTAGGATCTTTGTTAAAAGCATTTTGTTTCTTGTTACATAAAGCCGTAAAGACATGTTTGTTTAAATTTTTATTGCCGTGATGAAATGGTTCTTTTGTTGTCCTACTAACTTTCTATTTTGTGGAATGCAGGAATAGGGAACATAATGAAAGTCATCAAGATATTAGATGTTACAGAAGAAGGAGGCGCAAGGAAAATCTAAGTTTTCAGAATGCGAGAAAAACAAGTAATGTTTACTAAAAGTTAGAACATGAATGACATAATTTAGGACATATTTGAACAGATTTAGGACATGTGTATAATTTAACTATTTGAACAAGTAATGTTTACTTATGCATTATTTCGTAATTCACTATTTATGAAACTTTGGAATTGTTGATATAGTCTTGTAGCTTCTTATTCATCTTCATTTTTGAAGTTAGATATTAAAGTTATCGCAACTAATAATTGAGTTGTAAATTCATGGTATAAGTTTTTCAACTTCTTAAATAAAAGTAGTAGAGAACATGAACAAAATTTAGAAAATGCTAGATTTTTGCTTGTATGTTTTAAATATTAGTTTATATGTTCTAAATTTTTGTTCATTCGTTCCGAATGTTTGTTCTTATGTTCTAAACTTTTTGTTCTTATGTTCTAAACTTTTTGTTTTTATGCTCTAATGTTTTCTTATTATGTTCTAAATGTTTGTTCTTATGTTCTAAATGTTTGTTCCTATGTTCTAAATGTTAGTTCCTATGTTCTAAATATTTGTTCTTATGTTCTAAATGTTGGTTCTTATGTTCTAAAAGTTTTTTCTTATGTTCTAAATATTTGTTCTTATGTTGTAAATATTTGTTCCTATGTTCTAAATGTTTGTTCCTAGGTTCTAAATGTTTGTTCTTATATTCTAAATGTTTGTTCTTATGTTCTTATGTTCTAAATGTTTTGTTCTTATGTTCTAAATGTTTATGAATTTTAGTGAAGAAGATGATCCCGTTAAAGAAGGAGAAGAGCTTGACAAGGAACAAAGAACGAAGGACAAAGTACACTAGAAACGCATTAAGAAGGAGATGCATGAGAAGAAAGCAAAAAAGAGAAAAAATATCAAAGAAGAAGACTATGATGATGAAGAAGATGATGATGATGATTGTGTGGAAGTTGATGGTACAAAGGCAAGGGCCTTACATCAAAGTGTTTCACCCAAGAAGTTTATGTCGATAGTTCTCAAGAATTTGTCTCCATCACATAAGGATGCCATAAGGAACATAGGCTTTGGAGGGTTTTTAGAGTTGGATCTTAGTTCACATAATTCATCTTTTTGTGATAAATTAGTACGAAGTTTTGATATAGATAGAATTAGTATCAAGCTTGATGGAAATCAAGAGATCGATATAGATTTAGATGATTTTCATATTGTTTATGGCTTTCCAAAAGGCGGGGAGCTAATAGTTGAACCAAAAGAGGAGGAGGAGGATTGGAGGTTGTTTTTGAAAAGATGGAGAGAAACATTTGGACTTAGAAAAGGAAGTCCAAATAATTCAAAGGTTATTGCTGAGGTTGAAAGGCTTAAGGGACAACCTATATGTGATGAGTTCATATGGAATTTTATCGCATGTGTTGTCAATTGTTGTATTCGTTCAACAACAAATGATGCATTGAATTACAAATTTTTATATAATTGTATGGACACCAAAAGAATTATCAAACTGCATTGGTGTGAGTTTGTGTTTAGAAGTGCACGTGAGTCTGCCAAAGAATGGCAAAGGAGATCTTCCCACTATACCGGTCCATTGCCTTTTTTGATGGTAATTGTATTGATAACTCTCTATTTTCTTATATTTATTATTTTTCATATGTATACTAACCAAGATTTTATATGTTTGTCAGATATGTTACTTTGATCGTCTTCAAAGATCAAAAATTCAACATCCAAGAAGGATCCCACTTACTTCAATATGGAAGAAAGAATTGATGAAAGATAGGATGCTTTTAGAAAAGCAAAGGGGTTTTGGGAAAGGAGTTGTACTTGAGAGAATAAAAGACTCACACATGGAAGAAGAAAAAGGCAATGAACAAGATGCAAGAGTTACAACCCCAACATCAACTACTCCAAATGAAATGACGGTAAAAAAAATTAAACTTGTTAAAAGTAATTCAAAAACTTGTTTCTCATTCAAGTCACAATATATTCCAAGTCACAAATAGTACTCATGTTCTAAATTTTTGTTCTTATGTTCCAAATTTTTTGTTCATCTGTTCTAATTTTTTATCATATGTTCGAAATGTTTGTTCTTATGTTCTAAATGCATGTTCTTATGTTCTAAACTTTTGTCAATATGTGCTAAACTTTTATTTATATGTTCTAAACTTATTGTTCATATGTTCTAAACTATTATTCTTATGTTCTAAATTTTAGTTCTTATGTTCTAAATTCTTCTTCATATGTTCTAAATGTATGTTATTATTTTCTAAACTTTTGTTCATATTCTCTAAACTTTTGTTCATATTCTCTAAACTTTTGTTCATATTCTCTAAATTTTTGTTCATATTCTCTAAACTTTTGTTCATATTCTCTAAACTTTTGTTCTTATGTTCTAAACTTTTTATTATTCATTATGTTATATATGTAGGACTTTCTTAATAATTTTCAAAAAATTGGCTAAACAACTTGTTGGGACCTTGAAAGAAATGTATGTGATGATGGATAAGGCACGGGATATCTTTCAAGAAGAAGGTGAACAATTGAACAAACTTATACATGGTATATGCAACAAGTACCAACAAATCACAAATCCATCCACATCTAGCCAAGACTTGTTTGATGAGCCACAATTCATCAAAGAGTTGGATGAGGCTATGACAAGAGCTTAGGAAAAATTCAACGGAAATAAACCAATTGATATTACTCCACCAAACTTTGTCTTGTTGAGTCAATCGCCTACATGTAGGGAGGGATATGCTTCTTGTAGTAAAGAAAACATCGAAAATCAAGTTGTGCAAGAACATGGTGATAAAGACTTGATCATGGATGAAGATAACATGGAGCCACCTCCAATGGACAATTCAAATCAAGCATGTGATGAACAAGATATTGATCAAAGAAAGAGGTAAATAACAAACACATAGTTACATTAAGAATGTAATGAAGAAAGTTTGTTTTCATATTATATAGAAAATTTGTATTATCCTTCTAATGAATTTTATACACTATAATACATTTGTTTTATTGGATATGTAATGATATTTGAAATTTTATGATAATTAAAGTTTTTTTTTTCATATGTTCTAATCTTTTGTTCCTATATTCTAAACTTTTGTTTCTTACGTTCTAAACTTTTGTTCTTATGTTCTAAACTTTTCTTCTTATGTTCTAAACTTTTGTTCTTATGTTCTAAACTTTTGTTATTTATGTTCTAAACTTTTGTTCTTGTGTTCTAAATGCATGTTCTTATGTTCTAAATTATTGTCCATATGTTCTATACTTTTGTTGTTATGTTCTAAACTTTTGTTTCTTATGCTCTAAACTTTTGTTCCTATGTTCTAAACTTTTGTTCCTATGTTCTAAACTTTTGTTCTTATGTTCTAAACTTTTGTTATTTATGTTCTAAACTTTTGTTCTTATGTTCTAAACTTTTGTTCTTATGTTCTAAACTTTTGTTCTTGTGTTCTAAATTATTGTCCATATGTTCTAAATTATTGTCCACATGTTCTATACTTTTGTTCTTATGTTCTAAACTTTTGTTCTTACGTTCTAAACTTGTATTATTCTTTTATACACTAATACATTTGTTAAACTGGATATGTAATGATATTTGAAATTTTACGATAATTAATGTATTTCTTGCATATGATAGTGTCAAAGGAAAAGAAGTTAGTGAGGAACCCAAGAGGGGGAAAAGGTTTCCTTAAAACCTTCCATCTTACTTTCGTTCACCTTTTATGGTGAAATATGACGAGGTGTTCAAGAAAATGGATCGACATAAGAAGAAAATAGCAGACTTTGCATTTGCCGAAGCACCAGAGAAGTATTTTCTATAATTCACATTACTCTTTTTATGTAATGATCTCTTAGTTACATGCATAATAACTAAACAATGACTTCTTTTTCTACTTTGAAGTGATCTCTTGTACGATGACGGATTAACCTCCATCCACAGAGACGATTTGTCTAGTCTTACTGAAAACAAACATATTCTAAACAACATTGTTGATGCTTGGAGTTGTATCTTAAATGAAGAAAACATGAAGCGAGGTGTAGGATCAACCGGGAGATTCTTCTTCACAACCGAAGCATATGTAAGTGTGTCATAAGTTGTATAGTATAATTGAAACAATTTGTTACTAAAAAAGCCTTTCTCAACTTGCAGAACATCTTGTGCACGAACAATTACTTTCAATCCACAGACAATTTAGATGCTAGACTTTAAACTTGGTTCGAGAGGTTGGATAAGGAGATGAATCATGCTGAACGAAGTAGCTTTCGAAGAGTTGATCTGATATATATTTCAAAAACAAATAGATTTTACATTTTATAACTTCACAAATTTCCTCTAATAATAACAATCCTCTTTTTTAGGTGTTCTTTCCTGTGATACATTAAAGTCATTACTATCTAATCTGTGTCAACTTTATGACCAACACATTAGAAGTAATTGACAACAGACTTCTTACACAAAAATCCAGATTTTGGCACAAGTACAAGAACCATCCAAAGAATTTGGTAATTCCTATGTCTATCTATGTCCATATTCATATATTCATTTTGAAGATTATTTGTTTTCTAATGAAATTTTCTGGATTTTTTTAGTTGAGATGTTTTGCAAAATACTTGTTAACAAAGACAAACACAAGTTTAGATATTGCAAATTTCTAGACAAAGATACTGAAGATGAATTGGAGAACCAATGACAACCATGATGATTGTGGTGTTCCTTCTCAAACACATGGAAACATATCATGGGGAAAAAGAATCTGAATGGTATTCTGGATTGAGATTAAATGATGTAAGTTAACTATGTGTATGTGTTCTACCTACACGTATAAATTGAACTTTACATTCACTATATGTTCTGTGCTTTGTTTGCACAACACCACTAGTTATTCATTTCTTTCTTTTTGAATCTTAATAAGATTTGTTTTTCAGGTTAAACAAATGAAGAAACTCCGAGTTCATTATTGTGCCAAGATACTTAGCCACCAAAAGAATAACCTACATCATATTGTTCGTGCAAAGGCAAAGATATGGTCAAAAGCGAATGAGGATGCGTAGTAACATTTGGCTATTTTGATAGATATTATTGTATTGGAATGATATTATTAATGTATCATTCATTACTTTTTGGTAGAAAAATGTGGCTATTATTCCTTTGTATTTAAAAGAATCATTTTGGACGTTTTTGAATTAAAAATTAATGGCACAAATACTTCGCTATGAACAAGAATGATTTCTTTCTTTTAATTTATATCTTGTGCATTGTGATTCTATTATAAAGAACTATTGTAGATTTAGAACATGTTTGATAAACTAAGATATGTGCTTAAAAGTTTAACTCATAAGACCAAAAGTTTAAAATATAAGAACAAAAGTTTAGAACATATGGACAATAATGTAGAACATAAGAATAAAAAGTTTAGAACACAAGACCAAAAGTTTAGAACATAAGAACAAAAGATTAGAACGTAAAGAACAAAAGTTTAGAACATAAAGAACAAAAGTTTAGAACATAGGAACAAAAGTTTAGAACATAAAGAACAAAAGTTTAGAACATAAAGAACAAAAGTTTAGAACATAAAAACAAAAGTTTAGAGCACAAAGAACAAGTAGATCATAAGAACAAAAGTTTAGAACATAAAAACAAAAGTTTAGATTGTAGGAACAAAAGTTTAGAACATAGGAACAAAAAGTTTAGAACATAAAGAACAAAAGTTTAGAACATAAGAACAAAAGTTTAGAACATGAAGAACAAAAGTTTAGAACATAAGAACAAAAGTTTAGAACATAAAGAACAAAAGTTTAGAACATAAAGAACAAAAGTTTAGAACATAAAGAACAAAAGTTTAGAACATAAGAACAAAAGTTTAGAACATATGGACAATAATTTAGAACATAAAGAACAAAAGTTTAAAACATAAAGAACAAAAGTTTAGAACATAAGAACAAAAGTTTAGAACATGAAGAACAAAAGTTTAAAACATAAGAACAAATACTCAAAACATATGAACATAAATGATTTTGCATAAGGTTATTGAGGAGAAATGTCTAGCTATTGAAAAAATTAATTATTGTTGGAAAAACTTGGACTTAGTCATTTTCAATTACTTTATATGTCGTGTTGTAATTATTTTAATACATCGATTTCATGTTTCTTACACTTGAAGTATTAAATTGTATACGTGATGCATACGGATTAATACCTTTGGCCATAAGGTCACTAAAGTTGACCATTCGGTAACCTCAGGAGACTAAAATTGGAATATGAAATAAAAAAGGCACTGAACTTGAATTAGGGAAAAACCTCTAGATATTAAACTTGGAATTTTCCAAAATTGAAACTAATAACGTTAAACAATTGCATAATATTGAACATAATATTCAACATAGATCCTTAGTTAGCTTGCAGAATTAGTGCGTAGAACAAAATTTCAGAACATAAGAACAAAAATTTAGAACATAAGCACAAAAGTTTAGAACATGAGAATTGTTTAGAACATAAGAACAAAAAATTCAAAACACCTACTTAAAATTGAATTTTAATAAGTGTAAAAAATATAAACCAGCTCAAAATATCAATTACATTTGTATAATCATCTCTATAATTGTCTCAGATTTATATAGAAATTGTTTTTGACGATTCAAAAATCCACGTCGAGTTCATCATCTCTAACTCTTTAAAAAAAAGTTGCAACCTGAAAAATAATGAAATTTAAAATGTCATTACAATATTAGAGCACAATATGAAACAAGGACTAACAACCATAATACATAATTTAAGAACATGTTTAATGTATTATTAGACACGCTAAAAAGTTTACAACATAGACAATTACCTAAACTCATCCCTTGTACTTATGTGGGCAATTGCGAATATCATGATATGAAAGCTCTCCACAACCGTTGCACATCCTTTTCTTCTTTTGTTGTTTCTCAATTGCCTTCTCTTTATCACCCTTCATCCTCTGTGCACTTCCATAAGAGTTGTTCGATACATGTTCACCACTTCCCTTATTCTTGGAAATTTTAGGAGGTTTGATAGTAGTTTCACTAGGAGCACTTGAACCAATAAGCAACTCAATGTCTTGTGTTTTATTACGTTCAGTGGACTTTCCAACTTTCTTAGCTTCCAAATCCAACTTCAATGATTAAATGCTTATAACAAGTTCAATCAAATCCTCCTCATTATTTTCAGCTAAATGAATGCAACTATGAATTTCAGACCAAAGCTCATTCAAGATTCTTTTCTTATCAATTATCTTAGCACATTGTTGCATTATATCTCCTTCCAAGGTACTAAATGGTTGCTTTGTTGCCAACTTTGTCCATCTTTTCATCACATACTTTTCAGGAATTGTGTTTAGCCTATTTCCTTGCCAAACAAAAATCATGTGTCTACAAGGAAGCCCTTGCCTCTCAAACATCTTACAAGAGCATTTAGTTTCTTGGCTATTGGAGTCAAACACAAGCTCATGTCTTCTCTTCCGACCACCTTCACTCACTGTTAAGTATTCAAATTCCCCCTCTCTTCTAAAGTCATCAACTCCACAAGAATAACATGAAATTTCAACCTCATCTTGAAAATCATAAAATATAGAAGTTGTATAAACCTCTAAGGCATGTTTTTCAATGGGTAAAGGTGTCTTTAATTCTGCATGTTTGTTTCTTGAATCGTTGTCAAGTTCTGCTTGGGTGTGTCTTTGTGCATCCATGGCAGCCTCATAACGCATAAGAAACTCCACTAATGTAACATGAGGATTGGTAAACGAAGTGAAAAAGTTATTTTCACTTTCAGATCGAGAAGTTGTTCGCATTATACCCTCCATAAACAAGTCCCTAAAATATGCAGGGATCCAAGACTTCCGCATGTCAAACATTTGTTGAAACCACTCATGAGTCTCTAACCCAAACTTACACATGATTGATTTCCAGCTCTTATCAAACTCATCTGGCTCAAGCTCCAAGCTCCAAACACAACCACTTATTTTTTCAAGAAAGTCTGTATCCTTAGCAATTTCTCTTCCCACCTTATCCGACACTTTCTTCATGATATGCCACATACAAAATCTATGCTCAGCAGTCACAAACACCTTCTTAATTGCGATCTTCATAGCTGGATCTTGATCTGTTATCAAGCAAACGAGTTCCTTATGGCCCATGGCTTTCAAAAAAGTGGTGAATACCCACTCAAAGGACGATGTATCTTCCTTGGCAATGAATGAACCAGCAAAAGTGATACATTTTTTGTGGTGATCAACTCCTGTGAACGGACCAAAAATCATGTTGTACTTGTTAAACTGATAAGTAGTGTCAAATGACATCATATCACCAAAAAGAGCATAGTTTCTTCTGCATATTGGATCTGCCCAAAATGCTCTACAAAGACAATCATCCTCATCAACCTCAAAGTCATAAAAATAGGCACTCCACAATAATTTTTTCCTCCTAAAATTATCTACAAACATTTGAGCATCGGAGCCATCAATGTAAGCCTTCAAATCCCTTTGAAAATTTTTGAAATCTTGTTTAGAAGCACCTATATTATCATACCCTCCAACATGCTCCTTGTACATTCTATATGTTTTCACTGGACCAACATTCAACTTCATGTTATCAACAATGACTTATGCAAAATTGTAAGTTTTCTAGCTCCTTTTTGAAATTTCCTACTAGTAGGGGTATAAAGGACATGCGAATGACCTTCGTAGAAATTAGTAACCACGTAATGACCATCATCAGACAGCTTGAGTACCATTTGAGCCCTACAACCAACTCGAGTAACCAAGCGTCTCCTACCCACTTGAGGCTGAACACCGTCATTCTCCCCTTCTTTTATCATTGATTTCACCTCTACTAGTTGCCTACGCTTTTCTTTGAATCCCGCTTTATTGCATAAACAATATTTAAATGCAACAACGCCTTTTTTCTCACCAGCAACTTTTCTTCTTGTAGTAGTAGATTTCCTGACGTTAAAACCACTAGCAAGGGCATAAGCTTTGTAAAACTCAATACCTTCCTCAACACTCAAAAACTTCATCCCTACAACAGGCTTCAACTCCGGACGAGAACCAGGAATCCATTCTTTTGATCCTCCAGGGGTACATAATGGCAATGCTTGAGGAGTAACATAAAGGTTTTGAAGCCCTAGAAACAAGAAACATGATGAAAAATATTAAAACATAGGTGCAAATGTTTAGAATAATTACAATGACCAACTTAGAGATGACCTTTCTTAAACAAACGTTCACCTGATGCAAGTTCTAATTTCGATGGTAAAGCTACCGGGGTATGATCAGAAAGCTCTGATTCCGATGGAGAAGCTACCAAGGTATGATCATGCGCTTCATCTCCAATTATAAGTTGTGATTCCATTTCTTAAGCGGCTAACATAATCATATGGACAAATTTTTAGAACATATGAACAAAAATTCAGAACATATGAATAAAATTTAGAAAATAAGAACAAAAATTTATATTAGAACATATGAACAAAAATTTAAGAACATAAGAACAAGATTTTAGGAACATATAGGAACAAAAATTTAGAACATAAGAACAAAGATTTAAAACATAACAATAAAATTTTAGAACATAACAACAAATTTTAGAACATAAGAACAAAAATTTAGAACATAGGAACAAAAGTTTAGAACATAGGAACAAAAGTTTAGAACATAAGAACAAAAGTTTAGAACATAAGAACAAAAGTTTAGAACATAAGAAACTTTTGTTCATTAAATTGTTAGTGGACAAAACTTCGACACGCCTTCAATAATAATCTCCAACTTACTCATACAATGGATTCCCAAATAACAATGCAATTCAGTAATCTGAACAAAAGACAGGAATCATGCCAAAATGTCACGAAATCTCGCATTTTACACAACTAATTTCATTAACAGAGATTAAAACAGAAGATATAGGAGTACTAAACTACTAACCACAACTTTATGATCAGATTCCGAAATTCTCAATAAATCAGATTGTCAGCAATGTAATCTCAATCACAAAAATCTGAATCACAATATATCAAACCTATTAATTGCAAATAATTCAAACAAACTATATGCAGAGTGACAATGCTAACAATTTAATGAATTTATCATAGACGAAAGACAATGGTGGATATTACCACTAACATCAAAGCCAAGAATTAATGATGAACATTATATTTCAATAAGAAAAATACTAATTTAAAAGAAGATGACCTAACATAACATTATAGAAATTAGAAAGCTTATACTAATATCAGAAAGTTTGTGGCCTGATTTTTTTACCGGATTCTTTGGCCATAAAGTAATTCCTAGAGAATCCAAAGTTTTTCATCATCCACAGCATTGATGTCCATAACCAATTTAGGAAGCACAACTAAAGCTTCAAAAAATCTGATGCGTAACAATTGAAATATCTTCCTAATTTTGCTAACTCAATTTAGCAATTATAATATGCATTTCAATCTACGGAAAAGCATATCAAATGACAGAAAAACAGAGTTTCAAACAGTTGTAAGCATTCAACTAATGATCTATATGAATATAAACTCATCATCCAAACAAAATCGAACATAGTTAAAGAAAATGGAAGAAACCTGAGCAGACGGAAAGCAGAGAGAAATTTTCGTTGCTGAACGCCGATGACTAAATGCCGATGGAGAGTTTACTGTTTCATTGATGGAGAGAAGTGGAAAGAAAAAAAATCTGATTTTTTAAGCTTATATACCCCCTACAAATTTAATTACTAATATGCCATTATTAATTCAAAACAAGGGGAAATCTCATCCCTTAGATCAAAATTATCTAAGGGACCAGATTTGTTCTCATATAAGTAGTTGTTCTTACATAAGGGGGGTGTTCTCATGGGATCCCACCCCTATATATATATATATATATGTTGGTTCACTTAAATATTACATTTCTCTCATTCTCTCTACTTTTTTCACTTTTTCCTTACTTTTACCATTCTTCTCTCTTACTTTTGCACTTTTTCCTTGATCCACGTGAAAAAGCAAATGTCCCTATGAAAAAACGGATGTAGTATGTATAAAGTTGTCATTAAAAACGTGATTAATTACCATAAGATTAATAAGTTTTCTAATCACCTATTTAGTATGTAAATTTTTTTAAGTATATATAGTAATCATATCTCATTATATTGTTTCAAATCATATCATACAATATAATCATATAATATATTATAGTATAAAGTCGTAACTTAGCCATTACCTTTTGATATTAAAGACCATAATCTTTTTATTAGGTCAATTAACCATAATCTATGTACTTAAAAAATTTCCTCAAGTATCTTGATTTTATTTAGTTTAATTATGGACGCTATAATTTTATTTAAGTTAACAGTTGATAAGAACATATTTTTTTATTCTTTGATAATAACATTTGATACAAAGAATTAAAAAATGTTATTATCAAGTGTTGTTTCAAATGTTATTATCAAAGAATAAAAAATATTTTTACACTGAAAGGGAAAATTAAAGCAATTATATGATCCTCATTAAGTATTTTCCTAAATTACCAGCATAAACATTACCATGCAACACGCACAAAATAAATAACCTAAAAGAAATCCACCTAAAATCAAAGGCCAAAATCACTTGGGATATATGCCATGTAGAGCATATAGAGCTAAATTAGGGGTTATACATTTTTCTTAATATATTTAATGCGATTAACATGTGCAAGAAATGATAACTAAATTAAGTAAATTTATTTATTTGTAAAACCTAACTTTTACATTATAGTTATAAGAATAATATTAAACATAATTTTTTAAAATGATTTTCTAATAAAAATTCGAGCAATTGAAAAGAATTCGATTACTATAAATAAGGGTTTTTAAGGTAACTATTTTATGCCCTAAATTTGCATAATTTTCCAATAACCCCATTAAATCTAGACATTTTTTAACAAGGCGCTAATAAACCATCATTGGTAATACTTTAAGACAAAAATCTTTTGTAACCTTAATGTTTAGTTATATACTAAAATCAAGTGTATTTATCTGCTAAGATCTCATATGGCATTATTAATTTATTATGATATTGATAATTTAAATTTACAAGGTTCTTAGCAATAATATATATAAATTTAGAAGGTTCTTAACATTATTATGAAATTTTTTCTCAATTACAATCAATTTATGGATCTTATCATTTTATTGTTAATTTCATAATGTAACATTCACATTATAAGATCAAAACGTGAGTATTGCTTGAATATTTGTAAAATAGTATACATGCTGTAAAAATGGGCTAGATTATGGAACAAAATTATAAAATCGCATAAATAAGATACGATTTAGATTAATATATATCGTATCTTCAAGGTTTTTAACAATATTGCACCATAAAGATAAGGTTTTAGTAAAAAATGCAATTAAGATATAGTTATAACTATAAATAAGTTACGATTTTAATAAAAAAATCACCATAAATAAATATTCTCATAAATTATGTAGTAATAAGATTTTTAATTTAAAAACCACCATAAATAATGATTAAAAAAACATAAAAGATTTACATACAAAAAATCACTCAAAAACACCATATTTTTCAATTTATTATTATGCGTTTTTAGGATTTCCTTATTTCAAGTTTTTCCTTTACTTATTGAAGATTTTTGTGATAAGAGAAGGATGAAGAGTGTGGTAGCACAATGTTTAAAACTCTTTGTTTCATATGTGAAGATCATGGATTCGAAACTCTATGTTAACAACCTTTATAATTTTTTTCTTATGACAATGACATGGATAAAATGTAATTGAAGAAGGGGATAATGCCACGTGGCGGCCTGCATTGCCTGCTTACGCTTTTTAATATATATATATAGATATGATTGTAGTTTTAACGATTTTGTTTTACATTTTCCCAACTTTACAAGATTCATATTTAAGTTCTTTCAAAATAAAACTACAATGGATCGTCTATGTCAACTAATCCGTTTAGATGAAATAAGCAAAAGGAAAAAGATTTACACCATAAGGGTTCAAATAATACGTGTATGGGAAAGGAATGACTATCTCACTCTTACTGAAGTGGGAAGTATTAATGACAAGTTAACAAAACGCACAATCAGTATATTACCTATCCTTTTGCCATAAAATGATATTGTCCATCTAATGTGCATAATATTCTGTCTATTTGAATATTATGTATAAATATGATAGTAGTTTTTACAATTTTGTTGTACATTTTCTCAACTTTACAAGAATCATATTTAAGTTCTTTCAAAATAAAACTACAATGGATCGTATATGTCAACTAATCAGTATAGATGAAATAAACAAATGGAAGAAATTTTACACCACAAGGGTTCGAATAATACGTGTATGGGAAAGGAATGACAATCTCACTCAAACTGAAGTGAGAAGTATTGATATGATTGTTACTCCAAGAGTCTCAATCAATGAAATCCAAGTCAAGGAATTTAGGTTTAATTTGCCTAGATCCGAAAACAAGGAACAAAGTAACCGAATATGATAATTAAAACTAACACTCCTGAAAGTTTTAATTAACTCTTAATCTCACTTAAACCACTCCTGGAATTAAGTAGATTAAACACTCAATAATAATCACTCCTGAAAATTACTAAATGGTCGAATATAATTGTGCAAAACAATTAAACTCTTAAACGAAAGTTTTAACTCAAAATAATCTCTCTTTTCTTATTGAAAATATGAATGCCTATTTATACTAGACTACTCCTAGTATAATAAGGAAACCAAATTCTATCTAGAAAGCATATAAATCTTAATCCCTAGAATTTGGGAAAAAATAAAGATAAAAATAAGGAAGATAACCTACTAAGATATGATAGGGATTTTGGCCCTTTCTATCTTATTTACATACCTATCTTTTCCTTATTCCTTAGCTAGATCAATTCTTATCTAAAAGGAATTACAACTCAACTAGGACTCCTAAATAGAACCAAAAATCAGTAGAAAAAATCGGCCCTTTATTTTTGTTGAAAATAAATGACTTAATTAAAATAACTAAGACTCCTAATTGACTCAACTTGGACGCCACTTTTGGACTCTTCTTGTAACACATCTTCAATCCACCTTAACATGGGCGAAAAGGTTGTATTGAGCTTGAACTCATAACTCCCATGACCTTGTTTCGAAGAATTAACCATACCCAATAATTGCGAAGGTCATATACATTCATAGTTTTGAGTAGTCTCTTCGATTCCACATCAAGTATTGATACCAAACTTGGCTTGGTCTAGTGGTAAGAGTTTGGCCCCATGACTTCAAAGTCATGAGATCAAATCCCACTAGGGGCATTTGGGGGTGGGGATTTCCCTTACCATTCCCCCTACTCTCAAGTGCCTGACCCAACTTCTCCTTACCAAAAAAAAAAGTGGGAAGTATTGATGACGAGTTAACAAAACGTACACTCAGTATATTACCTATCCTTTTGCCATAAAATGATATTGTCCATCTAATGTGTATAATATTCTATTTGAATATACTACCGTTTTGTTTAAAAACAATAATAGTTATCCTTTGCTTTAATAGGTGACATATACGTGAGAAATATGAGATTTGTCGCGAGTTTGTTTATTGTTTGTGAAACGAGGGTGTTTTATAGCCAATAAGTAATAAATAATTTTATACCTCGTCCAGTTGGCATTCAAAATTTTGTAGACGAGATGATCCCGAAATTAGTTGCTTTAGCGAAATACATGAAATTCAAAGATATTAGTTAAATTTATGACTTTAACATTACAAAAAAAAAGAAAATTAATTAGGAAAATTATTTGTTTGACAACCATAGTGGACATTGATTTTTGATTTCGGGTGGTGGTATCAAGCTTGCATAAGATGTGCTACTAAATTTATTAAAGAGGGTGAAACTTTTTTTGTCTAAAAGATAGATACATTGTTAAGAGACCCAATCTTAGTAACTATCTATTTGCATTACCTTTTTGATAATTTCAATGTACAAAATACTCCTTATAACTTTAGATAATTTTTTTATCACAAAAGATCTAGGTTGAAGATTATCTGACGGAATAAAAAATGAGTGTTTTATTTTGTATGATAAGGTAGTTTGTGAGTTGGTTAATAAAACTCTCGAAGAGTTTTTAAATCTGTAAGAAGAGGTATTATTATAATTTACCGACACTGTATTAAAATAATTTTTAAAACCGATTGAATTTAATTAATCCTTACTCGACTTTATCTTATATATTGTGAAAAGTTTATATATAATAAACCAATTAATATTTGTGTCTATTTATATTGTGAACTTGATTAATTTTCTTATTAGATCAATTTACGTTATTCATCTCCAACTTAGTTTGTAGTATTACAATATCTTACATGTCAAAATCTATTAAAAAAAACACTTTCCTAAAAAAAAGCTAGTTCCAACAATACACCCTAATGAGCTGCTCTCTCGTCGACCTAATCACTCCACCATTGTTGAAGCTTCGATCTCATCCAGCAATCAAGTGTTAGTTTTCTCTTTCTCCACCGTTGATGAAGCTTCTGTATTTCGTCAGTTTCGAAGCTTAAAGATAGCTCAAGGTATCGCTATTTTCTCCAGATTGGTGTTTGTTTTTCTCATTTTGTGAGCGATTTTGCTTAAGATAGAGTAGTTGATTGCATTTCTTACTGTATAAAACATGTGTTTGGTCTTCTTTTGCTTAAGATAGAGTAGTTGATCCTCGCCAGTTTCGACGATTGTTGCATTTCGTTTGTTTGTTTTTATGAATCTGTTTTGGAATTGATGTTTGCTCTGGTAAGACATTGAGTCGATTGATCAATTCATCAAATAAATCAAATTAACAAACAAAACTTTACTCAAATGAACTCATAATTTATTCAAAAAAAATAAAAAAAATGAATGAACCCGGTGAGAACTAGTGGCGGAAGGAGCAGGTGAATCAGAAGGAGTAGCTGTTATGTTCTTTAATCTTTCTTTCTTTCTATTTCTATGGGGAACTGAGTGTATTTTCAAATCAATTTGAATTTCATAGTAAAGTATGGATGTCTGATAAGGTATATCATGAAGCTCCGGTACCACATCTACACAGAATCAATTCGAAATTCCAGAATTGTAATTCCGATGTTTCCCAAACAATTATTAGAATTTGAAATTTCGGAATTAGAAATTCTAGCATTCGCCAAACAAGGAATTTGGATTTGTTGAATAATTTAGAATTCCAAATTTGAATTTCGGAATTTGAAATGAAATGAAGGTTCCCAAACACTACCTTAAATTATTCGTCGTTAAACATACATGTGCTTTGGGGCTTCAAGTATAAATCTGCTACATATGAATGTAGGTTGGAAGCTATTCAGGTTTTGCTTAAATAGGTTTTGTTTCTAGTTTTATAGGCATTCTTATGATTTTATATGAACTGGCATCCTGAAGCAGTTGATATGGACAATGGAGATCAAACAGTTAATATTGGAACTTGGTTCTCTAGTCTGGTCCATGATCAGTGGGTGAAGCTTCCTATTTTCGGTCATCGACCTCCTGGTCGGTACAAGGTATCACTGAACTAACTTATTGTGGTGCAAGTTTTACATGGCTATTTTGTGTTCTTCACATTTTAAACAATCTCTTTGGATGGTCGAGGGATGTTGGGACTAGGATGGTGATGAATGACATTGTTGGTGTGTTGATTCTAAAAACCCTTCTTTTGGCAACAGTTAGATTCATCAATCTTTAGTGCATTTTAAGGTGAATTGAACAAGGAAACTGAGAATCAAGTGCTCCACTCCTTATGAAAAAGATGGGGGGTTGGTTGGTGTGTTGTTAAGATGTACCAGCTATATGCCTTTCCTTGTCATCTTATGTTGTCTAAAATTGTGACATGCAAACTTTTCACGGAAATCAATAGATTTATATTGAATGATGCTTGGAGCAGAATTTAGCATTCCAGGTTCTCAGCATGCTTTTCTTCCGCGATTTTTAGCATGCTGCAGGTGTTATTGGACATCAGCTTTACATCTCTGGTGGAAGTCGTAATGGTCGCCACTTATCAGATATCCAGGTTCTCAGCTTCTTTTCTTTGGTATAATTGTATTGCTTTTAATTTTCCATAGCAGCCTTCTTTTGGGTACAAGGCTCTGACATCCGTTTTTTCTTCATTTGTTGTTTTAAAGATGTTGCTGTTGTGTGTGCATTCTAGGTTTTAAATTTCACAAACTGTGCATGGTCGTCACTTCAGCTACCCACTGCCGCATCTGCGGCTAAATCTGAAAATAATAGCTTGGTACAAGTTTTCCCAGCCACCTCAGGTCACCATATGGTATTTGACTTACCGTTATCTATCAAACTGAAAGTAGAATACAATTTCCAATAATTGTACCCTTAGAAATGATCTGATATATCAACACAGATTGTTTGGGGGAAAAAGCTGCTTCTTCTGGATGGGCATTATAAGAATTCAAGCTGTGTAACAGGTTGTATCATTATTTTCCTTTCATTCATTTGGCTTATATCTGTTAGTCTTTAAAACTTCATTTAATTTTATGCATATCAATTTTTGTAGTGCGATTTTTGGATCTAGAGACGCAGCAATGTGGTGTTATGGAGACTTTAGGAGACCTTCCGGTAACTGAGAATGCTGACTAGTAAACGTTTAACTTTCTGCCAACTGTTCCCTTTTTATTTGGCAGTCGGAATCATGGTGCAAAAATACGACCGTATCGGAACGGTTCGCCCAAATTGGAATGGGTTTTCAACTTTGGCGAACCGAACTCAACCGGTTCAACAAGGTGGGATTAAAAAGCTCCGCTATGTCACCCGTGACAACAAGGGTTCGCCATTTTTTCCTTTGTAAAACGTCACTTTGCAAGTTCTTATTGCAGTTTTTCAAAGATTACTTATCTTTACTTTTACAATAGCACCAGTCTACCTCCCAATATGACTCGAAGACAAGATAAAAGAAAGAGAAGAGGAACCAGCACACCACTAAACCCTATATAACTCCACTAAAATCTAAGAGTAATCGAAGCAAAAAGACAAAAGAAAACTTTAAAACTAAATTACTCCCTCGGCAACCGCGACGCGGTCCGCGACCAATCCTGTTTCCGAAACCAAAACCGTATTTTTGAACCATGGTCGGAATGCATGTAATATAAATCAAAGCACCTCTTTCCTTAAATTGTTTAATTATCATGCCTTGTTGTGCAAGCTGTCTGAGTATGTCTTACAATTACACTCCTATATGTGATTCTCCTAAGGTTGCTCGCATGGGAGAATCTGTTACACTGGTTGGCTCGAAATTGATAATGTTTGGTGGTGAAGATACCCACCGAAAGCTTCTAAATGATGTACATATTCTTGACCTTGGCACAATGAATTGGAATAAAGTCGAGGCTACGTGAGTATCCCTTTTTCTCTTTTTGTAATCTCTCTGTGTGATTGCAAATGAACTCTGTATCACTTTCTTGTTATTTTGATAGGCAGAACCCACCTTCTCCAAGATATGATCATGCAACTGCTGTAAATGCTGAACGTTACCTACTAGTATTTGGGGGCTGTTCTCATTCTACTTGTTTCAATGATTTATATGTACTAGACTTGGAAACAGTAAGTATATCCGTGTTAGATGATATCCTTTTTCGAATGAATATGATACTATTTGCTTGTATTTTGAAGTCTCAAGGTCTAGGATGAATGATCAGGCTAGGTACCCTGTGAGTTGTCTGTACATAGACCAATGATAACAACAATACATGCCATGGTGGCTACCATCTAATGAGGAGCTAGGGAGCTAGATGTCTGTGGCACTTTCATAGAAGCTGATTGAACCTGTATACGACGCTAAAATTAATTGCATTTTCCATGGGAAACTTTAACTTATCTCTACGCATTTATTTCTGACACTACTAATAAAAATTTGGCATTGTGTTTTTATTCTTCATTTCTGTCTGTTTGGCTGTACACGTTCATCCAGATGCTCTGAACACCTTCCATACTTTTTACTTATACTAAAAGACGTCCTAGGGTTCAGAAAAAAGAAGTTTGAAAGAGACTCATGAAGTCATGATATCAGAAAATTATTATAGAGGGATATGATTGTAAATAGCAGAGTTTGTTAGTAGTTGAGTAAAGAGCAAGTTATTAGAAGAATATAAATAATAAAAGAATGGAAAAGGAGAGGTATCCAGAAACTTAGTAGTTAAGTATAGCAGAGCATAACCTCTCGAAAGTAAGGTATCTTGTATTAGTCGAAGGTCGTTCTGATCCAATTGGTACAAGAATATCCCCCTATTTCTTTGCTTTATCTTTAATACTCATAATTTGGTTGAATTCCTAGCTGTGAGTGTGACACCATTATTATTGTTAAATATATATTTGTTGTTTTAAGAATAAGAAGTTAATTAGATCTTAACTCTCGGAGACATTAGTGAACAAATCTGATACATAAGTTCTCTTCAGTGAAAAGCAAAAATTACAAAAAAAAAAAGAAAAAGAAAAAGAAAAAGAAAAAAATTGCTGTCCTTAGAGATTAAGTAGTCCTAACACCTTTAGGCACTAGCCCACAAATAAGCTAATTTAGTTTCATTTTTCTTAAAGCAGTTCACATGAAAGCGTGGGCCCTTAGAAGATCCCGAATTTCTTCCTAACCAAATGTATTGCATGGGCCACGATATCTTTTCTTGGTCATCGCAAACCCCATAAAGTGCATATGTTTTAACTCCACAACAGAAAAGGGTTACCCATGGCTTCCTGTGCAAGTCAAACAACTGTCTCAAAGATATCGAGCTGTGTTATGATGTAGAAAGACGCACAAGCAAGATTCACTGTTGCTAAGCAAATGTATACATGTCACACCAATGTGATCAACATGAGTCTCCGTTCCTAGAGTATCACTACCTTGATCTAACTCCAAGAGGAAGAATCTTGGCATTACAATAAGAGAGTATTGAGGTGGTAAGGTTAAGAAAATACTTAAAAAAGGAAACTATTTAGAAGGACCCGTATAAGCCTTGGAGTTGCTAGACTTAATGAAGTCCAAAACTTCCAGAAAGATGGGAAGCTTCTTAGCTTTCGTGTCACGGGTGTTCTCCTTTTTTTTATGTGACAACATAAATGAGACTCATGAGCATCATGAAGTATAAAGGGGAGGAGAAGATGAAAAGAAGGAGGTTGGGTGTATTGAGAATGCTTCCTCCTCCATATAACCTTCAAACATCTACACATTGATCATTCCAGCCCTATACTTTACCAAGACAGATAAAGTAGTGGCTATTTGGGATTGCAAGCAATCTTCTATAGGATGCTTGATGAGCATAACACCTATCAGGTACAACCCATGCTTCCCTTAGGGACATTATGCCAAACGATTTTGGTTCCTAAGGAATATGCCATAACCGCTTACCTTTGAGAGATATAACCCTGAACAACAACTCTCAGAACCTTTGTCCCTCTCAACATTTGACTATTACCATAAATCAACTCAGGTTGGTCTCCCAATATTACCACCCAAGCACAAGAAGTCTCTCACCAAAATTTCTATGTTGTTTGCAACATGCATACATACTTTAGAAACAGAGAGGTTATAGAGAGAAATAATAGACATATAAGATTGTTATAAGATTGTTGCAACATAATCTGGCCATCTGGAGAGATTGGGAGAAGTGGAGTCTCTTCTACCCATCTGTAGTCTTCGTGTTCTGAACAATCAAATGCTCCCAAAAGGACTCTGAGCATGGATCATCTCGTAAAGGCATCCTATTAAGTTATGGCACCACTTGCTTTGACACTCTGCTAATACTGCAAACTCTTTGATAGAATCAAGACTTGTCCATGCTAAGCTGAATTAGGAAAGATTGTTCCTCAATCCTGAAGACCATTTTAATATCTACAAAATGGTTAAATATTTGCTCCAATCTATCAAGATCAGCAGGTGCAATAGCTGTATCATCACTGTCATTTGCACATGGCCAGGAACTACTCGTATCTATGAAGTTCAGCAGGTGCAATAGCTGTTTTATCACTATCATGTGCACAATGCGAACGGGAAGCAAGAACCTCTTTCCTCTCTACCTTAAGCCCCTCAATCGCCTCCTCTTGCAGCATTAGCAACAATTTTTTGGTGCCTTTAAGAAGTATATTACATTTATTATTGTGGAGGAATCTTTTTTGGTGCTGGATATGTATATAATCTGTTAACCCATTGAGATAAGATATAGTCGAAGTATTATGTGATTGATGTTGTCTAGGCCAGTAAATTTCGTAACTCGTAATTGTTTACTTATATACCTTCTGATCCTTCCGGGTTTTGTAGATGGAGTGGTCTCAACCTGAAACCCGAGGTAGTTATGTGTCTCCCCGAGCGGGCCATTCTGGTACAACGGTCAATGGAAACTGGTACATAGTTGGCGGTGGAGACAATAAAAGCGGTATATACATAGTCATCTAAGATGATTGATTTTTGGATGTTACTTTGCTTTCTTTAATAAGAAGTTGATGAATTGCATATGTTTTGACAGGTGCCCTCGACACACTAGTCTTAGATATGACGAAGCTTGTGTGGTCCGCGGTGACTACCGTAAATCTGAGAGATCCACTTGCCAGTGAGGTATGATTTCTTTTTCCATATGTTTTGTTGTTTTCATATTGTTGTGTACTCGGATGCTAGGAATGTTGGACTGACCGTACCGTAGCGGCTATATTCTGAGTGTGGGAAATATGTGCAATTTATATATTTTGAGTATTCGTTGGATGACCGTTTATCCAGACTACTGATGAGGAGGGCAGAAGCTTTATTTTTGGTAAAAGATAGAAGCAAATGTAATCAACATCTTTCACATCTAAGGGTAAACTTGAAAGCTCAATAGCTAGGTTCAAAGAGTCTTTTAGTGGCACTTTATATTGTTAACATTTCAAGGGTCTAGAATACATGTGAGCTAATCATCCTTCACCTCTAATTGTGAAGAAAGCTTTAAGTTCACTGAAACTCTTTCTGTAATTGCAAGAGTAGTACCTGCCTATGAGCAGGAGCGTCTTGTACTACTTTTTGGGATTTTTTATACAAGGAAGAACAAGAATGCCATATTCTTGTACTTTTGGAGCTGCTAGTGGCGGAGATGAAGTTATTGAAATGGAAGATTGACCTTTTTGAATCTTTACCTCAATTGGGAACAACGATCCATAGCATGGCTTGTGATGGATTCTTCTGATACAAAATTCTGTAAATTGAATCAAATCGGACCCATACAAACTTGATACTAGATCATGAACCAAACGGAACCTTGATAACTCTAATTTTATGTATAAATATAATATTTCAATACATTTGACAAGTTTTATGGTCAAAGTCTCCAAACTTTGATTCAAATATTAAAATTATTTTGAGATGGAGGTTCTATGTTGATGTAAAGGCCAAAATTTAAGAACTAAGCCTTGGAATGTTTAGTCATGTGGATCTAGTAGCTCTGGATATGGAAAGTGTTACATAAGCTCGGTACTTGTTCCTATCTTATGGGTTTGGTTTGGTCATTACGAAAATCAGCTTTCGTGTACCATGTGTCATGGTAGAGAAGAAGCCTTTTAATCTATCTTTAATTTGCTTTGTACGATACGTGGTTTTCCCTACCTGGAGAAAGGAATTTATGTTTACCATTATTTGTTTTAGTTTAAGTTTATAGAAGTTAGATACTCCCTCCGTCCCAATTTAAGTGCCCCATTTTGACTAAAATATAGAGTACATTTTGGTCAAAATAGAGCACTTAAATTGGGACGGAGGTAGTAAGTAAAAGTAAGGTTTGACCATCTCACATATAGGTTTGAATAAGTTCTAATAAGTTTAGATAAAGACTAATAAGTACTAATAAGTTCGAATAAACAATAATACAAAAGTTCAATAGTTAAATAAAACTGGCCCTAAGTGTTTCACTTTACGCTGTTCTTTCCTTCTAGAGTTCTTGTTTTAGGAAACTTTCTTAAACTCAGATTTTGGTGTAGGATTTTATTTCAATTGTTCTTCCTAAGAGAAGTAGGAATAGCTTTAGTATACTTGATTCGTTTCTAATAAGTGACACACTTTCCTAATATGGAAATGTCACAATAAGTGACACCAAGCTTAAAATAGGACATTTTAAATGATAAAATTACATGATTACCCTTACTCAAGCAATATATATCCAATTGTTTATTTAGTTAAAATACCCTTTTTCTTTTTAATTGTGGTACCCAACTTTCTCTCACTAACCCCCTTGGTTTCCCCTACTTTCTCTATGTTCCACTTATTTAGAAACGGAGGAAGTATAATCCACACGACTCTCATGAACACGTCTATGAGTTAATTTTGTGATTACTTTCTACTTATTCATCTTATGGTAAGTGCTAGTCTTGAACTAGAGATTTAAGGTCGTTGCCCATAGAACGAGTCAAATGTCATTACCTTTGATCATCGTTATTTTGTTATTCTTTGTTTTTTTATCCTATGTTATGTGTTTATTTTAAAAAGGTTGCATAGTTGAACTCTTGAAATACCAAGATCCACATCAAGTGGTTTTCGGAGCCAAGGTTTATGCTAGGAACTCAATTAAGCTAGGACAGATAGTAAGTTGATTTAATTGAATTAGAGCAAAATCAACAATTACAACTCCTCACTAATTCGAGAGAATGAGGAACTCTCCCAAATCTATCTTTCACTTAGTATTTTCATACCTCTCTTCATACCCTACAAGTTTATTTATACCGCAAAGGTCCTAGTCCAATGAGCTGGAAGAAAACAGATAGTTGCCAACTAACTTGTAAAATAAAAGCAGAAAAAGTAAACAAAAAATAAAAGGCAAAAGATTCTCTGACACATTCTGTTATGCAGGTTCATTCCCCCATTAGTTGCTCTCTTTCTTCTTTCTTCTTGCATAAGTAACTGTAATTGGAGGTTTATCACAATTCTTTGCATTACCCCTACCCAAAATTTCACCTTGTCCTCAAGGTGAAAAGAGGGGAAGTTAGAGTTGAGGAGGTTGAAATCTTCCCATGTGATCACTTCTGCTGAAGAGAGTAAGTTGAGCTACTTGTTGCCCCACTGCTTTCCTAAGCTGAGATACATGAAAACTGGATGTATCTAAGCCGTAAATGCAATTTATAAGCCACCTTGCCTATCCTCTGCACAATCTCATAACGGCCATAGAAGTTGGCAGCTAGCTTCTCATATGGCCTCTTAGCTAGAGATTTCTGCCTATAAGGTCTGATTTTAAGGTATACCAAATCTCCAAGTGTATTGAACATCTCTTCTGTGCAAATCTTCGTGTTTCTTCATATAGGTTTGAGCTCTCAATAGAGAAAACTTAAGCTCATCCAAGATAGCATCCCTCTCCACCAACTGCTCTTCTAGGGTTGGCACTGTTGTTGATCCTGATTCAAATCTGACCAGATGGGTGCCATAAAGTGCTTTAAATGAAGTGCACTTGGTGGCAGAGTGGTAAGAGTGGTAAGAGGTGTTATACCAGTATTCAGCCTAGGGTATCCATTGAGCCCAAGTTCTAGGCTGGCCATTTATGAAACACCTTAGATAGCCTTCTACACATTTGTTCACTACTTCACTCTAGCCATCTGATTGAGGATGATATGTTGTGCTTCTTTGCATCTCTCTCCAAAACAAGCTCATGAAGACCACCCTATCCCTATCCGAGACAATGCTACAAGGAAACCCATGCAACCTCACCACCTCTTTAGTGAACATAGCAGCCATTGAGCTAGCTGTAAAGGGGTGTTTCAAAAGCTAGAATTGGCTGTACTTAGTTAGTCTATCACCACTACTAGCACAATATCAAAACCAGAAGATCTTGGCAGCCCTTAATAAAATCCATAGTGACATCTTCCCACCTTAAGGAAGGAATAGGTACAGGTTTAAGTGTGGAAGTTTTATGCTGTTGGCAAACTTACACAACTTTGCGCATACTTAGACATTGCCAAAACCACTCTGTTGCAATTCTATGGTAAGTTTTGAAGAGAATCATGGTATATCTTCAAAACTTGCTGGATTAAAGGAGTGACGACAAAACTACCCTTCCTTTATACTTCAAAACTCCTTGATCCACCTCATACCCTTTAGGAGACAAAGAACCATCTTCAATTGCTTGACTAAGTTGTTGTAGAGCCTCATCGCTTTTGATTTCTGCATGAATCTCTGCCCATTGCACGGGATGGAATGTTTGAAGGTTATTACATTCCACTTCGGGAGATACCACCCTAGATAAGGCATCGACAACCTTATTTGAAGGCCCATGTTTGTAAATAATTTCAAAATCACACCCAAGCAGTTTACTCATCCACTTCTAATAATCAGTCCCCACCTTTCTCTCCTCCATGAGATACCTCAACTCTGTTGGTCTGAATGGATAATGAAGTATCTCCCTATCAGGTAAGGTTTCCACTTATGAACTGCAAGTACCACCACCATTAATTCTTTCTCATAATGGACTTGGCTTGCGCTGTAGGCCCCAAAGTCTTACTATAGTATGCTATAGGATGTCCCTGTTGTAGCAAAACAGCTTCCAAACCATAGCCACAAGCATCAACTTCTAGTATAAAAGGCCATGAAAAATTAGGCATTCCCAAAACAGGTACAGGTGCTAAAGCTTTCTTCAACTCCTCACATGCTTGTTTGGCTCTTGTCATTCCACCCAAAGTTATCCTTCTTGAGCTGATCAGTCAAAGGTTGAGCTATTCCAGCATATCCCTTGATAAATTTTCAATATTACCTAGTCAACCCAGAATTCCTAAGTTGGAAGGTGTAGGCCAATTTGAGTCCACTGCCACTCCCTTGAAAGAAATCACATGTCCGAAATAAGCCACCTCTTCCTTCCATATCTCACACTTCTTTCTATTAGCATATAGCTCATGCTGCTGTAAGAGTTGCAACACCAATGCTAGGTGCTCCAAGTGCTCAAAAACACTCTTACTAACAATTAAAATATCATAAAAAAGACAAACACAAACTTCCTCAGTATGGTTTGAAAACATCATTCATCAGATCTTGGAAAGTGGTGGGGCATTAGTTAACCCAAAAGGCATCACTAGGAACTCATAGCGTCCCTCATGAGTCCTAAAAGCAGTTTTAGGAATATCTTTCTTCTTCATCCTAATTTGATTATAGACAGACTTGAGGTCAAGCTTAGAAAACATAGAGGAACCATGCAACTCATAAAGTAGTTCTTCATTTGGATTGGAAATTTATTGGACACACTTGCTTTATTAAGAGCTATGTAATCAACACAAAACCTCCAAGATCCATCTTTCTTTTTAACAAGTAAAATTGTGCTAGAATAAGCACTAGATGATACTTGTATTATGCCATCTAACAACATCTCTTTTAATCAGTTTTTCAATTTCATCCTTTTGGGATTGGTGATATCTATAAGGTCTAACACTTACTGCATTATCTCCATGTTTTAAGTTGATGGCATGCTCATGATTTCTACTAGGAGGTAATCCAGGGGGCATATGGAAACCTTCTCATATTGATTGAGCAACTATGCAACTCAAGTGGCCCTTCTTGCTTGTTCTCTTCCTCTTGCTGTAGAAAATTAAGCTCCACAAGCAGCCTTCCTTTCTCCTTTCTTATGGTTTTCATCATAGCTTTCAAAGAGATTCCAATTCTTCCCAAAGTAGGATCCCCCTTGAGTGTAAGAGTTTGGTTAAACTTCATTGTTTGAATTTTCCAATTGGTACTCATAATTCCTAGCTTCACCAACCATTGAATTCCTAAAATAATCACAACTTGTACAATTAACTCCACTTTTCATCACATTTGAAGCAAAGTCCCTTATCTCTTTTTTGTTGTACCTCAAAATCACTCAACCTCTTAACAAAACTTTGGGCTCTCATTTGGGTTGGGTTGTAATTTGGTTTGGGCGTGTAAGAGGCTGTGGATTGAAGGGAGCTAGTCAACTGGGTTGGGTGTATTGAGGCTGGTATGTGTTTGGGTTGGTGGGATTGGATGGAAGGTTTGAATAAGGTTGGTAGGTATTTGTTTTAGGTGGATTGGTGTTATTAACAAGGTTTAAAGTTGGGTTATAATTTTTAATTGGATCGTAGCTTGGCCCACTTCGAGAAGCCCACCGCCTTGGTTCTTGTGTTTAGTTTCAAGTTTTTGGGCCAGGTCCATTCATGATCCAAATGCAATGGACCTAAAATCCTCACATCATCACAGATCTATTCCTTCAACCCATTTATAAACTGACAACGGGCCAACTCCTTCAACGAAGCTAACAACTCAACAAATCGCCGGGTGTACTCCATAACGTCACCATTCTGACAGTGTTCGTGCAAGGAGCCGGTCACCGTCGACCGGAATTTCTTCAATAACAATCCTTTCAGCTCTTCCTACCTCCTTATCGGACACCGACTTCAAGTGGTACCACGGACACCTCCACTTTCTCTTCCTCGCTCAACCGGTAAAAGTGGAAGAAGCGTTCAGCTCGTATGATCCAACTATCTGGATTGTTGCCATCGAACAAAAGGTAGGTTGATTTTTTAAAGAGCCAACAACCAGCACCACCGTGGTTCGCCGGAGTTTCAGAATCAGGGATTCTCTCGTTCCCAAAGATTTTGTTCCTTCTCTCTCCTATTTCTTCATTGAAACCTTTTGTAGTTTCTCTCTCGCGTGTATGATCTTCTCCTTCCTTTCGAATGGTTTGGATATGAGCTGGATTTCAGCATGAAATTTGGTTTGAAATTTGGTTTGATCTCTTCGTATTTGAGAGATCATTCCCTCATGAGCTTCTCTTAAACGATCGATTCTCCCTTCCATTCTCGAGGTATGATTTCCAAAGTCCCCTATCAATTTGGTGATTGCCGCTTCCATTTGTGATCACCTCTTGTAGAGGTTTATTTGTTCTTTCTAAGTTGCTTTATTCCATGAGAATTCCGGTCACCATTCTTTCCTGCTCTTGCATGTGCAAGCTCTGATACCACCACTTTGCTAGGAACCCAGTTAAGCTAGAACAAATAGTAAGTTGTTTTTGATGAAATTAGAGTAAAATCAACAATTACAACTCCTCACTAATATTTTATGTGACGGAAGTGCAGGTTTAAGACCATCAATGTAAGACCCTCGTTCGCGCATAAGGTGCAAACCTCTTGTTACGTCTTCTTTGACGATGCCCATAGTGGCGATCACGAGAAAGAATTTGTCGAATGAAGGGCAAGAAACCCCATTCAAAATCCCTACTCTAATTCCTATTAAGGAAAAGCACCTCCATTCCAAACCCTTGTCAAATGAGCACCTCATCAAGTTTGATGTGCTCATCAAGTTTGAACCGAAAGACAATCCTAGAAATAATGTTACAAATGCTAGACACATCAAAGACTCCACACATCATGCGACATTGTACACAAAGAGTGACCGTCACACCAAAGACGACTGCCGTAGTTAGCATGGTTGAGAGAAGGAAGATGAGGAACAACTTCAACAAGAAAAGGAAGAACGAACCAAAGAAGGAGAGTACTCAGTCTTTGAGGAGGATAATAGTTGGGGTGACCAACAATTCCAAGAGGTTGCATCTTGAGACGACTACTTTGAGATGATTACTTAAGACGACTATTGGCCGAGTCATTTGAAAGAGGAGCAAGAGGAAAATCTGTTTCTTATGATGCTCAGTATGGTTGGCATGTAACTTTAGATTATTGAAGATGGTCAATAAACTATAGCTGCCTAATAAACATCATCTTAAACCTAATAATAGTAAAAGAAAACAAGTTCTTTGGACATTCCCCATAGGTAGAGTATAACGACGAATTATGTGTTATGCCCTGGCTATGACTACGTGCATAGTGTTATGAGGAACATCTATTCCGTTGTAAAGGATGACAAAAGGTATAGGTTAAAATAATTAACATCACGCGTGACAACACCAATGCTATGCAAGATGAGTTTGAAATGAAGGAGGTCGACTTGAGGGTATATCCTAATTCCCCTCATTTCGAAATTACAATCACTGCTCATGTGTTCCCGGAATTATCGCATTGGTTGCCACCTCGTCTAAGGTGTAGAGCACCTCTATAATAAAAGAGTCTAAGGGATTGCATGTGCATAAAGTGTAAGTCCTTGGGCGTCTGAGCAGTCTCGACTTTGCTAGTTGCCAAAAAGGATGAGATATAGATAATGTGTGTTGATGGCTATGTTACTCCGACACCTTCATTTACCTCAAAAATCGGGTGTCGTGTCGTGTCGTGTCCGACACGACACCTCACTTGGATACTTCATTTTAAACTAAAAACTTGACTTTTTTCTACAAAATAGCCAAGTCGGACACTTGGACACCCGTATCCGAGTAGACACTCAATACGTGTCTGAGTAACATAGGTTGATGGTATAAGTTCCCGTTAAGTATTAGTATCAAGTATAGGTTGCCCATTGCTATACTTATGCATGACGACTTACATGGTTCAATCATATTCTCGAAAATAGTGGTTACCACTAAATGAGGATATGTGGAGTAGACCATTGGAAGACGACTTTCAAAAGAAAACAAGGACTATATTATGGTCATGCCATTCAGTTTGTGTAATGCGTTCGTTTGTGAATGAGGAACTTCGTTCCATCCTAAAAACTTGTGGTTGTCTATCTTGACAATAAGGAATAACAAGCAACATCAAGAACATTTGAAGCGTGTTTGATGACTTACCAGCGTAATGGCTCTCCAAGAAGATGGAGAAATGCACCTTTCTTAGTTGATGCTCCACCTAAGTTTATGAAGTGTGAAGTTTTCTCAGCGGATTCCAGAAAAATCACATGTAGTGGGGTCACAAATAAAATGATGCATTATGTAAGTAACATTTATAAATTATTTTAAATAAGATACTTAATCCGTTTCACTATAATTGTTACACTTTTTCACGCATGCCAATGCAAAACTTTAAGCATCAATATCTCTAATTATGTATTTGTAAAAATCTAACACTAAATATTAATATACAACATATCAAGAGGAATCTAACAAGATTCTACATGACTATATTTTTTCTTATGTATAAGTCACAAACGATGGTTAGTGTAACAATGATAATGAAACGAAGGTAGTACAACCATAAATACATCATCTTAACAAACCAAATAAAATTTTACTCACAAAAAAAGGGCCAAGGTAATTCTTTTCAACGAGGTTTCATTGGTTTCATGCCTTGAAAATGGTACATATTAGTATCATTGGTGATGGTCGAATATACATCCTTTCAATATATGCCACCACCATACATAATACTATAAGTCTATAACATAATTCACTAAATTCAGAAATTCCACAAAGTTGGATCTACATTTAAATTTGTCATACTCCTATAACATTAACTTTGCAAATGAGCATCTTTAATTTCCCATTTGGAATAAACACTAAAATATTAGAAAATAACAATTACGAAATTGCATAACAATACCATAAAGTAATGTTAGTGAATTCATGCCAAAAAGCAAACACAAGACAAAACCAAAAATTTTTAAAACAAAAAAACAAGACAAAACAAAAGTTAAAAAGAAACAAAAAGGGAGTAAAATATAGCATACCTTGAAGGCTTGAATGAATTATGAATTTTGATGATTGATGATGATCAACTATTCAACTGATTGTGACTAATAATGAATTGTTTAATTGAAAATTTTATTAAAAGATTCAATTTTTTTGTCTTTTATGAGGAAGAGCCGAAAAGGGCAAACAAGGAGGAAAAAGTTACTATAAAGTTGAAAGGATATTAATTGCCTGTTGCTTGTCTCTTTGAAATCGGAAAAAAATCAGCACATAGTACTATGACTTTATTTTTATTTTATTAAGAATATTTTCAGTTATGGAATAAGCTTTAACGGTCTAATAGGTCTAGGGGTAACTTTTGGACATTAATTGGGGTCCTTTTTATTAAATGATTTTTTTTTATCAGTCTACAATTTTTATCTCTATGCTTTTTGGGGCCCAAGTGGTGTCAAGTGCCCACTTGAAACAAGGTAAATCTGCCACTGACGGCTCCTAGGGAACTTGAGCACCATTGGTGCCCCACTCGCTGAATTAATAACGAAGGGCAAATTTCATTGGTCCTTGCATGCCCAAAAGCCCAAGCCTCTGACGGTTAAAAAAGTGCCTATCTCGTATTATGTTTACAATGATGCTGTAACCTATCGGGTGGTATGGAACTAGTTTGGTAACTCAGATATCACCTGAGATACAGGAATAATGTTAAGTGTGATTCTGACTAGTGCAATAATGAAATTGAACAGTAACCCTAACTGTTTTTAGCAGGGAATCAGCATCTGCCTAGCTTCTATCCATGAGGATCAGTACCTGGTCGCTTTTGGTGGATATAATGGAAATTATAACAATGAGGTATGAGCTGGTCCATTCAGTATTTTGAAGCACATTTGTTAAGTTGATGACCTAATGTTTTGTACTTGTCATGATTCTTTACATCTTCCCTCTCATTATCTTCTGTTATTGCCCTGAGCTTAGTTGTAAATATCTGAGTCTCTATTAGTTGTAATCCAGTGCTGTTACCCTCAAGAATTTTTCATGTAGCACTTTACTCTGGATTTGTGAGGATATAACTTTGATCTTTCAATCCCTTAATAGCATTTTTTGGTTGTAAATTCATATTATTTTGTTATTCAGAATTTTTTGACTGAGGTATAAGTGGAATTTTTTTCTGAGCGACCTAAAAGTTGCCAGGATGACCCTGTTCGCCCACATGCTAAAATATGGTCAGTTTGCAAAGAGTGCAGTAAACTCAAATCATCTCATACATTTAATCTTTTTATTTTTTTCTTATGTGTGGCTTCTTAAAAGTTACAATGCTTTTATTGATAATTGACCTGGTATCAAGCTGTTTGAGAAGGCTGTTGTTGGCTCTTGCGTTTTGTATGCATCTGTAAGCGAAAGACATCAAAAGACATCAGAGCTAGAGTAATATGCATTCTGCTGCTAACTTTGTAGCATGTGGATCAATTTTGTTGAAAAAAGCCCTCATTGTTAAAAGGAATCATTGGATTGCACGTAAAAGAGAGCAAAGGACATCAGGCATTAAGAACCATAGAACCATCCGTTTTGGTTACGTTTAAGCTATACCACTTGCCAAAAGTTCCAGATTTCTACTCAAAGTACAAGTGATAACATCTAATAGTTATCTGGAATAGGGGGTTCATCACAAAATTCTGGAAAACTTTCTTCGTCCAAATATTAATTTCCTTTTAATCTCTTAATGGTTGTGCCAAATAAACTTCTTAGATTATCAAAATACTCCTTGAGTTTCTTTTTAGTTGTTCCACTTTCCCCTTTGGGAAGTTTTAGATAAATGCTCCACTTTTCCGAAATGAAGATCCTACCTCAATTGAATCCATATTAAATGTGAGTACATGCTCCATATTAAAGGTTAATTCTTAAATTGATGCCTTATTTATGTAACATCTTTAGTAGATGCTTCATTTTTTGAGTTCTCCATATTTGAGTCACATTTTGATTAAGTTTGCGTACTTGTTCACTCTTTAACTCATTTGAAATAAAGCAACTAATTAAAAATGAAGGGGTCTTTTTTTCGCATTAGGTCGTCTCATTTGGTCCACTTCATACTCTTAAGAATCTCACCGTCCCATAATGAACTATTGATTACCAAGTGGATAGGGGTTTCCTTAATAATATAACGTTCTTTTTTCATGGTGTCGTCACATTATATCACTAAAATTAGAAGCAATACTCCTAAAAATCAATAATAATGACAGTTTTTTGGGTAAAAAAATCATAAATGAATAAATGACTCACCACTTAGTAAAATTGTCTCCCTGGAAGAAATGAGAAACTTATGATGGAATAAGAGTATAAAAAATCACAAAGGACCGTGGTTCGAAAATACGGTTTAGGTTTCGGAAACGGGAACGGTCGCGGTTACGGGGTAATGGAACGGATACGTTGGTCGCGGACTGAGTTGCGGTTGTCTGCGACAAGAATTTGGTTTTAGACTTTATTTTGGTCTTTTTGCTTGAATTGATCTTAGATCTTACGGAGTTATATAGGGTCAGGAGTGCGGTGGTGCCTCTTCTCTTTCTTTTCTCTTGTCTTTGAGTCATTATTGGAGGTAGATCGGTGCTAGTGTACAAGTAAAGATAAGAAATATGTAAAAAACTTGCAAAGTGACGTTTTGTAGCAACCGGGCGAACCCTTGTTGTCACGGGTGATACGGATGAAAAAACCAAGATATCGGGCTTTTTGAATCCACCTTGTTGAACCGGTCGAATTCAGTTTGCCAAAGTTGAAAACCGTTCCGATACGGCCGTATTTGTGTACCATGCAAAGGACTCACTACCTACTGCTCAATTGAGTCGTAGAAAATGAGAAGTTTTTCATGGGGCGAAGGGATGAAATAGAAGTTGGATTCGATGGTGCTCCACTTCTTTTCAAGTTACTATCAATGTATGATGAAAAGGCACCTTGTGATTGAATTGTATCGAAAGGAAAAGAATAGTGAAATGTGAGAGTAGAAAGTCTTTTCCAAAGTTGAACGGGAAATAGAACCACACTGAAAATAAACCCTATGTTGAAATTTATTTGGTAACTAGGGGTGTGCAAAAAAATCCGATCCGTAAAATTGACTATCCGACTGAAAATTCCGGATATCCGATCCATTGAAATTCAGATATTTCGGATCGGATATCCGTTTTCAAAACCGGATAATCGGATTCAGATAGCTATCTTGAAAATTCGGGTCATCAGAATATCCGGTTTTTTTAGATTTTGATTTGTGATTTTGGGCTAAAATGACTATAAGCCCATTACTCACTCACACTCACTGTAAACCTATGATCTTCATCTCCTCTCCTCTCACTCTCATCACCTTCCTCCATGAAAACAAACACTATAAACCACGCTTCACACCACCTCCTCACTAAAACTGCCGCACCACCTGGGCACCCCCAGCCACCTTCCCCTTCGCTCCTGTAACCCCGACCGCCAGCAGGCCTTCTTCCTCAGTTTCTCCCTTTCATCATCTCGCTGCCCAGTTTAACATCTTAATTGGTAGAATCTCAGTTACAATCTGCCTGTTTATAGGACACGAAAGACCAATTAAGCTTGCTTTATTTTGCACAGATCAAGATTCAAGACTTCATAATGTTGGACCATTTTAGATCAAGATACCACCTTGACTTTCGGAAAAATTGTTAGCTGCAACTAGTTTTTAACAATCCAATATTTCTACTATTGGGTTGAAAGTGGCCAATTTGTTTCTTTTATCTGATCTCATCATCTTTCACTTAATACCAAAGATGCAATATTCATAGCAGTGGAGTAATGGGTTGAACCGAACAAATTTCTTGAATTTTTCCACTTTTGTCATTTGTACAATCCAGACTCCGATAATTTGGATATCCGGTCCGAAAATTCGGTTATCCGGATTATTCGGTTCGGATACAATATTTCATTATCCGGAAATTTGGATATCCGGATCGGATCAGATCCGATATCCGGTTTTGCTCACCCCTAATGGTAACCCTATGGTCAGATACTTTCTTTTGGGGTTAAAAAAGTGAAATTAACATAAAAATCCAATAGAAAATAATATAATGTTTAATTATGTAGTAAAATCTAAAAATGATAAAAGTCATCTTGATGAAGGAAAAGATTATTTTTTTATAAATGAATTCTGTACCCACCCCACCATCAAGTAAACGACCCCTTCTCCATGTGAACCTCCATAACACAACCGAATCCTTTCCTTTATCCACTTTGAACCACAACTGGCTCTTTACCAACCCATTGCCACTAAAAACCATTGTCCCCCTCCCTGTCTTCCCTAACCACAACATAAGTTTCCATCTTCCAGCTTGTAGCCAAACCAAGGAAGAAACTTGCGGATGCGGTCGCGATGACGTGGAAACGGTTTGTAACGGTCGAATAGAAACAAATAGTGGTTCAAAAAATTCACACTTTTAGATTTTTAACCTTCATTTTGCAATTTGGAAGTTTTATAAGTATTCTTTTAACTTAATTTGACCAAAACTATCATATAGTTGGGTTACACATATGGTGAATAAAAAATCACTTAATAATTGAGATTCATATCCTATTATATACTACCTCCTTGTTTTTTTATATTGTGCACAAGAATTAAGGAGAGAAGAGAGATAGAGAGAGAGAAAAGAGGAAACCATGTGATTGGAGAGAGGTAGAGAGAAAATATTAGCCTAAAAGGAAATGATACAAGTAATTTGCAACTTCCAAAAGTGGGAAATGATGCAAGTAATAAAAAACGGAGGAAGTATATAAATGGATAGTAACTCATATATTATCCAACTTGAAAGCTTGAAAGGTTATGGCAAGTTTTCCTTCTTTAGTTGGTGTATGCCTACGAGTTTTGTTACTTGGCATATTTTCCCTTTCTCTTCTTTTACTAATTGTGATAAAGTAGCGGACTTAACGGGTAAGAAAATGCTCCAACCCGGCGAGTCACCATTATGTAATGGACAACGCGACTAGATGGACGTGATTTCATCTTGGCTTCGCGTAACGGCAAGTTCAAACTCAAATGTAAAGAGGCAATAATCATGGCCCCTAATTTTGATCTTTGAAGTGGGGTTTTATAAACGTTCTGAGCGCACTGCTGTGGTAGGATGTTGGAGATGGGAAAGGGGGCTATATGGTTAAGGAAGGCAGGGAAAGAAGCTGCGAGGATTGGGATTTTCCGGTTATTATGAGGTAATTTTGTGGTGGCTTGGCATGGGGGTGGTTTTCTTGGTGGCGAGTGGAAGAAGCTTTGTTTTTGAAACATTATATATTCCTTGTAACAATAATTTTTTTTATTTTTGATGCTATTTATATCACAATTTTTTTATATATTCATTTTTATTGGAAGGGTTATAGAGAATATAGAGTGGATGACTAAATGACGCCCTAAATACTCTAGGTAACGCCCTAAATACATATGAATTTCCCATAAACCCCCTAACCTTATACATACTCTTCTCACTGTATTTCTTCTACCACCACACCCACTTTTGACAACCACCACCCCAACCACCGCCACCGCCACCACCCCCACCACCGCCACCACCGCCACCACCACCACCCCACCGCCACCACATAAAAAATGTGGCTCTCTAATTACACTTTTTGTCATGGCCAGTTGGCCACCACATAAAAAGTATCACCCCTAGGGTCCATGTGAATTTTCCCTATTACACTTTCAGATTTACCCTGGTACTAAAAGTTAGCATCAGTAAGGTGAGTAGAGAGACTGTTAGAACATTTTACTCAAGTAGAATGTTATTTTTGAGCCCTGGTGAAAGTGAACTTTGCTATTCAACTTTGAGCTGGAGGGATTAGACTAAAAAAGTGATTTTCACTTGAACTGAAACTGTTAAATTTCCTCTCTCTGGATGGCTTTATTTGCCGAAAATGACAAAGAAGTTTTTAGAAGTCAGGTTCTTTTAGGGAGTGATTACAGTCCATGGATTTTTTGTCAGATGATTTTTAACTAGTTTTTATTTTAAATGTTTTCACTCCCATCGGAAATTCTGTCCCTCTATTTCTATGTTCCAAACAATAAAGAGGATGAATGTTTTTTCAGAAAAGCTTAATTATTTGGGATTTTAAAAATCCCTATTTAGACATAGTAACTCGTAATATTGTTGACAAGAAATTCTCTCTCTTTCTAATTACTAGATCTGCTGTTTTGCCTTTTAATATCAGGTACTAATTATGAGACCCAAATTGAAGGACTCTACACGTCCTAGGATATACATGTCACCTGCTGCAGCTGCTGCAGCAGCTTCTGTTGCTGCAGCTTACTCTATTGGTTCAGGAAAGCAGTTGGATCTAACTAAGAGAGAGGAATCTAAATTCGAGGATGCGGGCCAAAAGCAGGACGACTTTGCTGGAATGGCTAACCTAAAAGATGCTAATAGACTTTTGGAATTGTCACTTGTTAAAGTTAGAGAAGAAAATTCTATGCTAATGGGAAAGATTGATGACACCAACAATAGCCATAGAGAATTATCCCAGGTATTTGCTGCATATTATTCTCTTTTACAGTGGCCAGGCTGCAACTTGTAATGGAGATTGAAAAAGGTTATGCTCCTTTCTTTAGGAACTTGCTTCTGTCCAAGGTCAACTGACAGCAGAGAGATCAAGATGCTTTAAGTTGGAGGTTTCACCTACTTTTTTTGTTTGTTTTTGGCAATCAAACAATTATCTAAAATGGATATGTTCTATTTGGACATGGCTTTGGTCTTACTTAATCTTCTATATTTCCGATAAATGTCTGTCAGGCACAGATAGCAGAACTAGAAGGCTCGTTGGAACCACTCCCGTCCATGGAGGCTAAATTGCAATCACTAAGGAAGGAGAATTTAACCTTTGAGCAAGGTGTTGAGCATGATACAGCTGTACATAGACAAGGTTCGTGGGGTGTTTGGCCATGGTGATCTGGTGATGAAAGCAGTTCAAGCTCTAGAGTTGACTGATTGTATATTGGTGGCTTCTCATTTGGAAATTGTTTAGTCATTGATGTCATTCCCAGGCAGTGATCGCTGAAACTTGCGCTATCTTGTAAAAGTAGAGGACAATATTTTGCATGGAGATTTACGGTGTAGGGTCAAGGCAGGCTTAAAGGGGTTGCTGGTCCTCGGACCGCCCAATTTGATACTCAAGCGGTGAAGCCATGCTTTCCTTCTCTTCCCTGTAAATACCCATCTCGCATTTCTGGAATTCCAGATTCTTCTGTTTATTACTTTACCTTGATCTTGTCTAATTACTTCCTTGTCGCTTAATCTTTCATATCTGTTCTAATTTCTCTATTAAGTTTCTTGTTTTGGAAACTTTTCATTAGATACTCACCAAATTTCCCGATTTAAACTGCCGTCAATTGAATAATTATATTTTCTTCTTAATTCGCTATATTCAGTATATCAATCGATTTAGGGGAGTCATCCAATAGCAATCTCAATTTACTAGTTATTAGTCAAAATGTTCATAATCATATCTATTTGGATGAAACATTAGCTTTTTTTTCTCTCATTTCTTTCTCTTTTTGACCATCATTCATGAAAACCTTCAATTTTGTGTACTTTTTTTGATTAAAATAATACTTCCTCGGTTCCACAAAGCTTTATACACTTGTTTGGAGATGTAGTTGTAGATGATAAGCTGGTTGGTTATCAATTGCATTTTATTAAAGAGATAGATGTAATAGGAGTGTGGTGTATTATTTTATGTAGATGAGAGACAGTAGTGGTTCATGGTTGAAAGTCAAAAGAATAAAATAGTAATAGGTCATGTCAATAAACTGAAGTATATAGAGCTTTATGAGACGGATAGAGTAATCATATGTGACGGGTTTTGGAAGATACCCCTAAAAGCTAGGACTATTTGAGATAATCAGTAGTTGGGACTCTTAATAGAAGATCGACCATAATTCAGACTATTGGCGTCTTTCCTCTAGTTTTTTTAGCAAATGCAACAAAATTGTATTACCAAAAAGAGATGGATTACAAACACCAAGTCACACAAACAACCCTTAAACAAGAAAAGACTAAAAGGAACTAGGACCCCTAGTAAAACCATGCATTGTAACAGCTCGTCTTGCGAGAGACCGCCTAATTTTAACTTAAAATTAGGTAGGCCCAATAAGCCTAATATCTGAGCAGCCCACATGACTCACGCGCCTCACTCTCCCCACTCTCTCCACGTCAAAAACAAAAAAACTACTTTCTCTCTCCTCTCTCTCTTCCCACTCTCATTCAAAACTTCTTTCTCTCTCCTCTCTTCACTCTCTATGCTAAAACTACTCCTATAAGACACAAAAAAACTCCTACTTAGCGGCATTTCTCAGTCGATTTTTGCAGAATTTCACTTACAAAAACTGTAAAAGGTAAGTTAATTTCAGTTCGAAGCTTGTTTTATACATTTTCGAGCTGATTATTTGTGAAAATATGTGTTCTTAGCTCGTTCCTTCATCAATTTACATGCATATGTTTAATTTGATCAAGTTAGGGGTTTCGACATGTTAATTTGAAGGTTATTTTCAGCTATTGTAACTGATTGTTAGAAAATTATACATCTAAGCTTTTACAACTGATTTTGGTATATTAGAATGACAATGACTGATTTTGAGTTCGGAGCTTGTTTTATGCATTTTCGAGCTGATTATTCGTGAAAAGCTGTGGATTTTGGTTCTGAATAAGCTTTTGTGATGTAGAAAAGATAATATTGTTGACAATTAGAGACTAGTTTGTTGTGAGAAGTTTTCTTTTTTAGCTTCTTTAGTAACTAATATAATGTTTAACTGATTAGAAATTGTTGATGTGGACAATAAGGCACTAGTTAATTTTGAATAGTATCATGTTTCAGTTACATTAGAGACCAAATTAATGAGTAATTGAGTGAAAACACCAACCTTAAGGTATATGTGTGTATTTGCAGGTTAATTGCAAACAAAATGGCAAGACCTAAGCGCAAAGTTATGAACAGGACCTCTGAAAATGCAGCTGAAGATGAAGATCAAACTCAAGGTACATAATTCAAAAAATACAAGTTAAATTGAGAAGTTTAAACATGCCTAAAAATCCTAAATAATGGTTGATCTTAAGTAACTGTTATATATCAATCAGAAACCATGATATGCCAAATAGTTATCTATCAATTTGCTAGTTTATTTGCACTCAAATTGAATCTTCATTACTGACTAAACTAACAAAATATTGTAATCATTATGTCTTAATTAGTAACCATTAAATATCAATCAGTAACCCATATAAATCAATCAAACACTACTATAATCTAAGCATTAATAGACAACTATGTTAACAGAAGTTTTTTAATTACTGTGATTTAACCAATATATCTAATGTCAACATTCATTATAGGTAAAAACAATGATAACTACAAAACTATAGCACAACAACTGAATGAGAAGAAGAAAATGGCAGCATTGGAAAGGAAAAAAGTGTTGGCCGAGAAAAAAGCAGAAGCTGCAGCCAAAACGCCAAAAAGACCACCAGTACGATGAAAACTACAACCTAGTTTGGAGGAAAACCAAAACAGTAACGGGGGAAACCAAGAGAATCAGGATCAGGAGGAAAACCAAGGAAATGAGCAACAAAAGAAAGGTAATCATGAAGAAGAACAGGAGAGAAATGATGATGAAGAATAGGAGAATAAAAGAAAAAAACAGCAGCAAAAAGGCCACAAGCGAAGGGGAAGAAAACGGCAAACACAGAAGAAAATGAGGAAGAATATCATCAGGAAGAAGAAGAACGGAACCCGAAAAATAGAAAAAGGGTTCAAAAGAAAAGGGTACCAAAAAGGCGTAAAACAAGAAATGAAACTAATGAAGAGGAGACACATGATGAAGAGGAGGAACAACAACACATTGAAGAATCTCCAAAAAAAATTCGTAAACCAAGGTAGATATGTAACTTTAAATTCATTTTCAGTATAAATTATTATATAATTACTCATTTTAATACTAAGTTAGTTACATTTTAAGTACTCCTTTTTCATATATGTAAATTAATACTCCAAAATTTAATTTCACTAATTTCAATCACTTGTTAAAAGTATCCATACATTAGTACCTAGTATAAGTTGATTGATGACCACTGTAAGTCATTTAGAAACCAGTTAAGTCATATTCACTGTAAATTATTATGTAAGTCATTTTGGAACTTGATTGATGATTTCCATACATTAGTACCTAGTATAACTTGATTGGTGACCACTATAAGTCATTTAGGAACCAGTTAAGTCATATTCACTGTAAATTATTATGTAAGTCATTTTGGAAGTTGATTGATGATTTCCATACATTAGTACCTAGTATAACTTGATTGGTGACCACTATAAGTCATTTAGTAACCAGTTAAGTCATACTCAATGTAAATTATTATGTAAGTCATATTGGAACTTGATCGATGATTTGCATACACTAGTACCTAGTATAAGTTGATTGGTGACCACTGTAAGTCATTTAGGAACCAGTTAAGTCATATTCACTGTAAATTATTATGTAAGTCATTTTGGAACTTGATTGTTGATTTTCATACTTTAGTACCTAGTATAACTTGATTGGTGACCACTATAAGTCATTTAGAAACCAGTTAAGTCATACTCAATGTAAATTATTATGTAAGTCATTTTGGAACTTGATTGATGATTTCCATACATTAGTACCTAGTATAACTTGATTGGTGATCATTGTAAGTCATTTAGAAACCAGTTAAGTCATATTCACTGTAAATTATTATGTAAGTCATTTTGAACTTGATTGTTGATTTCCATACATTAGTACCTAGAATAACTTGATTGGTGGCCATTGTAAGTCATTTAGAAACCAGTTAAGTCATATTCACTGTAAATTATTATGTAAGACATTTTGGAACTTGATTGATGATTTCCATACATTAGTACCTAGTATAACTTGATTGGTGACCACTGTAAGTCATTTAGGATCCAGTTTACATTGAAGTTTCAAATTCATCTACTTACTGCTTTCCTAATTCATCTACAGGGCTAGAGAAGTTCTCATTGCTTCATATTGCCCTCCAAGTGGATTGTTCACATTGAATCAGAAACTCACAACTAATCAAATCACGGATGTGAGGAACATGGGATTTGGGGGCATGCTTGAAGTAAACATGAGAGCATATTATCAAGGAATGGTGGATTGGCTTGTGAAGCAATACAATGCAACAAGCAACTGGTTTACAGTAGCTGCTGCCAGAGGTTGTAACGTCACAGAAGATGATGTCCATGCCATATTTTTGTTGCCCAAAACCGAGGACCTTGTTGTGCAAAACTCGCTAGCCAAGCGAGATAATCCTGATGCTTGGGCGACACAGATGTGGCGTGAGGAACTAGGGTGTACGGACAACATAGAAATAAAGTTGTCCAAACTTGCTGAAGAAATTGAGAAGCTCCCGGAAGGAGGACAAAAATTTCAAAGGTTTTGTGCCATGTATGCCTTATCGACGCTTCTCACTCCTACTGCACACAACCAAGTTGATATGGATATATCAAAGACGTTGGTGGATGCAACAACAATCCCAAAGAGCAACTGGTGCAAGTATATTTTGGAAAAGTTGGGAAAAGCGGTAACAGCTTGCACCAAGAAAAAGGCAAAGAGTTTAGGTGGGTGCATCTTGATACTTCAACTTGTGTACTTCCACCGTTTACGTTGGAAAGGAAGTAAACCCCAATCTGATCTCCCCCTAATCAAGCACTTGACTTATGATAATTTGCGGGGGCGTGTGTTGGAAGAAGTGGCAACAAAACAAATTGATGGAGGACGATTTGGTATTGGTGACTGGGATATAACAACCTACCCAATAAGCGCCAAGGAGCAGACCACAACTGAAAATGAAGCAACCCAGCCAACCATCGAATTTGCTGAACATCAACGTCAATAACCACTGCAGTTAGGAGGTCGTCAGAACCAAGGAATGGTAATCACAAATTCTGCTGAAAGGGTGATCATAATCAAGCTTCCGAAAGGAACAATGACTGATGAAGAAATTGAAAAAACTACACGAGATGTAAGTATTTATAGTCTTTAAACACTGTGATATACTTCCTCCGTCTTTTTTACTTGCATCATTTCCCATTTTTGGAAGTTGCAAATTACTTGCATCATTTCCCTTTATGGCAATACTTTCTCTCTACCTCTCTCCAATCACATGGGTCCCCTTTTTCCACTCTCTCTATCTCTCTCCTCTCCTTAATTCTTGTGTCTAACCTCAATGATGCGAGTATAAACAAACGGAGGAAGTATTATTTTCAAATGCTCAATTTGACATATTGGTATATGTTTAATAGACAAGTTTAAATTGGAGGTGTGGAATACATATATCTTTTAGGGACTAGTTTAGTTCATTTAGGGACTAGGTTAGTTCATTTAAGGACTAGGTTAGTTCATTTAAGGACTAGTTTAGTACATTTAGATATTAATGATGGTGATGGTGATGGTGTTGTTGTTTATTCTATGTTGATGATGATCTAGGGTTTCAGATGGATTTTTTAGGGACTTGTTTAGTTTAATTAGGGACTGATTTAGTTCATTTAGGGGCTGCTTTAGTTTATTTCATCAAGTAACTAGTTTTTGGCAACCATTTTGAATCAATTTGTTTTCCCTTTAAATGAACTTGCAGTTTAATCAAATTTCACTTTTGACTTTTATTTTTTACACAGCCATTTGACCAAGCTCGATTGAAGTTGGGGCGTGACCTAGATGTTTGCTACAACATGCACACAAGAAGGTTGGAGGAGCTCAAAAAGAGTGCAAAAGAGAACGTTGAAACTGCATAAGATGGATCACCAGCAATGACTCAACTGTTGGAAAATCCAGAATTGTTGAAGCAAATTGATGAGATCGAGAGTCTCCTACAAAACACTAAGAAAACAGTTGCAGACATGCCTTCGTTTGACATGAATATACCTGGGCTCCACGATCCACCACAGACACGAGAACAGCATCAGCCTCTCGCCAAGCAACAACTTCATCAAACAGTTTACAGGAGATCAAAAAGAAACCAAGAATCAACCAACACAGCCACACAAGTCCTGCATAAGCTGCAAAAACCATCTCCCCCGAAGCAAAAGGTGTAATAGCCCTGTTTTTAGAGCACCTTTATTAATTATTAATTTGGAAAGTTATTTGAATCGGCTTATAGAATTGAGTTAATTAGTCTTGGCCTAAAAGAACCGAGTTAGTTAGTTCAGTGTAATTAAGATACTTAATAAAATATCCATTAGTTAGTAGCAGGTTATAAATATGAATTGAATACAAGCTCTCAGAGTTCTCGTTAAATTATATATATTGTATAAGTGTCATTAATTGTGGTTTTCGTCTAAGAACGATGATGACTTAGTTGTCAAACGAATAGTAATCAAGAATATAGAATAGACCCATTTAGAGTTTAATATTAACCTATATATGTCATTAGTATTGAGATTAGTTCTAAATGGTTTAAAAGCTAATGAGACCAAAGTTAACCGGTTAGTGAACGAGCTAAGGTCTATCATGATAGTAAATCAATAAGTTCATTAATTGTGATAAGGTTGTAATTTAGAGTTGGAATATGAAAGCTCAAAGAATAAGAATAGTTGTTGTATAGAATAACTTGATATTGGTCTCAATTACTACCACTAGTAATAATAGTTAATGAACTTGGAAACATAATACTGAGCTAGTTCACACTGATTTAGTAAAGAATGGTAGTTATATGAATTTAGCTTTTTGAGAGATAAATCGAGACATGGGGACATCCTATTGGTACTTAGAATCCAGTAATTGAGGATTAGTTGTCAAAGGATATGGGAAAGAATTGACATAGGAGTCTAATTAGAAGAGAGTAAGTAAGATAGTTGTTCCAGGATATATTGAGATTGCTCGTTTATTGTTGAAGTCTAAGGTAGATGGAAATAGCTATGTGTGAGAATGATTGTTGAATAGTTATGTTGAGGTTATTAAGATTAAGGTAACTATCTCGATCAATTTTGGGAAAGACATTTGTTATGAAGGGTTCTTGGAGTAATTTGAAGGAGATGTGTGCTACCCGCGTGCATAAACCACCACCTCCATTGCCGTTGTTGCTCACCTTAAAACCCTAACTGAGGTACTAAACTACTATTTTTGATTATAGAACAAGAATTTAGTTTCAAACCAATTGTTGAACTAGTTGATGTTTAATCTTATTTTGTTTAGTCATAAGTTAGAAATGAATTTCGATTGTTTAGTTACTGATTTAAGATTATATTAGTGAGTTGATATAAACTGAGATACTTAGGTGTTGCTATTGTTCCTGCTTTGTTGACATGGTACTGGGTTCTCTTATTAACGAATACAAATGCTCTGTATATTCAGTTTTTATCTATGTCTGGCGATATGATGATATTTTGAGGACAGAAACTAAAGTAGTTAGACTCTTAGATTATGAGTTTAAGTATGAGACTGGTTAAAGTATGGAATTGTTAATTTGAATAGGTAGGACTCAATCTAAGTTCATTAGTAATGGTTTGTAGTTAAAGTTGTAAAGAGTTCAGGCTTTTAGAGTTCCATACTCTTCGTTTTAGGACGATGAGTGTGATGGTAATAGTCCGGATTAAGTTTTCCGCTGTGTTTAACTCTAATTAAGTTGGTCGGTGAATCCGGGCCGTTACAAAAGGAAACCAAACAAGCAACTAGAACCTCTCCAGGAAAATAGTTTGAACTTTTTGACTAGTTACCATTAACAGTGATGATTAGTTAGTATTGAACAAAAGTAGAAGTTTATGTAATTGATAGAAGTACAAGTATTGGCACTGCTTGGTAATTTTGCAAAACTTATGCTGAATGGTGCTCAACTTTAGGTTATATGTCAATTGGAGACCATGATATGCCAATTAGTTACCATTTTATGCCAATTAGTCATCCATTATATGCTGATTACTTTAATGAAGTTGATATTAGTTACTAGCTTAATTCAATAACTGACTATTTACATTCATTTAGTACTTAATTTAAGCTAATTGATGGTCACTTTAGTATATTTAGTGAATATTAAAAAAATACAAGATAATATATAAAAATAACAAAAATTTAAACAATTTATGTGACCAATATTAACCATTCTGTCACCAACAAAATTCATTATGTGACTACTATAATCTTTCCATAAGCTACAATCGAGACCATGATATGCCAATTAAAATTCACTCCAATTACATGTATGGGTTCCCAAATTGTTGTAAATTAAAAAGTGACCAAGAACAACCATTATGTCACCAACAAAAGTCATTATGTGACTACTATATATTTTCCAGAAGCTACACCAAGCTAGCAGGAGGAGTGTAAGACCCAAACTCCTTATTTGCATTAGAAACATTAGAAGATTTACCACCTTGCTTTTTACTTTTCTCAATCCCTGATTTTGGCCTCACATTTCTTCCCTTCGTTTTGCACTGAAGAGGATCAAGCACTGTAACAGCAGAAGAACTTCCTATAGAAGCATCTACAGAATGAGATTTTGAATCATCCACATTGAGCTTAGAAAACAAAGCCTCCACACCACCAAGATCACGCATATAACCCTTCTCCACAATCTTTATTGCCTCTTCGTTATCATCACATCTCATGATAAGATTATTGTAAACCCTACACATTTGATAACGCCAAGGGATGCAATCTTTCTTCAACAATGACATATCAATACGTTCTTGCTTCAACCGGTCCCAAACTTTTGTTTTTGCAAACTTTGTCCAACGCTTTAAAATATATGTGGACGGTATCTCAACAACCGAATGCATGTGAAACACCCTAATGCAATGATAAAACAACAACCCAACCTCCTCAAAATCCCTACATGAACAAGAGATAAGATTGTTCAAACAATCAAACATTACTTGGTGAGGTCGTCGGGGATACTTCTCGGGCCAAACTTTATACACTAATGTGCTACCTTCCCTATTCATCAACATAGAAATAGTACCCATAGAAAATCCAAACTCTTGTTCAAAATGCCAAAATAGAGTAGATGTATAAATTTGACCGGCATGTTTAAGAAGGCCAACCATAGGTGATAGGTTCTAGTCGTATCGCCTATTCAAAAATAAACCTACAATCCTCTAACTATGGTAGTCAAGGGAAGCAGGGTCGAATCCACAGGGAGACAGAGTTTCTAAATCAATATTCAACCAATTCAGCTACTCCAGATGAAATCAGGGAAGAATTAATTAAACTAATAAATAAACTACAGAAGACGGGATAAATCGAGGAATTGACTATAGACTAAAGACCTAGGGTATTAGGTCGGTCCACCATGCTTATACCAATCAAATAGGGTCAACTACTACCAAAACCTAAGTCAAGAGTCGGGGGATTAGAGCCTATGTTGAGCTATGGTTAAGATCAACGCTCATAGTTCAACATACGCCGCATGGTCACTAACGTAATCAGAACTACTGATGTGTCCTAGGCCTCTAGTCGTAAGACGGATCTGTGCAAACAACTATTAACCACAAGTAACCAATGAAACTGCGCAATAACAGTAATTACTCAATAAAGAACAAACCACATCACAATCACCCTAATCAAGCCCTAGAAATTGATAGAAATCTAAATCACAATCATGGTATAAACATGGCTTTCCTATCTAACACCCTAGAAAGAGACTACTCAGACATGATCGAACTAACAACGACAAAACTAATATGAAACCCTAATAATTGCATCATGAATGAATAAATAATTAAGCTAAGTAATTAGGAATAATAAAAAAGATTAGAGTAGAGAATAATACCAATTGACGGAAAGCAAGAACTTTTATTGAAATCGAATCCAAGGTTCAATCACCTTTAATCTAAAGTGTTTAAACTAGACTAAGAACAATGAGAAATAAACTAGAGTCTAAAGCAGTAAAAAGATGAATAAAAGATGTCCCTAAATAATGAGGAAAAAGGTATTTATAATACCCCCTCAAGTCCAATTAAAAACGGAAACAAACGACGAAATTTCGCGATTTAAGCACCAGACCCGATCGGGCCCGAGCACAGTACCCGATCGGGTCCACACCCATTTCAGCAAACTTTGTTTGGGCTTTGATATAACAGCAGCGCACATGCCAACTGGGCCTCCACCAGATCACCCACCCGATCGGGTCGTGGATCGGGTGCCCAGCAAGCTTAGCGTTTGGCGTCTTGTGGCGTAGCAGCAGCAGCAACCATAAAATGCAAAGGACCCGATCGGGTCGGGCGGTGGGCACCCGATCGGGTCTGGGGACATGCTTCCTCACCCGATCGGATCGGGCAACCCTCGCCCGATCGGGTCCGCAACATCTATACCCGATCAATATTTCTTCGCCCGATCGGGCCATTTCTGCCCGATCAGTGCACGGAAACCTCCTTTTTGACTCTTTGGCTCTCTAATCTTCACGTTTAGGGGTCTCGGGACCTCCTAAACTATCCGTAAAGCTCGTGAGCCATCCTACGTGCCTCGTAACATCTCGTAAAGCCGTGGTTGCTTCCAAATGGCTCGGGAATAAGGAGAAAACTCCATAAAACCTGCAATTCAACACAAAAACACGGAACCACAACTATATACGAAAGTTAGCACAAAATAGCTCCCAAGAGCTCCAATGACGCACAAATTAGCTTGTAAATAACGGAGAAAACTCTATATAAATATGTGATATCAAACTCCCCCAAGCTAAACCTTTGCTTGTCCTCAAGCAAACAGCACATGAACATGGAATAGATTGCCTCACCCCAAAGATAAAAACAAATAAAAGCTCAAAACATTTTCAAGACTAAGAATTGTTCAAGCAGGCATAATTCAAGTTTGGCTAATCAAATCCATCCAACCACCAATCATCCAAGCAATTTATCAAATTCAAGCGTCCACAAAGCGTGCAAGTCCTGAAAAGGCTCTCACAAGGGTGTCACTCCTCTCTATTTTGTGGCAGGCAAAGAATATGCCCGAACACTCACCAACCCGACCATAAATACCCTTCCCACTCACACTCTCATGTATTTAAGAAGGTTCGATGACGCTCATCCTAGTCAAGTCGACTCAATTAGAAGAAATACTTTTTAACTTCGACAAACTGACTCGAAATCAATCAAATGAACAATGCAGACACAAACTCAAGAGGACTTTATAGGGTTGTAATGGGGCTTAGGTGAGAGGTAGGGGATACTTTTGGGTAATGTGGTGGAAAAACCAAGAAGGGGGAGCATAAATCATTCAAACAAGGCCTAAGATGGCCTACACAACTCCCAACAATCACCGTAAAACCATGCAAAGTAACCCAACTCTCATAAATCAATGAAAAGCTCATAACAAACCCAATTTTCTAGCAATGGAGCGAATATTCCTTTATGAACGTACGTGAATGAAAGAACTAAAATTCTTTTGAGTTTCCATTTCATTTTTCTTTCATTTTTCTGAACTTCATTCACGCAACTCTAAACTTGCTTTTCTTTTCTCTTTCTCACTCTCAAACCACAGCAAATACACTTTTAAATTCCTCAAAAACCAAACTAAACCAACAAACCAATCTCAAACTCAACCCATACAAAAGCTCCCCCAAGCTAGGCTTGGAATAATATCAAGTGAAGGCTTTGGGCTCATAATAGGGGTTTAAGTAACACAAAACAAGTCATTAGGCTCAGCGGGGCTAAGGAGGATAAAAGTATATCAAAAACTCACTCTGAAGCTCAAGAATTAGACAAAAGAACGTCTCTATCACAGCATATGCTACAAGTCATCTAAAATCAGACAAGTGCGAAGTCAAAGTCAAGATCAATCCACTAAAGAGGAACTAACACACAAGAATAGACTGGATAATAATATGAATCCAATAGGCTACAAAGAGGCCTCACAGTCTAACCAATTCAGGTATGCAGCACAAAGTGGTCTAATGTAATCCAAAAATGCTCGAAATCATAACAATCAAACATCAAATCATAGCCTCAAGATCACAAATGCCCAGCTATCCAGAAAACAAAGTCAAATCATTTTCAAATAGAGCACAGCAAGGGGCACAGGGAGGCAACTAAACCAGTCATGGGAACCATATTTTTTTGATTTTTCAGTATTTTTGAAAGCAGTAAATCTATCCTACAAAGCAGTAAAAGAGATAGGGAATACAAACAGAACTCCTCCCCCAAGCTGAACTTGGCAGTGTCCTTAATGCCAAAAGGTGATAAGGACTATGCTAAGAGGAAAAACAATGTTAGTACCCTCACTCTCGCTCACAAAAAGAAGAAAAAAAAAAGAAAAGGGAAAAAAAAATAAAAATACGAGTTGCCTCTCGCACAGCGCTGGTTTATAAAGGTCCCGCACGATCATAATCCGCCCTCTCTCAAATAGGAGGGGCGTGGCAGTGAGTGCCACCCTCATCAAATATCTTTCTCCTCCAAATGTTCTTGACAATGCCTCCAGACGGTGAGACAACCTTAGGTGGAATTGGAACCTTCTCCACACCTACTTCATCCAGAACCTCATCCCTGCAACAAGATTGTTCAAGCATAGGTGCCTTAACAACATTGGTTAGTTTAAAAATCACTTTATCATCACCAACACTCAGAGTTAAAGACCCAGACTTGACATCAATGACAGCACCAACAGTACACAAAAACGGCCTACCCAAGATAATAGGAACCTGGGCATCCTCATCCATATCTAACACCACAAAGTCAACAGGGATATAGAATTTCCCAACCCTAACAGGAACGTCCTCTAAAACACCTAGAGGGTATTTTATAGAACGATCCGCCATCTGCAAAGTGATTTGTGTGCATTTAAGTGCTCCCATATTCAGTTTCTCAAAAACATATAATGGCATAACAGAAACAGAAGCACCTAAATCACATAAAGCCTTGTCAATAAAAATAGGTCCAAGATGGCAGGGTATAGAGAAACTACCAGGATCCTTTAACTTTGGTGGGGCTTTATTCTGAATAAAAGCACTACACTCTTCAGTAAGAGCGACACGTTCTACCCCACCAAAGTCTCTTTTCTTTATGATCATGTCCTTCAGAAATTCGGCATAAACAGGCACTTGGGTAATTAAATCTGTGAATGGAATCGTTACCTCAAGGTTCTTGACCATAGCCAAGAACTTACCAAACTGCTGATCGACCTTGGACTGTTGCATCCTGTGAGGAAAAGGTAGCCTTGGTGTAAAAGGCGTTTTAGAAACCTTCTCCTTTTTCTTCCCTGTCTGTTCAGCTTCTGCAGACAAATCGACTTCAGACGTCGAATTCTTCCTTTTTCCTTCCTCTACCACCCTCCTCTTCCCTGCAGTTGGGGTAACCTCATCAACGGGCACTGGAGGGGCATCATATGCAATGCCACTACGAAGAGTAATGGCATTCACATGTTCTCTCTGAACGGGTTGCCTGGAAATTGTCCCTGCTGCCTCTGTGCATTACTTTCTGCCAACTGAGCAACTTGAGCCTCGATAAGTTTGATATGCTTCTCTTGGTTCCTCCGTGCTTCCTCATTTGCCTTTTGCATAGACAATATCAGTTTCATCAGTTCAGAATTGCTAGGCTCTTGTGGGTTGTTGTTTTGTGGAGGTGGGGTGTGGAAATTTTGTGGTGGTGGTCTTTGGAAAATTTGGGGGGTTTGGTAGTAAGAGGGCTTGGGATGGTTTTGTGGAGGTGGAGGGTGGTGGTTTTGTGGGTTTTGGTAGCTATGTGGAGGTTGGAAATTTTGTGGCCTTTGTTGAAAGACATTTGCCTGCTCCATCTGAAATTGACTGAACTGACAGTCATGCCCAAAGTGACCCTGAACACCACATACCTCGCAGTAAGATGAGGTAATGGGTGCTACTGCAGACATATCATTGATACTCAAAGGCGGAGGTGTCGAACTAGAAGACTTCATTAGCTGCTGAGTTAGTTGCGCCATTTGAGATGTAAGCAATGAAATAGCGTCAACTTTAAGTACCTTCTTAGTCAAACTCCTAGATGATGAATGGTCATTGGCTGCAAGATTTTATATGAATTCATAACCCTCATCAACTGCCTTGTCTAAAAATACTCCTCATGCAGACGAATCAACAATACACTTCGTCTGAGGCTGCAGACCATTGTATAATGTCTGCGCCAAGAACCATTTGTCCATATTATGGTGTGGACACTCTCTCTGTAGATCTCTAAACCTAGCCCCACGCTTCCCGTAATGTTTCATCAGGCTCTTGGGAAAACGTGGCTAGTTTATTTCTGATTTCTGCTGTTTTAGTAGGTGGGTAATACTCTCTCAGAAATGCAGCAGAAATCTCACTCCATTCAGTTTCCTTCACATCGTTCAACCACTTCTGGGCTCTATCTCTCAAAGAAAACTCGAACAACATGACTTTTAGCTGATCTGGAGTGACGCCGACATGTTTAACAGTTCGACAAAGTTGTTGAAACCGTTGCAGATGATTTGCCGGATCTTCAGTAGGATGCCCACCAAACTGATTTTGCTGGACCATGCTGATAAGTCCAGGCTTGATTTCGAAATTTGCTGCGGCAATGGTGGGCATAGTAGGCCAGTGGAGAGACCATCTGGGTTGGGCACCCCATATGAATTCAGTGACTTTGACATGACTGAACTCAAGGTTTCTGTTCCAGAGGTGTTCAGCTGAACAGACTGCTTTTCTTTCTGCTTTATCTTTCGGATCCGCCTGATTGTCCTAGTAAGATCGGGGTCCGCTGGAATGGGGGAACCGTTTCTTTGGGACCTGGGCATACAAAAGAAACAAAAAGCAGCAGTAAAACGTACCTCGATTGAAACAATGAAGTTCCAATGAGGTACAGAGAAGTAGACCAAATAATCAAATAAAAACTTAGAAAACTAGCCGCCTCCCCGGTAACGGCGCCAAAATTTGATAGGTTCTAGTCGTATCGCCTATTCAAAAATAAACCTACAATCCACTAACTATGGTAGTCAAGGGAAGAAGGGTCGAATCCACAGGGAGACAGAGTTTCTAAATCAATATTCAACCAATTCAGCTACTCCAGATGAAATCAGGGAAGAATTAATTAAACTAATAAATAAACTACAGAAGACGGGATAAATCGAGGAATTGACTATAGACTAAAGACCTAGGGTATTAGGTCGGTCCACCATGCTTATACCAATCAAATAGGGTCAACTACTACCAAAACCTAAGTCAAGAGTCGGGGGATTAGAGCCTATGTTGAGCTATGGTTAAGATCAACGCTCATAGTTCAACATACGCCGCATGGTCACTAACGTAATCAGAACTACTGATGTGTCCTAGGCCTCTAGTCGTAAGACGGATCTGTGCAAACAACTATTAACCACAAGCAACCAATGAAACTGCGCAATAACAGTAATTACTCAATAAAGAACAAACCACATCACAATCACCCTAATCAAGCCCTAGAAATTGATAGAAATCTAAATCACAATCATGGTATAAACATGGCTTTCCTATCTAACACCCTAGAAAGAGACTACTCAGACATGATCGAACTAACAACGACAAAACTAATATGAAACCCTAATAATTGCATCATGAATGAATAAATAATTAAGCTAAGTAATTAGGAATAATAAAAAAGATTAGAGTAGAGAATAATACCAATTGACGGAAAGCAAGAACTTTTATTGAAATCGAATCCAAGGTTCAATCACCTTTAATCTAAAGTGTTTAAACTAGACTAAGAACAATGAGAAATAAACTAGAGTCTAAAGCAGTAAAAAGATGAATAAAAGATGTCCCTAAATAATGAGGAAAAAGGTATTTATAATACCCCCTCAAGTCCAATTAAAAACGGAAACAAACGACGAAATTTCGCGATTTAAGCACCAGACCCGATCGGGCCCGAGCACAGTACCCGATCGGGTCCACACCCATTTCAGCAAACTTTGTTTGGGCTTTGATATAACAGCAGCGACATGCCAACTGGGCCTTCACCAGATCACCCACCCGATCGGGTCGTGGATCGGGTGCCCAGCAAGCTTAGCGTTTGGCGTCTTGTGGCGTAGCAGCAGCAGCAACCATAAAATGCAAAGGACCCGATCGGGTCGGGCGGTGGGCACCCGATCGGGTCTGGGGACATGCTTCCTCACCCGATCGGATCGGGCAACCCTCGCCCGATCGGGTCCGCAACATCTATACCCGATCAATATTTCTTCGCCCGATCGGGCCATTTCTGCCCGATCAGTGCACGGAAACCTCCTTTTTGACTCTTTGGCTCTCTAATCTTCACGTTTAGGGGTCTCGGGACCTCCTAAACTATCCGTAAAGCTCGTGAGCCATCCTACGTGCCTTGTAACATCTCGTAAAGCCGTGGTTGCTTCCAAATGGCTCGGGAATAAGGAGAAAACTCCATAAAACCTGCAATTCAACACAAAAACACGGAACCACAACTATATACGAAAGTTAGCACAAAATAGCTCCCAAGAGCTCCAATGACGCACAAATTAGCTTGTAAATAACGGAGAAAACTCTATATAAATATGTGATATCAATGAGTAAATAAGATTTTGGGACTGCTTTAGAATCCTTAAACTCATTGTTGGTTTCAGTGCTCCTCCAACGTAGAACAGTGTTGTTTTGGAAGACTGAAATCCCATTGCATTGTTGGTACTTTCACTACTTTGTGAAGACAAAATTCCAGCCGAGAAGAAATCCTTGCTCAATGCCGTGCACCATTTATCCTTTAAGCCATATAAACCCTGAAACCATGTATCCGCTTGCAACCCATATTTTACAATCATATCTTCCCAACAACTCTCAAACTCATCACTATCATAACAACCTCTAAGACACTTGTTAAAAGTATCAATAAATGTAGAATCACTCTTCAGAGTCCCAAAATGACTCAATGCATTTTGTTGAATATGCCACTGACATAGTCTATGCCTTGTACTACGAAAAACCTGAAAAAAGACATTTTAGTTACAACAGATTGATTAGAGACTATTTTAAATATATTAGACACCATTTAAATCTTTTAAGGGGCCAACATAAATCGATTCAACAGACATAGATTCAACAATCTCTAAACCTCAAAAAGAGACCAGGATAAGACTAATAGAGACTAACAAAACCCATGTAGAGACCAAAATAACACAAGGAAAGTAAAATATACAAAAAAGTTACCTGTGCAAGTGCATTGTTCATGGCTTGATCTCGATCTGTAAACATAGTTACAGGAGAAGCACCTCCCATAGATTTCTTAAAAACATCAAAAAGCCAGAAAAAAGACTCAATTGTCTCATCGGACACAAAAGAATACGCAAACAACTCATTCTTCCAATGATTATTTATTCCTACAAAAGCACCACATATTAAATTATACTTATTAGTCCGGTAGGTGGTGTTAAACATAGTAACATCCCCATACAACTCATAATTCAGCCTCACCATGGAATCCCGCCAAAACAAGTTACATAATCTGCCTGAGTTGCCAAGCTTCACCTTATAAAAAAAACAGCTTCTTCAGCAGCCCTTTGGCTAAGTCTATCTATAACAGCCTGTGCATCACCTCCCTCAATTGCTTTCATCTTTATCCTATTCACGAAATTGAAGTGGTCACGAGAAGTGTGCCCAAGGGCCTCCGGACCACCATACTGTTGACATTCATAACGGTATTGGACAGCAGGTCTCATTGAAGCCTCTGTCATCACCATAATCTCTTTTGCTTTCCCTTTCCCAATAGACCTCTCCGAACGATGGAAGTGTTGCCACTCAGGCCTTGTACGCTCATGATTGTGTGTAAGAAGATGAGCTATCACTTCATACATCCCCTTATCATTCAACTTCACTCTCATCATAACATTACAATTGGTTTTCGTAACAGTAACCCTACGCTGCTTACGCTTCCTCTCAATCCCATCATCACCAACAAAAACATCAGGAACAGAAACCAAATCACCTTTCCCATTTGGTTTTCCATGGCATGAACAAACAAAGTATTTTTCCTTAGTCATATTAACACACATTTTACCAGTACCAACCCTAGATGTGTACTTCCTAATACTAAATCCCCACGTTCCGGAATGCAAACGATACAACTCATACATCTCCTCAATTGATTTCTTTTCCACACCAAGAAGACTACCACTAACATCAATCTCATCAGCAACATCATCTCCTGTCACATCATGACAGTTTATTAAGTGACCAATTTATTCTAAAATGACACCAATATAAACCAAAAGGGACCAATGTAAAAACTTTAAAAAGACAACATACCAAGCACAACCAAGGACCTTGATTCATTAGACTCAGAAACAATAGAAAGATCTGAATTTTCTACTGGATTCAATTCTTCATCTTGTGCAGCCTCCAACAAAAATTCTTCAAACCTTAAAACAAATGGTGATTCCACACCCATAGAAGAACCTAATTCACCAGACTTTTGTGCATCCTCTAATAAAAATTCTTCAAAAACTTCGTACATTGTATCCATCTACAATAAGAGAGAACAAAATACATTCATAAAAACAAAAAAGAAAAGGATGCAGGAAGAATTGAATAGAGTTCAAGCATAAAAGTGTAAACATGAAATTGATAGCAAATTACATACAAAAATAGTATTTTTGAACTCTCTACAGATTATTGATAGCAAATTTGCTGTTGAACACAAATTGATGTTGTTGATAGCAAATTAATTGCGCAATTGATGAATTTCAGGAGGAAGCCAGAGAAGAGCTGCGTTATTGCAACAACACTGAAATTTAGAGCAAATTACATACAAAAAGAGTATTTTTTAACTCTCTAGAGATTGTTGAAGTGAAATTAATGGAGTCAGACTCATATAATGTATCTATGGAGGTATTCAAATTTCTGATTTGAAGATAAAGCTTACCAATATTACAGCTTGAGGTTGATGACGAGCGAGAGAAACCGTCAAAATTGATGAACTTGAGGAACTTGGCGCAGGAGCTGAATTTGAGGAGCGCCGTTATTGGTGAATTTGAGGAGAGCAGCTGGTTTTAAGGAAGGAAGAAAGAGGACGTGGTACAGGAGCTGAAACTGAGGAAAGCCTCTTTGGACTGATTTAATGCTTTGGGCCTTGTCTATTTAATTGGTCCTGGGCTGCCTAATTTTAACATTAAAATTAGGCAGCCTCTTTAGATAATTTGTGGCATTGTAATACCTTCTAGGAAAGACTCACAGTAAGCAGGCAGCCTGGAGCTTGTATATGACAACCTTATCTCACCCAAACAATTTTCTCTCAATGTTTCAGAGCATCTACAAGCCACTTTGAAAACAATCTCCCTAACAAGCTTATTAGAAGTACTACATATGCCCTCAAAGTGTAGTCTGTTTATTTGATGCCAGATAGCATAGGTAGTTTATGCAAATAGTATAGTTACCAGCTTGCTAATGTCATCAGTTTTCCTGCTGACTCTTCTTATGCAAGCCATCTCTTTATCAAAACAATGACCCACCCTATGCAGATGTAAAGCAACAAAAACTGAGCTGCTGCATCTGAAGAATAAGTCGCGGGCGTAAGTGTCGGGCATAAGTGCCGGGCATACTCAGGTTCATTATTGCATAAACTGCAAACTGCATCACACTCAATTCTCCAATCACTCAGCCTGCCCTTAGTAAGCAATATATGACAAGCGGCAAGCTAGGTAATAAACAAACTCCTAGGGTTAGCTAAGTTATTACAAATGATTCTTTTCCAGCTCACATTACCTTGAGGTCTAATGCAGTCATAAAGACATTTGAAGACTTTTGATACTTCCTCCGTTCTCTTTTAGTTGCTATACTTTCCAAATAAGGAAATTTCTTATTAGAGGATACACTTCTTTATTTGGCTTTTCCTTCTCTCTATCTCTCTCCTACCACATAACTTTTCCTCTCTATCTCTCTCACATCAAAAAACTGCATGGGAGTCCGCAAAAGAAAAAAGTCTAGCATCTAATTTGATACGGAGGAAATATGAAATTTACTCCTTTTGTTCACACTCTCCCAACCTCTTACTTCATCAATAAACTCCTTACAATTCAAGATTTTCTTAAAGGCCTAAGAGTATTTCTGAGTAGGGGTGTAAGAACACATGTCTCTACCTTTAAAATAATATATATGGACCTATTTGTTCCATAAACTGTCTGCTTTAAACACCATAGCCCATAGCAATAGTGATAGCAGCTTTATTCCAAGATCATGATGCTTCAAATTCCAACCTTCACAAGTTTTAGGTTTGCAAATAATATTCCAAGAGACCAAAGCTTTTTTGAAGGATTTTCCTTCCAGTCCAAAGATACCTTCTACAATAATCTTCCATTTCCTTAATGATCTTCTTAGGAAGCACAAAGATTTGAGCCTAATAACTCCGAATACCTGACATAACCCCCTTGAATAGCTGAAGCTTGCCAGCATATGATAAATATCTAGCAGTCCAAGATTGGATTCTATCAGCAACCTTTCAACCAGTGTCTATTATTGATTGACGCTCAGTTTTTATGAAGTGTGAGGAATCCTTAAGTATCTAAACGGTAAAGAACCCTTAGGCTCCGTTTATTTTAATGGAAAACAATTTGCATGTAAAATCACGTTTCAAGGAAAACAATATTCAATGAAAAACATGATTTTAGAAAAAAAATTCCTTTGTTTGTTTGATTAGAGGAAAACTTAGGGAGAAAAGGTAAATGGAGTAAAAGAGAAGGAAAGATGGGAGGAGAGAATAAAGAAAAGTAAGGAGTGAAGTGGAAAATGTTGCATATATACCTTCTTTATAAAAGGAAATTGGTTTTTCTTTTGTAAGAGCATTTTCCCACCTTTAAGAAAATTATGTCCCCCCTTCCAAAACAAACAAAGGAAAATGAAAGGAGGAGGAAATCCATTTTTCAAGAAAATGATTTTCCAACAAAACAAACAGAGCCTTAGTAAAGAGAAGATTCTCCATCAATTGTTCATAGTCACCATAATGTACTCCCCAAGTACACCGAGGTTTTATCTAAGTTAGAAAATAAACCAGAGGCTTGGGAGAATTTCATAAAAGTATTAAATTTTCCTTTCATGCAAAAATAGGTTAGAACCAATTTTACCTTAATTTATTTATAATAGGCTTAGTGTTTGTTCATTTATGCTTTACAACTCATTCCTTTACCAAAAATAATTTCGAGTTCTATCAAAATAAACAACAATAGGTCGTCAATGCCAACTTATAGATGTCAGTGACTTAACCAAGGGGAAGAAATTTTGCACAATTAGGGTTCTAATAGTATGTGTTTGGGAAAAGAACGACAAAATAACACCTTCTGAGGTGAATTTTATCAAAATGGTGTTAGTGGACAAAAATGTAAGTAAAAATTTTAGGTTTTATTTTGCAACAAAGTAAAGTAATTTTATTATCAGATATGAAGTGTTTATATAAATCGTATTTTGTGTACAATTGTAGGGTGACAAGATTCAAGCTTATTTTCGTAAATGATAAACGCATTCAAGCCTATGATTGTTGAGGGTGAAGTTAGAGAGATATCAAAAATTCTAATTCTTGAAAGCACTGAATTGGAGCAAGCAACCAGACATAGTTGCAAAATATCATTTAACTATTCAACTACCATCAAAGGTTTTGAAGATAAATCCATTCCGCTTTATGGTTTTGATTTTATTCCCTTTGAAGATATCCTCTCCAAGAAAAATTATGATGTTTATTTTTTACGTAATGATATACATTATGTAATAGGTTGACATTAGGTTGAAAAATAAATAACCGCCTTAGAAATAGTTATTTTAATAACGCAATACGTTAATTTTCTTATTTCAGATATAATAGGTGAATTAACTGGGTACAATGCCATAGTGCCAACAAAAGCATCCAAGTGTATGCCTTTAGAGTTAATCAACAATGATTAATATCTTTTAACTAACTATTTATCAAGTTATTTGTTATAGTTAGAAAAAATTGTCTAGAAAATACCATGATTTTAGCACTTTTTCAAAATATATACCAAGGAGTTGCGAAATGTAAAATAAATACCAACAAGTTATGTTTTTCTTAGAAATCCATACTAACTAACAAATAGTTGTCTATTTTTCCGTCTTAGAAATCCATACCAACTAACCGAAATCCATTCAACTTCATATATGAACAACAGAAAATCTAATGTGAGTTAAAATTGGGTGAGAAAGTGACGGAAAAATAGGCGGATATTTGTTAGTTGGTATGCATTTCTACGAAAAACATAACTTGTCGGACTTATTTTACATTTTGCAACTCATTGGTATTTGTTTGGAAAAAGTGTTAAAACCTTGATATTTTCTGACAATTTTTCCTTATAGTTATATAAAAATAACTTTACATGCTTGTTGTTTTTAGTAAACTTTTCGCAAAAAAGGTTTGTCCGGATGATGGACAGGTGTAGGGTTGATGAATTTTGGGAGGCTTGTGCAGAGATGTAGCTTCATTTCCGAACCTGCAAAAAAGGGGAAAACCAAACTGGAGGTTTTGGTTTGATTCCTCTCCGATGCTTAAGTCAGTATTCTAAAGATAAAATCTGAGTATGAATTTTGACAGAGTAAGTTTAAGAGAGTAGTTGAGATCCCACTTTTACCTGATTTTGAGGAGCTATTTATAGTGTCTATGTATAGAAAGGAGCACCCTAAAATAGAGGAATATGATTGGTTGGGCAATGGGAGGGCGACACTTGTCATAGTGTCATTGCCTTGAGTCTTTTAACCAATCATTCTCTTCCTCTTATGGGGATTTGGGCTGATTATTCCTTCCTTTAAGGAATAATTGGGCCTCTTTATTCAGTTTGGTGAGGTCATAAGTTATCTTATTGTATGCTGCCAAATGTCATATGGAGGATGAGTCATGTGTCGTCAGTTTATTGGGCCACGTGGCAGTCCTTGACTGGACCACATGTCCTCTTTTGATATGTTACAACACTTGCTACTTTTTATGTACAAGAAGAAACCAAAGCATTACATGTTTATTGTGGGTAGATTTTACTGATGAGATAACAACTTTATTGGCAAACCAAAGTGATGCACTTTCTATTATTATTAGCATTCAATCTGGGAAGAGGGTTTCTTCATTAGGTAAGCTAATTATTAATAGAATTTATTATGGGATTGATAAGTTTTTTCAATATTAAAGTAATTATGATTTAGGTTAATCAATCACTTGACTAAGTTTTTTGTTTATTACTCCCTCCGTTTTTTAATATGTCTGTTTTACTATTTTGAGATTTTTTTTAATATGTACCTTTCTACCTTTTCCCATAAATAGAAGGTTGGCTCACCTAATTATTACACTTCTCTCCTACTTTTTATTTCCTTCTCTCTACTTTTTTCACTTTTTCCTTACTTTTACTAACCTTCTCTCTTACTTTTGCACTTTTTCCTTGATCCGTTCGCAAAAGCAAACTTAAATATATAAAAAAGCGGAGGTAGTATTCATTTAGGTGAAGTTCGTGTGCAGAATTTATGGAGTATAACCCGTTTGCTTGTGAATCCAGACACTCCAGAAATTAGTGCATTTAGTTCAAGGTGTGAATCGCAATTATGAATTTTTCGTTAAATATTGATGTTGGGTAGAATTTATTTAATTGATTGTTATTGGTCAAAATGATTTTAATGGTATTGCTGTTTGTTTAACTTCATCATATTCTTTTCAATAAAAATTCTCATATCTTACAATATTTTTTTCGAAAATTGCGGATGTTCCTTTTTTAAAAGTAAATAAATGTAAAACAAAAATAGATAAAGAATGATATATATGAATTCATAGTTTATCATATAATAAAAAATTTCATATTTTGAAAATCTAAGAAATAAAAAGCATATATTCAACTTTATAAGCTATTAATAGTTTGACATTTTTTAAATCAACATATATTTATTTTATATAATAATATTAAAGAAATAAACAATTGAAGTTACAAAATAGGAAATATTTTAATGAGAAATATCCGAAAAGATATGAAATCTTTTAAACATGTTTTTTCTTATGAACGAATATAAAACGTAGGTTGTGCCTATGTTAACAATAATCATAAATATATATAATACTCTATTTATTGAAAAAGATATATGATATTGTAAATGGCAAGTGTTAAATGAAACAATCAGATTGTTTAATGCCCTAATGTTGGTCACTTTTTTTTGCCTTTTGTCGGAAGGTTTTAATTTAAAATACAATTTATCTCATTAATTTTTTGAGTTCTCTTAAAGGCATGATTATTAAATTGTCAACTAATTTTAATAATTTGTAGGATAATTGCCAAGAGGGAATCATCCACTTCTAAAGGATTGACACATCTTCAAAGTCATGTATCATATGAGACTAATGAATTCTTACGAGAAGATCTTATAAAAGACTTACTTGATTTGGTTGCATGCGAGAAGGTCTCAATTTTTTTTCATAATTCACTTTTTAGATATAGATTTAATTTAAGACTCAAACCGTATTGTATTTATAGTCTGTTGACATAGTTGTTCTAAATATATCCCGGATCGTGTGTATGCCTTGCAACTATTGGAGATTTGGACGTCGATAACAATTGGTATTATAAATCATGTCCTAAAAATTTGAGTGATGTGAAAAAGGAAGACAACATTATCAAGTGCAAAAAGGAAAACAAAATATTGAAAAAGACAACACCAAGGTACCTAATTACAACTTGTACAGTAATACAGTAAAATTTATTGTTCAATTTTTTTTAATAATAACTTTTGTTAAGTCCTTTTTTTTTGGCCAACCTATAGGTATAGGTTGAAGATTTTTGTTGCGGATGAGACACGTGACGCTTCTTTCATCATGTTTGAGCTTGAAGTTGTTAAGGAAATTTTAAAAAGTGTTGCAGATTTGTTAGACGAACAAGAGAAGGTTATTTCACATCTAAGTTGTATTTATAGATATCTCTATAAAAACATTATATATTTTTGAAAATCGGAAATAATTATCTACATTACTTCGTTTAGATATTACGCTTAAGCTAATTTAAATTAATTTTTTTCAGAATGGTGATAAATATGGTTTCCTTAAATATTGAATCAACTCATAGGAAGGAGAATTTTATTGAAATTTGATATTCCCTTTAGAAGTAATTCCAAACACACGATAGATAAATTCATGGGATTGTATCTCAAATAATTATTTATCTAAAACATTTGACATGAATGAATTAAGTTATATGCTATATTAGTTTTTGTTGTTTTTATCTTTTTGAAATACATATGATTAGCTGATTGTATATAACAAATTGTTTATGATAATTGACGTTATTCGAATTATAAAATACTTCGTTACACTTTTCGTTTTTAACGAAATTTTTCATGAAACCAAATCTGACCTTATTCATTCTTACTAAGCCTTATTTTGGGAGGGTTCTTGTGAATAGGATTCAAATTATTAGTAGTCATCGTTTCCAATTAAATTTTTTTTTTAATAAAGGTAAGGAGAAGTGGGGGATAGTTAGGAGACCCTCCGCTCGAGGGGAACTCCTAAACTATCATTACAAAGTAAGACTGAGAGTTCAGAACCACTCCATTCTGAGATACACATAGAATCTACCACTAAGTGAACTGCATTGGCTATCCAATCTGCTACACGATTGCCTTCCCTATAGATGTGGTTGGTGTGGACTTCTTGAAAATTTTGAAGCTGGAGCTTGATGTCGTCGATGATGTTGCCTATTTGCCATGGAGTATAGCACTTGCCATTGACTACATTGATAACTAGTAGGTTGTCACCCTCGATGATCAGAGAAGAGGTTGTGAATATGGAGGCCTGGAGGAGCCCGCGGTGAAGGGCAGTAGCTTCGGCTACCAGAACACTTGTGTTGCCTAGATTGTGGGTTTCTGCTTTGATTACATGACCAGTATGATCTCGGAGGATGTATCCTGCTGCTGCGTTGTTGTTTTTGACAGAACCGTTGAAGTTTAGCTTGAGAGTCCTTGGAGGAGGGGGGACCAAGCAATGAGAATGGGTAGACGTGTGGTGACGTTTGTGGGAGTAATGGGGGGTTGGGGGTTGGGGAACTCATATTGGATGGGTGCAAAGCGAAATCATCGAAGTGGGTACGCATCTCCCCTTCATGGTGGTATAGTCTAGCACGATGGTAAATCCTATGTAAGTTGAGGCGTGCGTCGTTGAAGACTATATCATTTCTTTCTTTCCAAATGCTCCAGAGAATGAAGGAGAATTTGGACGCAGAACCTTTATCTTTAAGGTGATGACGAAAAGTAGCTGGGATAGAATGTCTACTAAAGGTGCCAGACCATTGTAGGACCTCTTGGAGATCCCAATTTTTTCTAATGTTGTGGCAGTGGAGGAATAAGTGATCAATGGTTTCCGGGTCGCCCGTTGCGCAAACCGGACAGGTGTGGAACAAGATAATTTTCCTTTGATGAAGGACCGCACATACACTGATGGCTTTGTGAAGAAGTTGCCAAAGAAAGATTTGGAGCTTAGGAGGTATTTGAAGCTTCCAGATTTTCCTAAATTCCCATTTAGGGGCGTCAAAGTTGACATTATGGGCTAACCAGTTTGCGGATTTGACTGTGAACTCGCCATGGGAGGACAAACCCCATATCGGAGTGTCTTTGAAAGGGCTCCTGGGTAGAGGAATGCCTCTAATCAGGTCCAGTATGTTAGTGGGGACTTAAGTTGCCAGCTTTGGATAGTCCCAAGTTTTGTTACCGGTAATGTCCAATTAATTGACCTTACCTTATGTACTGTGAAAACTTTACATAAAATGAAGAATATCAAATGAAATGCATAGTATTTATATTATTTAATTGACAACAACACTTATACAATCTTTTCAAAATTAGATGAAATAATAAAATAGTTCGTTTTTAATAAAATAAATAATAAAATAATAATATTAACAATATTTATATTATTTACTTGAATAACTAATAATATATTTTCTAAATTAAATTCCCGTATATTTTTGCACGGGTCCTAAAAGTTAAGAAAACAGGTTAAAGCATGAAGAAATTACATTGGAAATTAAGATAGTCCAAAACCTTCTTCGTTCATGGCTAATACATCTGCATCGTTGCCCTTCAACCAATAACAACAAAATTGTCCATAAAAAATGAATATTGAAAAACATAAATGTAATGCATGTAAAATAAATCAAACATAAATATAAAAAATACTTGAATATAAGAGAAAGGAGTGGTGATAGGATGAGCAATCTGATCAAGAGATTGACAAGAAAACATCACCAACAAAGCACTTGAAAGCAAAGAAGTTCTAACTGCATTTTTTGAGAGTGAAGATAAAATATAAGACCTATCCCCTTCACCTAGACAGCCATGTGGATATCTAGAAATAGTCACCAATAACGGTGTTTGCTCATCACTTTTCGTAGACGATTTCGAAGTTTCAACCCGGGAAAACTTACTTATAACCATCAATGGCCCAGAAAATATTACCCAACAACAATGAGTAGATTGATGTACATATATTGATCTTCATAAGATTTCCAGGCCTTAATTGCGAATGTAATCTGATTAGAAGGAATCAAAAGAAACTTATGAAAGAGGAGATTAGAAAGGGAGAAATAGAGAAGAAAAAGAAAGTCATTAAGACAGAGGGGGCTGTAGATGGCATAAGTTTAAGCTTAACATGTGAACATTACATTTTGGAACAAACCAACTATTTGTGATACAACACATGAGCGATAACTTATTTTTCACAATATCATAGTTTCATTGTAGTCAATACATGACCCTTTACTATTTTTCACTCATAATCGAGCCAAAGCTAACTAAATCCCACATTTTCCACGAAAATAAGACCACTTTTTGTTTAACTATTAAAAAGTAATAAGCTTCAACATATTCAACTTAAACATTGAAGAAACAAAGGTGAATATTAAAATATTAAAAATACCATCAAAAATCTTGGCAAAGCAGATGCCATGAATGTGTTAATGCCAGCAACGCGATTCAAAATCCGTGGATTATTTGATTAAACATCAAGCAATTGGATGCTCTTGTTGCTTACCTTTGTGCTTCCCCACTGTCTCTCTCCCCTTTTTCTGGTTTCAGGCAATAATCCAAATAAACATAAACCTTCAACAAACAAGAATCAAAAAATCATTGCTCAGATTAAGACTAAAAACTAAAAGAAAAACAACGAAAATTTGATATCTAATAAGAAAACCTCAGAAGCATTAGGATGTGCAAAGATAAATAAGAGAGGAAATAAGTAAGAAAAATATAATGAGATTAAACAAAGATACTAACCTCTAAATCCCCAAATCAAAAGTTTATAAAAAATTAAAAAAATAACTTGAAAGTAGAACGGCGTAGGAATCATTAAGTGAATGATATGGTTTTCTTGAACCAAAAGAAAAATGGTCAAACTTATTTAAGGGGAAAAGCCAAAGACCTATCTGATAGATGTGAACAGTAACATCTATATAGGTCTGTACTACATTTTAAAAAAATATACTACAATTTTTATTGTACTACAATTTTCAGAAACTATACTACTCTAACCGGTATATAAATATACTACATTACACGAAAAATATACCACATAAAAGTGTACTACGTTTAAAAAAAGGCTTGATATGTGCCTAGCTCCTACCTATCTGATATGTACTGGGCAGCCCTCCTCATACAACATACTAACAAAAGTAATATTGCTCTAATAATAACCAACACGAAAAGCAACACGAATATTTAGATCTACTTTGGGCCTGTTCTGTTCAGCTTATTTTCAGTTCAGTTCAGTTCAGTTCAGCTCTAATAAGTTCAGTTCAGTTCAGTTCAGTTCAGCTCCAATAAGTTCAGTTCAGTTCAGTTCAGCTCTAATAAGTTCAGTTCAGTTCAGTTCAGCTCCAATAAGTTCAGTTCAGTTCAGTTCAGCTCCAATAAATTCAGTTCAGTTCAGTTCAGCTCCATTCATTATATAACCAATTTGTTTAATATTATTATTGTTGGTCTAATTTATTTTACTTATTATTATTGTTATTATATAATAATAATTATTAGTATTATTTATATATATTATTTTTTTATTATATCTTTACTCATTATTATTACTATTATTATTATTATGGCTCAGCAAAGTTTGGGTTGGTGCACGGTTTAACCAAATTTCATGTCAATACGAGTATTCTAATTTGTAATTGTTGCTTTATTTTACTGAATAAAATTCACTATTACATTATACAAATAAGCTACAAAAAGCTAGAAGATATGAAAAAATTACAAAGTTGCTAATAATTCTGCAGTACTATTTAAAATACAACATTGTCGTTACGTTGTATATTAAATATACTTTGGCGGTTTGGTGTATTTCTATCATAGAACAACCCACCACAAATCGTGGTTTGGTTAGAAGCACACATCAACCCATGTTTTAAGCTAATTATTATTATAATGGTAATACTTTAATTTACTTCTTAGGCATTATATTATATCATCATCATCAAATTTTAATATATTAATACTAATAATTGTAATTACTCATTATTATAAATTATTATTATTATCAGTATTTATTATTTTTTAAATTAATTTATTATTATTATTATTTATTTATTTAAATTTATCATAATAACATCAAAATAATATTATCATTATTCATTTGATATTATTCTAAATTATTAATTTAATTATTATTACTTAGAATTATTATTACTTATTATTATATTCATAATAATTATTATTTACTTATTATTCATATACTTATTATAATTTAATTCAATTCAATTCAGTTCTTCACTTCAGTTCAGCTCCAATAAGTTCAGTTCAGTTCAGTTCAGCTCCAATAAGTTCAGTTTAGTTCAGTTCAGCTCCAATAAGTTCAGTTCAGTTCAGTTCAGCTCCAATAAGTTTAGTTCAGTTCAGTTCAGCTCCAATAAGTTCAGTTCAGTTCAGCTCCAATAAGTTCAGTTCAGTTCAGCTAGAATTAGCCGAAGAGAACAGACCCTTTGTCACCTTTTTGGTAACAGGTACCTAAAATGGAATTTTCAAGATTGATAGTAAGCTAAGATAGTGAATATGCAAATGCATCAAAAAACCCCTGATCCGCCAGAATCCACCTCCAATTTCTTAGTTGCTTCTGACTCGTTGTTATGGTGAACAAATTCGATAAACAAAGAAAGTCAAAAGTAGATGATGATGACATACCCTTGCTTTCTCATGCTTTTTAATGATGGTGAGGAGGTTGAGTGTAAGTGCAACACACAAATTCTATCCTTTGTTTAATCCACCTAAAACATCAAATAATCAAAATGGTAAAAGGAACTACACTTAAAACAAGAAAAATGGAGTAAAAAATGTACCTTTGAAACATGAAGATTAACTACTTCGTGAATCTATCTAGCTCAAAGCTTGATAAAATTTACACAAATTTCCCGGCACCAAATACGGAAATACCTAAAACAAAAGAAAACGGAAATAAAGAAATTAAAATCAAAAAGAAATTGATACGCCAAATAATCTAAACCTATTCAACAAATTTGGGCATCGATCTCTATTTCTTCACTCGAAGCACTCCCTTCTATCATTACTTGTATCTCGTAGCTTGGACCTTGTCTATTTCTCTAACTCACCACAAATCAGTTTGACCTTAAAGAAAACCTTTTATCTTTCAGATTTCAATACGTTATAGTCGTTATTCTTCTATTTAATTTGTTCAATTACATTACTTTTTGTAAATTAACCACAGTTAGTGAGAAGTACTTATCATTTACCCAAATCGGCTCCCCAGTCCTCAACACATATTGCAATTTTAGTCAAAAGCAATTTAGACCACAAAACTTAAACGGAAAAAAAGAGATTTAATTTAATGAGTGATAACCATGGGAAAATAGATGAATGGTGGTGATGAATGCTGGATCGATCTCACTACCTTCTAAGGAGTATGATTTGTGATAGGTATTTGAGACTTTATCTCTAAGCATAGCGGTTGGTCACTCTTAGACATGAAAAAAGAAGGTTGATCTCAATAAGTAATCGAAAGATACAACATAATTTCCCTCTTAACCCTCACACTTGTTTGCTCTCTACTTCTCCGAGTAACGGTGAAAGCAACTGATATGGATGCAACTCTAATGATACAAATCTAATGCAACTCTAAAGCAATGAACTTTAATTTTAATCTAAGTCCGAATTTTTTTGTGGATATGTTAATTAAAAAGAACACTCCTGAACCTTTTTAATTAACTCTTACCACTCCTGGAATTAAGTAGATTAACACTAAGTAATAAACACTCCTATCAATTAGTGGGCGAAAATTAATTGAGAGAAACAATTAACATTCAAAGTCAAGTTTTAATCAAATCACACACTATCTTTTTATTGATCATCAAATGAATATAAATACTACAAAAGAAACTACTTGTCCCCAAGCAAACCCTAGGCCGAAAATCAGCAAAGAATCTCAAGAGATTACAATCTAATCAACTTGCTAAGTAATCCCTAAAATCTAGGAGAGAATAAAGGAGAAGATAGAATCAAATCCCCCTTAAGAAGACCGAAATAATCAGCCCTATCTTTCCTAAAACACGCCTAGCGTGAACATGATCTTAGGAAATATTACAACTCAACTATAACTTGCAATAATTGGAGTACAAGGACTCAAAAACCCTAATGAGAACCGAAAATAAGCAAAATTCGGCCCCTTTATTTTCTGAAATTAAAATGACTTAATTAAAAATAACTAACTATGACCTTATTAACTAGAAAGCAATAAAGATAGATAAGAGAAGGACTATGCATGATTGAATCTGCATCAGCAACATAAATACCATTGCCAAACCTTAAACTCCGATTTCCATGTACGGACCTCCAAATTTATACGCTTTTTGCAATACATTTCTTCCATTCACAAGAACAACAAGCATACTCTCTCCTCACTACCAGAAAAAAACCAGTTTCCTCTACAACAAATTATTTGGTATACCCAGATACGGAATCCCACCTTATCAGTGGTGGTCTAAATCCCTTCAATGAATTGCCATAAATGGTCCTGAATCAGCTTCAATGGACCCATCAAAATAAAACAACTATTATATTCCCGAAAGTGTTTAATTCTGCTGCTTCTTTTAACAAGAGTTTGCGGTTTGAGACTACTTCCGTAATTAGCATTGAGGGTAGAGCAATGTATAATATTGGGCAAGTTGTGTTGACTTATTGGGCATCCAATATTACAGAGTGCAGACAAACAAGAAAAGGTATACCTAAAAGAACAATCACCACCACTACCATTTCCTAGTAGGAAATTCCCAATGGTAGTGATGTATAATGCAAAAAAACGAAAAACTGATATGTCTAGTGACTTCGATTGTGCAGATTGTGAAGCTCTGCCATTAACAGATATGGTCGTGAACTCATATAACCGCCATTATACATCGAAAATGTAATGGGCAGAATAATATAATTTGGAAAATTAAAGAGAAGATAATAAAACTGCAGTAAAAGTAATAAAGTATGAAGGGTAAAGAACTCTTTGTCAAAGAACTCTTGCTGCGAACTCTTTGTCAAAGAACTCTTGCTGCGGGAATTGGCAATTGGTATCAGCAGCAGCGCCATCCTCTGAAACCCTAATTTCTGAACCATCCTCTGAAACCCTATTTGAGAGATACGACTATAATAGCCCATTATTTTAAGAGGTTTAATTAAGCCCTAAATAAGGCTTAATATACTATTTATACCCAAGTTTATTTTGTTAAGCTATAATATTTGGGGTTATCCTAAGGTTTGATAGTTTGTTTGAGCCCAACTATTAATTTAATAATTTACATAATTATGAGTGTGTTGGCAAGATATTGTACTTTTTGGTTTTACCATTCTTAATACTTAGTGGATGGGTATTTTATGGACAAAGGAGTAGGAAGAAGTTAAAGAAAAAGGAAAAAGGAAAAAATGGAAAAAAAGTAAATAACGCAGAGAGCAAAAGAGAGGAAAGAAAGAGAAAGAAAGAAGGAAAAGAAAGAGAAGAAAGAAAGAGAGAAGGAAAGGGACCGACGACCTAACCACAACAGCGGGGTGCGAAGGATGGCGGTTCGCACGGCCTTTAAGGCGCATTCCTGGCGAGTTTAGTTGGGTTTCCGACAGCCGAATTTGACTATTGGTTAAACTTATTGTAAGTATCAAAAGCCCTTAGTTAATTTCTGATTTGGATGACTAATTTAAGAACCCTAATTTAGACTAGTCTTCATGCATGTGAGGAATTAGGGGAAATTGGTGAAGGTAAAGCATTTTGGGAAGGCTTAAAGACTAATATTGAAGTCAAATAAGGTACTACATAGGACCTCCCTTAGCCTTGATTGAAATTTAATATGATTAGTTTGTGAAGGAAATTTCATGTTGATGGGTATTGTGTAGTATATTTTTGAGTTTAAATTGATTATGATAATATATGTTCTGGAAAATGTGTTTCAGATTATGAATGGACTTATATTGAGTTCATGCACTCGTATGGATGGATTTTTAGGAGAAGTTACACTATTTTGTTAAAAGAATCGGTGTATAGTTTATTGTTGAACTCAAAGGATTTTACGAATGGTAGTTTAATCACTGATTTAAGTATCTTATAAGTTTACTTAGTTATTTTTTAATGATTTGGTTAAAATATTATGGGTTTTAATGATTGAAATATGTATTTTGGTACCAAAATGACCTTAGTATTGACAATCGTGTTGAATATTAATGCTCGTAAGATGTTGTTAAAGACAAAGTATTATACGACATAGTATTTGGAGATTAGTATGTTTTGATAAGCTAATTTGTAAATTCTTTTATCTACTAGTTAGTAGTTTTGCTGAAAAGGAGCTACGAAATGGAATGTTTTATGTACTAAAATGTCTTGTATAAGTTATTGGAGACATAAATCACCAAATGTGAGTCAAAGTAGTGATTTATTTTGATATTGGATACATAATACATAATACATAATGGGTTTAAGTTCTAAAGTTCAGTACTTTAAGTTGATTTCTTTTTGGAATTGCTAAAGGTTATTAAGATGTTTCTTGGATTAAAAATCTATTCCACAAGGTCCTTGTATTATATTATAAGTGTTGAAAACTAAGAGTAACTAAAGATTTTAATATTGATCTCTCTTTCTTTTAGTTATTTCCGATAAGAAAATATTTTACATATCTTTGGTAAATAATAAAATGGAAAAATTGCCTAGAATAATGCAACTCTTTGCCCATTCGATAATAATGCAACCTAAATATTATTCTAGAACAATGCAACCTTTATACCCATTTATTTTAAATAGGGTAAAAACCGGATAAAACCTGAATAATAGGTTTAACGGGACACGTGTCGGCTTGTCATTGGTTCTAATAAACAAATTTATAAAACACAAAACAAAAAAAACCTCCCCTCCGCTAACCAACCTCCACCCCAAACCAGTCACCCCCACCATGCCCAGCCACCTCCGACCACCACCCCACTCCCTTCGAAAATGCCTAGCCACCTCCGATCACCACCCCACTCCCTTCGAAAATGCCCAGCCACCTCCGACACCACTCCACTCCCTTCTAAAATGCCCAGCCACCCCAACCCACCCCTACGAACGCCCTAGCCAACCCATTCGAACACCCCCAGCCACCCCAACCCACCCCTTCGAACCCCCTGGCCCACCCCAATTCACCCCTGGCCCACCCCAATCCACCCCTTTCGAACCCCCCCAGCCACCCCTACCATCCCCTTCGAAGCCCCTAACCATCGCAACCTCACCCCACCCTTCTCCCACCCCCGAAATCCCACCCCTCCCCTCCTACCTTCCATATTTCACGCGTCTCCCCTCCCCTCCCCTAACCCCACATGTTTTCCGACGGGACTAGAGACGAAAGAAAAGGGAAATTTTCGTCGATGGGTAGGGGGTGGGGTGGTTCTGGGTAGTTTCCGGCGAGGGAGGTGGGGCTGGGGTTTAGTTTAGGTTTTTTTTAAAGTTTTTTTTTAATTTTATTGTTTTGGATTTAAAGTTTTTAATAAACATTACCAATGATTCAGGCCATCAGTCATTTGTCCTGTTTAAAATAAATAGGGTATAAAAGTTGTATTATTCTAGAATAATCTTTAGGTTCCATTATTAGCTGCGAATGGGCAAAAATGTTGCATTATTCTAGGAAATTTTTCCTAATAAAATTTCATCCCTCAAATATTATGTTTATCTTAGTGGGAATTATGAATCTCATTTTCTAAGATATATCGACTCTTAGAGTATTAAATTCTAAATAGATTATATTTATACTTAATTCTGTTATCTCAGTTACTACTTGAAAACACATTTGAAAGTGTAAACTAATTTACTATGTACTTTTATTCTTATTAGTGGAAGGGCACTTCTAAGCTTATGATTTCAGTAAAGTTGGAAGACTTTGTTTAACTACGTTGTATTGATGTTTCTCGCTGTTTTCCTAAGTATATTATAATATCGATTATGGAATAAAAGTTCTTAATAATGTTAGCTTGTTATTCTAAAAATAGGTTTGAATGGAGGTTATAACTTATTCTAAGTATTTGAAGTATTTTCCTTAGAGTTTTGTGATTGAAGAATCCTCTTATTTCCAAATGAAGAATTAAGAATCTCGACTTGGCTAAGTATTACTTAACTTGAAAGGGTCTTCTGGTTTGCAAAAGAAAAGTGTGTTCTTCATTTAAGAATTGAAGTTAACCGAAATGTTGGTTTGTTTTAAGTTATGAACTCTCCTAAACTCCAGGTGGTCAAGGTTGATCGATCCATACTGTGATGCTCATGTTTAGTTGCAAGACTTGAAAGTTTGTCTATATTTTTTAAAAACACCTTAATAAGATGCCCACGTGAATGTACTCGTATATAGATTTTTACTATTTGAATTTAATAGGAAAATTTGTCAAGAATAAGTCAACCTTTGCATTGACCGCTTTTAACAAGTCTACCTTCATTTATTCCATTAACAAGTAAACCTTGTAATTACTTTTACTTTTAACAAGTTTTTTGACCGGTTACCTAATGTTAACTTGTTAGTTTAAATCATTTGTCCATGTGTCTTATTCTCATTAATTTAAAATAATTAATTAATTTTTGTAATAATTTATCTCTTCTCTCCCTTCACAACCAACTCTCACCACCAAAAATACCCCCACCACACCACCTCCACAGCCAACCCCCACCACCAAAAACACCCCTCCCCCAAACCACCCTCCCCCCAAATGAGAAAAAGGTGTGCCTAGGTTCGGGTTGGGTCTCGTTGGCACTTGCCATGACTATCAGAACTCTCAATCTACACTATCAAATCTCAAAATGAAGCAGTCCCAATTCACAGATAATAAAATTACTAACCCTCTCTGAGTCTCTTTGTCTCCTCCATAGTCTTCACAATATTAGGAAGATCCTGGTACAAATTTGACACCCAATCCACACTACTCAATCCTCACCCTCCATTTCCACTCAATCATGAACTCAAACTCACAGATGGAATCTCGGTCAACTTCAATGGCATTTCCCCATCAATCCAACCCCGATTTTCTCTCTTCTCAATAAACCCAAGTCCCACCCATTCACCCATTATCCATCTTCTTTACATCACCGAAATTCATCAAACATATATTTTGATTCGGTATACGGGTTAGATGACTCAATCAGTCGACCCAGTTCTCGGTCTGATCTTGAACTCCCGATTCCGCGCAGAATCCAAAATCCATTATTGGGTATTGAAAATGAGAGGATTTCAATTACGGATCTCCCTAGTTTGGTGGGTGGATACTTGATTTACGTGTCAACACATCAAACTCGGGTGAACAAAATGGAAGGGGGGAGAGATTTTGTGGTGGAAGAGAGGGAGGAGGGTGGGTTTCAGGGGTGTGGGTGGGGTGGAGTGATGAGTGAGACTTGAGAGACTAGTTTTGGGGTGGGTGATGGGTGGTGGGGGGTTGTTTTGTTTTGTTTTTTGTTTTTTGAAATATATATTTTAAAAATTAAAACGTTCAATAATAAGGTGACATGTGTCACTTTAACTTGTTAAAAGCGGAGTGGCTGCAAGGTTGACTTGTTAATGGAATAAATTAAGGTAGACTTGTTAAAAGAGGTCAACGCAAAAGTTGACTTATTCTTGACAAATGTTCCAATTTAATAACGTATTTATCATATCTTGGTAATTGAAATAAGACAATTGATATCAAAGAGTATGAACTATATTCAAATGTGGTTTTATTGAACTCCTAAGCGAGAAAGTTTTTGTACTAGTTTCCAAATGTTTTAGGAAAACATAATATTTACAAGAATGTTTGGCTAGACAAATTATGGAAGTTTGCAGTTGAATTATTGCACATTAATGTTTGTTTTTAAGGGTAGTTGCTGTTCATAGTTTATCAACCTTAGAACTGTCAATATGATTTAGTTGTACCGGTACTAAATAGTGGTGAGACTCTCCTTAAATATCCCAACGAGTAACGTATGGGGTTTAAAGACAATAATTACCGTGGTTTTTAAAGTAAACCTAAGAATGTTTTGATACTTAGTACAATACTTGAAATTTTATATGATTAATAAATTGAGTTTCTAACTCATGATTTGAGATTTATCTATAAATGGTGTATTAAAATTGGAAAGAGTTTTAAGCATATCTCCAATGCACGTTTTGCTCTATTAGATTGCCTAATGGCCTTTCTATTATGGTTTTGTATTTACAGTTGTGTGTCGAAAGTGTCGTTAAAGGAAGCTATTTTCCTTAACAAACTCCCACCTAAAAATGAGTTTACATGAGCGTCGTATGTATAGTACTCAATGTTTTTGTCCTGATTTTGTTCTTTTAAGGTACAAGCTATGTGTTGTCAAGTATCGAACTCATGTGGAGCTGAATTTGTACATTTGTGTTTTTGTTCAATAATGTAATTATTAAGTCTGTTTTCTGTGTTGGTAACTGTAATGTAAGTTTGGAGCGTGGACACTACCAGCTCAAGACACATTAGTTTTACGGCACTTGTTATGAACACAAGTTGGTTATTTATTTTATTGATTCAGATTTTTGGTAGATGACCTTGTTGCTAACTTTACAACGAAACTCTGCCAAAATTTCTGCAAAATTTTTATATTCATTCTTTTACCCCCTTCAAATAACATTGTTTTAAGAATAAAATTTTTACCAGAATTGTTGTTTAAAAGAATTGTTTTAAATAAGATCTTGGATTCCATGTACTCTTTTTCGATGATGTGATGGTAAAGGTTTAGGTTTCTAAATTCTGTTTTCCGCTGCATCTTAAACAAATTAAGTGTTATGAAATACCGGGCTGTTACAACAACCTTCACAAGTTGACACAAAATTGTTGTTTTTCCGCCCGATGGCATCGAGGGTTTTAGCCAGATCGGGCCCGAGACCATTTTCTTTTGGCTGCGTACTAGAATTGAAAACAAGAGGAAAACATTCCCACCTAATCAGGTGGGCAACACGTCATATTGCTGAAATACAAAGCTTCACTCGAGATGGCTTCGGGTGAATTTCGCCCAATCGGGCCGAGCACCCGGAAGCCTATTTTTGTTAGGTTTTCACACTATCTTTTAAAGATTTCTAGGATATTATAGATAGTTATACTTCATTGTTTGCAGGGATCTTATTTTTCGGCAGTGAATAGCTAACTTTAAAACGCTTTTCAGAGAGAAACTCATTAGTTTTACTTTCGAAGGGGAACGAACCTTGGATTTGCTTCAATATAGTTCTTTAGTTCGGTCAATTGGTAATGTTCTTTATTCTTATTCTCTTCTTTAATCTTTGATTGCTCAGTTTATATTTAGTCATTCCTGATGCAACGTATTAATTTTATATTATATTCATTGTTGTTAGTTTAATTATGAGTGAACAATCGTCTTTTTAGGGTTATAGGGACGAAAGTCATGTTTATACCGTGATTGTTATTTGATTTTCTATAAATTCTAGGTTGTTGATTAGGGAAAATAAAGTGTGGTTTGTTCTTGTATATGTAGTTTATGTTATTGCGTAGTTTCATGAATTACGTCTAGCAACTTGAGTATGATCCGATCACAAGCTTACTTTTAGAGGCTTAGAACACATTATCGATTCTGATTATGTGAGCGATCATACCACATATGATGAATTGAGAGGGTTTATGACCCGATCGTAGCCTTAATTTTAGAGGCTTAGAACACATTATCAATTTTGATTATGTGAGCGATCATACCACATATTACATATGTTGAATTGAGAGCGTTATGACCCGATCGTAGGTTTAACAATGGCTCTAGTTGTTTGACTCTAGACCTAGGTATTTTTTGAACCTTTTTTATTAGTATAAGCATGATGGACCGAACCAATGTCCTAGTCTTATTAATTTTTTGGTTAAATCATCAGTTTAATATTGCTTTCTTTAGTTTAGTCTTTCTTCAATGATTTTGTCTAAAGGAGCTGTTTAATTGAATATTAACTCTGAAAACTTGTCTCCTTGTGGATTCGACTCGTACTTACAAGGCTCTGCTAACAACAGACGTCGTGCACGTGCGGTATTACATTTAAAATACATCAATTTTTTGGCGTCGTTGTCGGAAAGACGACTAGTTTTCTAGTTTTTATATGAATATTTAGACTACTTATTTTGCCTCATTGGGATTTCACCGTTCCAATTGAGGTAGTTTTCACTACTTCTTTTCGTTTCTTTAGTATGCCCAAGTCTCAAGAAATGGTAGCCCCATTCATGCAGATCCTGATATCACAAATACCCTCGAGCAGATTCATAAGAAAGTTTAGAAAGATAAGCAGCCTGTTCAGCTGAACACCTTTGAGGAGGACACTTGGAGTTTAGTTATGTCAAAGTAACTGAAATCTTATTGGGTGTGCCTGACCAAGACGGTCTTTCCACTGGACCTATCATGCCCACCATCACCGTAGCAAACTTTGAAATCAGACATGCACTCATAAATATGGTACATCAGAATCAATTTGGTAGCTAGGCATCCCACTAAATACCCGTCAAATCATCTCCAATGGTTTCAACAACTCTGTCGGGCCGCCAAACATGCTGGAGTCGCTCTAGATCAGTTGAACGTCATGTTGTTCGAGTTCTCATTCAAAGATAGAGCACATAAATGGCTGAACGATGTGAAGGAGACTGAATGAAGTGGCATATTTGCTGCGTTCCTCAAGGAGTATTACCCACCAACAAAATAACAGATATAAGGAACAAACTAGCAACGTTTTCCCAAGAGTCTGATGAAACACTTCAGAAAGCGTGGACTAGATTCATATATCTATAGAGAGAGTGTCCACATCATAACATGGGAAAGTGGTTCTTGACGCACTGCAGCCTCGAACGAAGAGTACAGTTGATTCGTTTGCACGAGGAGTATCTATGGACAAGGAAGTGGACGAGGACTATGATTTCTTAGCAAACCTTGTAGCTAACGATCATTCCACTTCTAGGAGCCTCACGAAGAAGGTATTAGATGTAGACGCCCATGCATTGCTAACTTCTCAAGTGTCATAACTCCATATGAAGGTTGATACACTGAAATCTTCCACCTCATCAACTCCTCCCATGAGAATCAATGCTATGTCTACAGTCGCACCCATTACCTTATCTTATTGCGAGGGATGTGGAGTTGAGGGACACTTTAGGCACGATGTTTGTATGGTTAGCCGAATATATCCTAATTAGAGCATGCAAATGATTTTCAGCAACAACCACCAAGTGATCCATACTCTAACATATAATCATGGGTGGAAATATCACCCAAACTTTTCTTATAGGAATAATAATGTCCAAAATCCACCACCACAAAATCAGCCCAAACCACCCTTCTATCAAACCCCTTGGCTTTCAAGACTCCCTCCATAAAATTTCCAACTACCACCTCAAAATGTAGCCCCCCAAGAGCCACAATTCAGACTTGATGAAACTCATCGTCACAATGCAAAAGAATCGGGAGGAGTCGTCTCGTGACAAGAAGAATCATATTAAACTCCTAGAGACTCAAATGACAGGCAATAATGCTCAGAGACAGCAGGGACAATTGCTTGGGCAACCCTTTCATAGGGAGCAAGCAAATGCTGTTAAACTTGGTAGAGGCACTACTTATGAAGCTCCTCCATTGCCCATTGATGATGCTGCTCCTAGAAAGGAGAAGGAGATGGTAGAGGAATAAGAAGAGGAGAATTGTACGTCTGACATTGAACTAGCAAAGAAAAATCAGACACAGAAGCAGAAGGAAATTAAAAGGTCTCCAAATGCCTTTTACACCAAGGCTACCTTTTCCCCACAGGATGCATAAATCGAAGGTGGATCAGCAGTTTGGTAAATTCTTGGCCATGGTCAAGAACCTTGAGGTAACAGTTGCTTGCACTGAACTTACGAAGAAATACTTTGGTGAGGTAGATCGAGTCGCTCTAACTAAAGAGTGCAGTGCTATTTTACATAATAAACCCCACCTAAGTTGGAAGATCCTGGTAGTTTTTCTATCCCTTGTCACGTAGGTCCTATTTTTATGGATAAAGCTTTTTGTGATCTAGGTGCTTCTGTTTTTGTTATGCCTTTATCTATCTATAAAAAAAATTGAACATGAAAGCATTTAAATGCACACAAATCACTTTACAAATGGCTGACCGTCCTATAAAATACCCCCTAGGTGTTTTAGAGGACGATCCTATTAGGTTGGTGAAATTCTACATTCTTTGATTTTTTCGTTCTTGATATGGAGGAGGATTCCTAGATTCCCATTATTTTGGCTAGGTCATTTTTGTGTAGAATTGATGCTATTATTGATGTCAAGTCTTGGTCTTTAACTATAAGCGTTAGTGATGATAAAATTTCTATTAAAGTAACCGGTGCTGTTAAGGCGCCTATGATTGAACAAACATGTTGCAGGATTGATATTTTGAATGAGATTGTTTCATCTGCACGCTCGCAGATTCTTTGTGTTTACCCTCTGCAGATAGCACTTACTATGTTTGTTTCAACATGCATCGATGTTGAGGTCGATGCCCCCATTGCTGATTTGGATGGACCTCAGGATGAAAAGGGAAAAAGAACGGTGGTTATAGAAAAGATGCATTATCACAATGCACTTAGGTGGAATGCACTTGAGTTGGCATTATCGTTTACAAGTAAGAGCAAGAACCTTTTAAGGAGGAAGATATTTGATGAGGGTGGCACTCATTGTCAAGCCCCATTGATTCGAGAGTAAGAGGTAATATGGTTATGCAAGACCTTTACAAACCAGCGCTGCCTGGGAGGCAACCCGTAGTTTTCCCCTTATTCTCTTATTTTATTTTATTATATATTTTAGAGTAAGAGAGAGCGAGAGAATACTAACATTCATTTGTCCTCCGAGCATCGTTCTATCGTTTATCTTTTGGCATTGAGCATACTAACATTCAACTTAGGGAGGATTTCGGTTTGTATACTCTCGCTCTATTTTACTACTTTCTAGGATAGATTTATTGCTTTCTAAAACTGAAACAAAAATATGATTCTCATGACTGCTTTGATTGCCTCTATGTGCCCCCTGTTGTACTTTGATTGGAAAATGATTTGACTTTGTTTTCTAGATAGCTGGACATTTGTGATAGTGAAGCTATGATGTAATGTTCGCTTGCTATGATTTTGACTAGATTATGATTATTATACATTGTGACGCAGATTCTTGCCTATCGGATTCATATTATTATCCAGTCCATTTCTTGTGTGTTAGTTCCTCGTTAGCCGACTGCTCCTGATTTTGACATTGTGCTTATTGATATGTGATGACTTGTAGCATTTGCTATGATAGAGGTATTCTTTTGTTTGATTCTTAAGCCTCAGAGTGAATTTTTGATATGCTTTTACTCTCCTTAGAGCTGATAAGCCTAATGACTATTTGGTGTTACTAAACCTCATTACATGCCCATGAGCTTAATTTTGATATTATTCCCAAGTCTAACATGTGAGATGGTTTCATGGTTTACTTAGATTGGGGATGATTGTGCATTTAATGTGGTTTCAAGTGTGAATGATTGATTAGAATAATGCAAAGAGAAAGAAAATTAAAATTAAAAACAATTCAAAGTTTCCTTCATTCACATTACTTACAAAGAATAATCTATCGCATTGTTTCAAAGATGGGTTTATTGAGAAATGGATTAATTCATAGAGTTGTGGTGGGTTTTATGGTTATGTGTTGTTGTTGGGAGATGTTTAGGCCAACATTGGCTTAGTTTTTAGTGATTTTTGCTCCCCCATTCTTGGTTTTTGTACCACATTTCGTATAAATATTCCCTACCCTTACCTACACCTGATTACAACCTTAAAAAATTCTTCTTGAGCTCGTGTTTACATTTTTATTGGATTGATTTGGAGTTAGTTTGTAAAAATTAAATGCCATGTTTGCTAATTGAGTCGACTTGATTAGGATGAGGGACATTTTACCTCCTTAAACACATGAGAGTGTGAGTGGAAAATGACATTTATGGGTCAGTTCGGTAAGTATTCGGGCACTAACTATGGCTGCCACAAAATTGAGAGGAGTGGCACCTTGGTGAGTCAGGATATGCATGTCTTGTAGATTAGTTGTATACTTGGATGATTGGTAGTCAGATTGATGTGAACTGATGAACTTGAAATTTGCCTGCTTGAACGATTCTTAGCCTTGAAAATAATTTGAGCTATGAAGTTTTTATCTTAGGGGGAAGAAATTATTTTCATGTTCATTTCTTGTTTGCTTGAGGAGAAGCAAAGGTTTCGCTGAGGGAAAGTTTCATGTGTCACATTAATATATACTCCCTCCATTCCCATTTGATGTTCCCATTTGGAATATAAGGGAAAACCAATGCAAAGTGAGGTGGATGAGAATCTTTTTAATTTTATATTATATAAAGTATACTTTGCTACTTTTTGTTTTTTAAAAAGTAAGAGAGAGAAAGAAAAATGGGTGATTTAAAGTAAAAGATTCTAAAGTGGCTCCATGTGTAAGACAAAAAGTAAAAAAATGTAGTATATATTTGGTTGTTGTAGGGTAAGATGGGAAAATAAAAGTTCTTAACATGGAAAAGATTAAAAGTGGGAAGAACTTTTAGAAACATCCCAAAAAGGAAAATGGGAACATCAAATGGGAACAGAGGAAGTATTTTTTAGATGCATTTAGATTGCATTTAGAATTCCTTTTAGAGTATATAGGTGCATAATGGCATGATATACGTAAGTTATGTTGTACTACTCACTGTTTGTGTAACACCCCGTATTTTTATATATTGTTAGTAACATTTATACCAAATTATTTTATGAACATAATTTAAATTAGCCTTTTATTAAATTATTTTTCTTCCATACTTTGAATTTATCTTAGAATAGCCCAAAACTATTTCTAGTTGGATTAGGTTTAATACCCATAACCCATTAGGTTTAGTTAACTAAACTATAAATAAAAGGAGGAGAAAAAAAAGTTAAAAAAAAAAAAAAACCAAAATAACCTTAGAGACTTAACAGCAACTCCACGACGTCATCCACCTTCTCCCTGATCTCCTATATTCTTTTCATTTCCTACAACTTCAATTTCTCTTAGTCATGGCTATACCTACAGCATATACTTGCTAGCTGTTGCATACCAACCGTTTATCATTCATTTTCACTCATTTTTGTGAATATTTCGACGAGGATAAAACGGGATATTGTGAGTGTGTTTTTGGGTCGAATTTCGGATCAAAAGAGGTTAATTTCAGGTCTTTTTTATATTCTTTTACATTCCAATTACTCTATTAATCAAGTAAGGTTCTTTCCCATATTTTAATTTCAATTTTGGCTTAGTTTTAGTTAGGGGTTTTTGTTAAATTAGGGTTCTTGAGAAAATTGATTTGGGGGAAAATTTATACTATGCTCAATTGTTTTAATTGGCTTATGTTTTATGTGTAATTCAGATTAATTAACATATCTATGAGTTTAGTTTGCAAAAAAATAATATTTTTGAAATTACTATGAATTCTTGCTATATTAGATTGATGATTAGTTTCTTATTTTGAGTTATTAGTTGAATTTTAGTTTAGATTATTCTAGTTATTATGGGTTTAAAAGTTATTTTGAAATTTTTAAGTATATTGGATTAGTTTTTAGTTTTAAATCCTAAGTTGAATTATACTCGAATGATTATATATTTGATGAGCTTATTGTATGGCATTGTTGTTAGTATAAGGTTAAGGAGAAGGAGTTAGTTGGGGGAAAAATAATATATGATGATAGTAGACTTAAAGTCAGTTTAACTTTTGCTGACCAAACTTGACCAGTTTGACTTCTGTTGACCAAACTTGAGGAGTTTGACATTTGTTGACTTTTGTGTTCTAAGATCATTGAGTCATTTTCGAAATTAGTCAAGCTCATTAACTAGGTTACGTGACTTATATGTGAATTATGTGAAGTATAGTTAAGTGACTTATACTATACTTTATGATATTGTAGATTGTGGGTTCGTAGAGGAACCTTATTGACTTGAGATAGAGTTTGGTTGATTGTGGTTGCTGAAAAGGTAAGATTTCTTACTAACACTTGTACAAATTATTTTGGAAAATGGTTTATATTTGTTTGAAGTTGATATTGAAACTTAAAAGGTTTTATGTGGTTATATATTGAGATTTAAAAAGCTTATACATTGTTTATATAATGAGATTTAAATCGTTTTGACGATATTTATAGTGAAAGAAAATTATAAGATTATTTATGAGATTCAAAAGGCAGGAAGTTCCTCATATGCCAAGGTGCGATTTTAAAGGAGGATGTTGCTCATTGCTACAGGTTTTGAGTAAACTAGAATGTTTCTATGTTTACTTAATTATGATTTATCATGTTTTATAAGAATGTTTTTGTGGGGTTGCGGTAAGGGTATTCCTCGGGTTTGGAAGTAGGTTGAGTTTTGTGTCAACCATTATTCAGTAGTTGGGTGTATGTTGATCAATACACTTGCCATTTTTCTTCCTCCTTGGTTCGTTATTAAGTTAGAGGTATGCATACTAGGTGCTTTGGTGTTTACCTGTCTCGTGAGCCTAGCTAGCTCATTGGATTTTAATACTTCCTACTCACTGGTTTCAAAACAGTTACATTTTAAATGTATTTACAGAATTGTTTTAGAAAGGAAGAAAGTTAAAAGTTGAGATTGTTGGAAAGTTATTATATTTTAAAAGTTAAAAGTTGAGATTTTTGGAAAGTTATTATATTTTATATATTTAATCAGTACAGGTTTGAAATGAATTTTAAAGATATTCCTATATATCTTACCTGCATATTGGATAGTTTTGTTTTATTATAGTATGAAATCTTGCTCAGCCGTTTGGCTGATACTATAGTGTTCAATGTGCAGGGACTTGAAGGAGGTTAGCTCAAGGTTGGGTTAAAGAGTGCGATGGATTTATTTATGCTTTAGTAGGTTTAATAAGACTTCCGTTGTTATTCATTTGACTTTCGTATTTTATTTCAATCTGTAATAATTATTTAGATTCTAGCTAGTTTAATTATTTAAACCTTGTTGACTATTTATTTTGATTAGAACCTTTTGTCTTGCGATGATTATTATTAATTATCGCGGCGTAGCAGCTTTGGAATTTCCGTAAATTATTTATTATATTACATTTTTGAATTAATTAGCAGAATTTCAGGGGTGTTACAGTTAGCGTGCTTCGACGATTTTCAGGTTAATCTGATACACACTGATCATGATTAGCAAAGATCTAACCTATTAATCATTCACAATGATCACAATGCATCCGTTCGGGACAATTTCGAGTTAGAATGAAGCAAAATGTTAGTGAAAGAAGGGTCAAAACTGACACATGTTCACTATTTTTATATTAAGGTTTGATAGAAAATTCACAATCAAGAAATTCCTAATCGGTTGGATTCTAGACTTCAAGAGCTTTCCAATGATAGGTCACACGGCCAAAAGATAAATCTGGTTCGAAAGATACGACCTTCGCAAGTTGACGCAAAATCGCAGTATTTTCGCCTGATGACGTCGGGTGATATAGCCTGATCGGGCCAGAGACCTTTTTCTTATAGCTGTGTACTAGATTTGAAAACAAGAGGAAAAGACTTCCGTCCAATGGGGTCGGAGCGCAACATGTCATATTTCCGAAATAAAGAGCTTCTCGCTTGATGGCTCAGGGCGGATTTTGCCCGATTGGAGCGAGCACCTGGAAGCCTATTTTTGTTAGTTTTTCACACTATCATTTAAAGAATTTCTAGGATATTATAAATAGTTAGACTTCATTCTTTTTCTGACATCTTATTTTTCGGCATTGAATAGCTTAGTTTAAAACACTATTTAGGGAGAAACTCATTGGTTTTACTTCCGAATGCGATCGAACCTTGGATTTGTTTCTATATAGTTCTTTACTTTTCGCCAATCGGTATTGTTCTTTATTTATATTTTCTTCTTTAATATTTGATTGCCTAGTTTAGATATTTAATCGTTCATGATGCCAAGTATTGATTCTTTATGAGTGAGTAGTCGTCTTTGTAGGGTTTTAGGGAGGAAAGCCATGTTACCATGATTGTTATTAGTTCTAGGTTGTGATTAGGGCAATTATAGTGTGATGTGTTCTTGAATCCGTGATTTATGTTCTTGCACAGTTTCTTGAGTTTACGTTTGGCAACTTGAGTATGACCCGAAGGCTTAATTTTAGAGGCTTAGAACAAATTATTGATTATGATTATGTAATAATCGGGAAAATATATATACCTTGAAAATAATAGTAATAATAAAAATAATTACAGAATCATAAAATGTAAGTCTTACTTCCTCTGTTTTTTAACACGTGCACCATTTCCCATTATTGGTTGTTACAAAATATTTGCACCATTTCCTTTTTTGGCAACCAATTCTCTCTATCTCTCTCCTATTACATGGGTCCGCTTTTTTTTCTCTCTATCTCTCTCCTCTCCTTAAACTTTGTGCATCAACTCAATGGTGAAAGCATTAAAAAACAGAGGAAGTATATTCTAATAGAAGTAATTTGGGTACTTATATGATCACTTTAGGTGATATTGTGTGTTTTCTTGGCTTTGTACATTTATGTGGGACAAAATATATAGATATGTATTATGTTTTGGTTACAAATGAAAATATCATAGTGTAGTGTATTAGGTAAGGATTAATAAAAATATCAATTACTATCTTATGGGTTCATAAAAATATCTAGTAGAATTTTTAACAAGTTCCATGTTTAACTAAAGTACTCTTATCTTTAAAATGATAAATTATTTAACCTTTGTTTTCTAGTTTCTGGAATCCTTATTAAGCATTCTACCTAGGACAACACAATTACTACTTAATTATCAAATAATGGTAAATACGATTTTTACGTAGGATAAAAAAAGAAACATTAGTTTATACGTAACCTTAGATTGACGTGTAATCATTTGCGCTGTTATTCTTTGGTGTAAGAAAGCAAACTACAACTTGTCTAATCCATGGTCAAAGAGATAAAACTATACACTTATATGTAAACTTGCATGAATGTACATGTAAGTAGGCTATTGTGTATACGGTAGGTTTTAGGTTTATGTTCTCAACTAAACTACCTCTAGCAGTATATCTGGAGTTCTATAAATAGGTCATCAATACATTGTTTTTCTTTCATTCCAAACCAATTACTGCACCTACATCATATAATAAAGAGAGAGAGAGGGACGTAGTTACGTTGTAACTTTACCCAAATTATTCACCAATACTACTAGGTACATTCTTGAATATCCTTCTTAGTGTTATTTCATTGAAATATTTAAGTTATACTAATATTCTTAGTTAATGTTTTAGTGTGAAAAAATGAGTTTTCATACTAATTTGTTATAACAGTTTTTGATAGTAAAGGTACATTGCGATTTGTTAATAATGGGCTAATATTAAAACTTATGGTTTAACTAGGTTATGACGATTTTTCTACCATATGTGATAATAATCATTATGAGATGAAAGGTATATGGGAGAGAAAGGATACTTGTATATTATTCGGAGTGACGTACGTCAATGAGGAGGTGTGCACACAGATTTTTCAGGAGGGGCTAAACGCCTGGAAATAAAAAAAAAGGAATAATTATGATTATAACCAGGGAAAAGCTGAGGTGGGCTTTACGCCTGAGATATTTCTCTTGGCTAACCGGAAGCCATAATTAAACCAGATAAATTGAAATGTTACGATATTATTTTCAAAATGTTTAATAAACTATTGTTACGTGATATTGGGAATGTACATGACCTTTTTGGGTTGACTTTTTATTAAATGTTTTATTTTCAGGAACGTACATGAGATGGGGAGGGCCAAGGGCGAGGTTTATAAAATGATAGGAAATATATATATGCTATAAGTTACCAAACTATTATCCTAAGTTTTATTATGTCATTAGTATACTTTACCTTCGCCTAGTATTTCTATTTTTAGGAATATGGTAGTAATGTCCAGTAAACATTATAATATCCTTTTTAAATAAACAAGATGTAATATTTTGGTTCGATCCTGGTACTGGCATGTGTTATTAAAAACTATTAAAATTACAGGACGTTACAGTTTGGTATCAGAGCCACGTTAACAAATATATTAAAAAATATATAAAATAATAGAATAATTGTTAGAAACCCACATGAGAGAAATGGATATTGGGATATTGCTTATTATTATTTTTATAAACGTGGGTGATGATGTTATATTTACCATGTGTTTATTTATTTTAGAATGGCAGGAAACATAAGTTCCCACATGTTAGCAATGGATTCTGGTTGTAGTATTATGGAACATATCCACCGTCTAGAAAGGTTTTTCGACGAATTTAACGCATAATACCCGGAATTTGGAATGACCACACCGTATTTAGCTTACGTTTTGATCCAAACACTCCCCCTGAGCTTCCCGTTGATAAATTTCAAAACTAAATGTTCTGATCTAATAGTCAACGGGGCACCCAACTAGGAGAAATATGTACGATTTGGATTAGGCAGACCAACATGGACCCCGAGTTTTACCGAGCTTTCTGAAGAACTTCTAGCATATGAAAGAGATCACATGGTCTTCCTATCAGATGATGAATTTGTTTCCTCAATCGGTATAAATTTGAACGAGGAACCGAAAGAGGAACCAAGTGCTAGTTATAGCAAGTAGAATGTTTTGGAGTTAGAGATGACTCGTTTGTTAAGTGTTAACTCTTTTGGTGTATATATGTTGACACTAAAGTAAAAACCCATATGTAGAATATAGGGAGTACGATGCATGCTTACTGTTAGTCTATCTGATGTTTTAACTTGCCTAATGTTTTTGATGTTTTGGTTTGTATAAGATATATCAAGTCTTATATATATATATATATATATATATATATATATATATATGTTTGGTTATTATGATTCTATTCTTTCATAAATGCTTTAATAACTTAACTATAATGAGATTTTAACCTAATCGTTATTTAGGATAATGCAATCCCCAAATACCCATTCTACTCAAGAAAACCAACCAGTTCAAAATCCATCCTGATAATGGAAACTCAAACACTGATAATAGAGAGGGAAATGTTAGGAAAGTCACGACACTTCCATTTGAAATTCTCAAAAACAACGAGGAAGAAGAAAGTGCAAGGTATTTTAGAAGAATGGCTTTTTTACAACCCGAAGACCTATGATGGAAAGTTTGACCCTGTAGAATTTGAGGATTGGATAAAAAGCATTGATAAACTTTTCGATGCGATAAATTGTCCTGAAAGGTGGAAGGTAGGATTTGTTGTTTATTATCTAGTCGGGCAGGCAGATCTTGGTGGGAAACCGTGAAAGAAATGAGGAAAGAGAAAGACTTTGGATGGAACCAACTAAAAGATCTTATATGGGCAAAATTTTATCCATCAGCTTTGAAAAGACAGAAAGAAGAAGAGTTTAATCAGTTAGAGCAAGGTAATTTGTCTGTTATGGATTATGTTGTAAAATTTATGGAATTATCTTGATTTGCACCTCATCTTGTTTCAAATGAGGAGGTAAGAATGAATAAGTTTGAGAGAGGTCTTACTTGGGAACTTCGTCACCGAATTTCGACCCACAGTTGCCATAGTAATCAAGAGATGTATGATAAGGCAGCAAATGCTGAAAGAATAATCAAAGAGAGAGAGGCTGAAGATACAGTTCATAAAAGAAAGTGGGAAGGAACTCATGCAATGAATAGGAATTTTTAGAAAAAGCCAAATATTGGTAATGTCAAACCCTTTACACCTTCAGGCCGCTATCAAGGACCCCCTTGTGCAAAATGTGGTTATACCAACCACTCAACTGAAAAATGTAAGGCTTCTACTTTTGTGGAAGTCCAAATCAATTGAAGAGGAATTGTCCTTTGAAAAGAGGGAGAAATACAAAACTAGCTACACCCAATCCTTATACCTCAAAACCTATTCTTAAGCCCCAGGGTGGACTTATCCAACATCAAAATCCAACCCATGGTCGTGTGTTTTTGATAAATCCACAAGAGATTGGAAGTTCAAGTGATGTGGTTACGAGTAACATTTCTCTAAACTCTTTACCAATACAAGTCTTATTTGATACCGGAGCATCACATTCATTTATATCCTATTCCATGTCTAGAGATTTGCATTTAGTCCTTAGTGAGTCAAACTTAGAATTTTACATTAGCCTCCCTACAGGAAATATCACTTTAGGTAATATTGTGTGTTTTATTGACTTTGTACATTTATGTGTGACAAAATATATAGACAAATATCGGTAAATACGATTTTTACGTAGGATCAAAAAAACGAAAAATTACTTTATACATAACCTTAGATTGACATGTAAACATTTGCGCTGTTATTCCTTGGTGTAAGAAAGCAAACTACAACTTTTCTAATCCATGGTCAAAGAGATAAAACTATACACTTATATGTAAACTTGCATGAATGTACATGTAAGTAGGCTATTGTGTATAGGGTAGGTTTTAGGTTTACTTCATCAACTAAACTACCTCTAGAAGTATATCTGGAGTTCTACAAATAGGTCATCAATACATTGTTTTTCTTTCATCCCAAACCAAGTATTGCACCTACATCATATAATAAAGAGAGAGAGAGGGACGTAGTTACGTTGTAACTTTACCCAAATTATTCACCAATACTACTAGGTACATTCTTGAATATCCCTTCTTAGTGTTGTTTCGTTAAAATAGTTTAGTTATACTAATACTAATATTCTTAGGTAATGTTTTAGTGTGGAAAAATGAGTTTTCATACTAATTTGTTATAACGGTTTTTGATAGTAAAGGTACATTGCTACTTGTTAATAATGGGCTAATATTAAAACTAATGGTGTAACTAGGTTATGATTTTTCTACCATATGTGATAATAATGATTATAAGATGAAAGGTATATGGTAGAGAAAGGATACTTGTATACTATTCGGAGTGATGTACGTCAATGAGCATGTGTGCACACGGATTTATCAGGAGGGGCTAAACGCCCGGAAATGAAAAAGAAAAAGAAAAAGGAATGATTAGAATTATAACTAGCGAAAACTTGAGGTGGTCTTTAAGCCCGGGATATTTCTCTTGCCTAACCGAAAGTCATAATTAAACCTGATAAATTGAAATGTTATGATATTATTTTCAAAATTTTTAATAAACTGTTGTTACGTGGCATTGCGAATGTACTGGACCCTTTCGAGTTGACTTTTTATCAAATGTTTTTCTTTCAGTATATGAGATGGGGAGGGCCAAGTGTGAGGTTTATAAAATGATAAAAAATATATATATGCTATAAGTTACCAGTATTGTTATCCTAAGTTTTATTATGTCATTAGTATGCTTTACTTTCGCCTAGTATTTCTATTTTTAGGAATACGGCAGTAATGTCCTGTAAACATTATAATATCCTTTTTAAATAAGCATGATGTAATATTTTGGTTTGATCCTGGTACTGGCATGTGTTATTCAAAATTATTAAAATTGCAGGGCGTTACAGATTTTGAATTAAGAGTGATATGACCCGATTGTAGGTTTAACTTTTGCTCTGATTCTTTAACTCTTGACCTAAGTATTACTAGTATTTGAATCTTTTTATTGGTATAAGCATGGTGGACCGAGCTTATTTTCCTATTCTTTTATTTCATAGTTAAATCATCAATTTAATCCTTCTTTCTTTAGTTTAATCAGTACTTCATTCTTTCTTCCTTGATTGTGTCTGAAGTAGATGTTTAATTGAATATTATTTCTAAAAACTTGTCTCCTTATGGATTGACAGGTTAAAGTCATATCACCTAATCCAAGATAAATCCTAAGTCCTCTAACAAGAATAGTTAGGGAAGCAGGGTCGAATCCAGAGAGAGAGAGGTTTTCCATGTTAATATTCAGCCAAACAGCTACTTCAGACAAGATCAGATAAGAATCAGCTGAATTACTATTTAGACTAAAGAAAGCAATATACAGATGGGAATTAAACTATGAATTACAGGTTTAAGGCATTAGTTCGTTCCACCTTTGCTTATACCAATCAAAAAAATTAAAACAACTACAGAAACCTAGGTCAAGAGTCGAGAGATTAGAGCACGTGTCAAGCTATGGTTAAGACTTAACGCTTATAATTCAACATAGGCCGCGTGGTCACTAACATATTCAGAATTACTAATGTGTACTAGGCCTCTAAAAGTAAGATGGATCTGTGCAGACAATGATTAACCTCAAGCAATCAATGAAACTGCCCAATAACATTAATTACTCATTAAGAACAAATCACACCATAATCAATCTAATCAACACCTAGAAACTAATAGCAATTGAAATATGAATCATGGTATAAACATGTTTTCCTCCTTAAAACCCTAGAAATATGACTACTCACTCATAATCGAATCAACAATGAACCTTGGCATTGAGTTCGGGCATAATACCTCCATATCTCAAATCGGAGGGGCTTGGCATTGAGTTCCACCCTCATCAAACATCTTCCTTCTCCAAATGTTCTTGAACTTTCCTCCAGAATGTGATGCCCCCATACTTGCATGATGAACCTTCTCTTCAACCACGTCATCCAAAATATCAACCCTGCAACAAGATTGTTCAAGCATAGGTGCCTTAACAACATTGGTTAGTTTAAAAGAAACTTTATCATCACCAACACTCAGAGTTAAAGACCCAGACTTAACATCAATAACAACACCATCAGTACAAAAAAACGGTCTACCCAGAATAATGAGAATCTGGGCATCCACATCCATATCAATTTTCCGACCCTAATAAGAACATCCGCTACAATACATATGGGGTATTCTATAGAACGATCAGCCATCTGTAAAATGATTTGTGTGTAGTTAAGTGCTCCCATATTCATTTTCTTATAAATAGATAAAAGCATAACAGAACAGAAGAACCTAAATCATTGATATGAATGTGACTCTATGAAAGAAACATTCAAGTGTACTCCAATGCAAAGGAATCTAGATAATTAAAAGTCCGAATTTTTGTATGTGTTTATTTGTGTTTATGTGTTTGGGATATGGAAATTAAATCAATCACTCCTGAAAGATTTAATTAACTTTTGATCTCACTTAAACCATTACCTGGAATAAGTAGATTAATCAATCAATAATTAACACTCCGTAAAATTATTAAATGGAACGAAAATTAATTGACAAACAATTAACACTCGAAAATTATGAAATCAAATTCTGAATTTAACTACTGAATAAAATCAACCATAGGCCCTATTTATACTAGTACATTTCCTAGTATGATAAGGAAACTAAACTCTATCTAGAAAGCAAAATAAATCTTAATCCCTAAAATGAAGGGAAAGATAGAGATAAACATAAGTAAAGATAGCTAATGAAAATGATAGGATTTTCGGCCCTTATCATCTCATTCACAAGCCTAGTACTTATCATTTTCCCCAAAATCTATCCTAAACACAATAGGAATTAGAACTCTACTAGAACCTTCACAATAACCGAAATTAACCATATTTTCGGCCATCATGGGCAGTTTTTATTACATGAAAAAAATGACTCAACAAAAGCAAATAAAAGACTCCAAAAGACTACATATGGACGCCCCATATTAGCCATCTCAAGCTAGTTCATCCTCCCAAGCAATCATAGTCACAAAAGAACCATTAGCCTTGAGCTTGAATCCAAAGGTCTCAAGAACCAAGCAAATGGGCTCATCTCCAATGGTTGACTTTGACTCTTGACTCATGTCATTCTCCCACTCTTCAAAAGAATTTGTCCTCAAATTTGCATCATCATAGTAAGGACTAAGATCTCCAACATTGAAGGTAGCACTCACACCTCCATATTAACTTGGAAGATCAATCTTGTAGGCACTATCTCCAATCACCTCAAGAACCTCAAAGGGACCATCAGCCCTAGGCATGAGCTTATTCTTCCTCTTACTTGGAAACCTCTCCTTTCTTAAATGGATCCATACAAGATCGCCACTTTTGAACTTAGGTTGTCTTCTATGCTTGTTTGCTCTCTTATATTGAGTGTTCATCTTCTCTATTCTTGCCTTGACTTGCTCACATGTTTTCTTGAAGGTTTCGAACCTCTTCTTTGCATCAACATGAATTTCAGATTTGGTTAGCACAATAAAATCAATAGGAAGAAAAGGATTGACACCATAAACCACCTCAAATGGAGATTGAGAGGTAGTGGTTGAATGAGCTCGACTATAAGCAAATTCAGCATGTGCTAGCTTCATATCCCAATCCTTTTGTGTCTTGCTCACCAAACCACGCAATAAATCTCCAAGAGTTCTATTAGTTACTTCAGTTTGGCCATCAGTTTGAAGATGATGACTAGTACTGAAAAGTAACTTAGTTCCCACCATCTTCCACAAGCTCCTCTAAAAATGACTTAGGAACTTGGAATCTCGATCACTAACAATACTTCTAGGGATGCCATGTAGGCGAATGATCTCCCTAAAATACAAATCAGCAACATGTAAAGCATCATCAGTTTTATGCATAGTAACAAAATGAGCCATTTTAGAGAAACGATCTACTACCACCATGATAGCATCCTTGCCCCTTTGAGTTCTAGGCAACCCTACAATGAAATCCATACTCACACTATCCCAAGGAGCATTAGGGACTAGCAATGGAGTGTAAAGGCCTTTATGAAAGGTACTCTTGGCCTTTTGACAACTAGCACACCTACTAACCACCATATGAACATCCTTCACCATGCTAGGCCAATAGAAACTCTCACTCAATGTGTCTAGGGTCTTTTGAATGCCAAAATGACCAGCCACCCCACCACTATGGACTTCTCTCACCAACAACTCTCTCACGCCACTTTTAGGAACACAAAGCTTGTTCCCCTTAAAAATAAATCCTTCTTGCACTACATACATGCCATTAGGGTTAGTAAAAGAACTACTAAAGTCATCATCTTGTACATACAATTAGTTCAAATGATCAAACCCTAAAATACGAGCATCAACCATGGTTAAGAGATAGGAACGCCTAGAAAGAGCATCAACAACAACATTACTCTTTCCTTCTTTATACTTAGAAGAAAAAGTAAAAGATTGTAGGAATTCAACCCACTTGGCGTGCCTATAATTGAGCTTTTGTTGCCCATGGATGTGTTTGAGTGCCTCATGATCTGAATGAAGTATGAAAGGCTTTGGCCTTAAGTAATGAGACCAATGATCCAAGGCCCTCACAATAGCATAAAACTCACAAATATTTGGAGTAATTGAGCTTGGCGCCACTCAACTTCTCACTAAAGTATGCAATAGGCCTCTTCTCTTGGATCAAAACAGCACCTACTCCAATTCCACTTGCATCACAGTCTACCTCGAACAATTTGTGAAAATCTGGCAAGGCAAGGATAGGGGCGTTGCAAAGGAGCCTCTTCACCTCTTCAAATGATCTTTGAGCTTGAGAGTTCCAAGAAAACTCTCCCTTCTTCATCAATTAAGTGATTGGAGCCATAACTGTTGAGAAGTTTCGAATGAACCTTCTATAAAAGGAAGCAAGGCCGTGAAAACTTCTACACTCATGAGCATTGCTTGGCGCCAACCATGAGGAAATAGCTTTGACTTTCTCTGCATCAACATGCACTCCATCCCTAGATACAATATAGCCAAGAAAAGCAATACTAGGTACAAGAAAGTCACACTTTTCCATCTTTCCATACGATTTTTGTTCTCTCAATTTTTCAAAAAAAAATTCTTAAATGAGCTAAATGAGATTCAATACTAGTACTATACACAAGAATATCATCTAAGTAGACAACAATAAACTTGTTAAGAAAGTGACGTAGTACCTCATTCATAAGCCTCATAAAAGAACTAGGAGCATTGCAAAGACCAAAAGGCATCACCATCCACTCATATATACCTTGTTTGGTCTTAAAAGCTGTTTTCCACTCATCTCCTTCTCTAATTCTCATTTGATGGTATCCACTCCTTAGATCTATCTTTGAAAACACCAAAGCTCCTTGTAACTCATCAAGCATGTCCTCCAATCTAGGCATAGGAAAACGATACTTGATTGTGATGTTGTTGACGGCCCTACTATCAATGCACATCCTCCATGTACCATCCTTCTTGGGGACAAGAAGGGCAGGAACGGCGCATGGACTCATGCTTTCTCTCACATAGCCTCGATCCATCAACTCTTCAATCTGTTTTTGTAGCTCCTTAGAAGCCATAGGATCACATCTATATGCTGGTTTGTTAGGCAAAGGTGCGTCTGGCACTAGATCAATAGCATGTTCAATCCCTCACAAAGGTGGCAACCCTTGAGGCAACTCTTTGGCAAAGACATCCCCAAACTCCTCTAACAAAGCTGCAGGGTTAGGATCCTTCATAGGAACATCATTAGTTAAAGTATATTTAACAAATAAAGCATAACAATGACCTTCTATTTCAACCTCCTTTTCGAACTTTTTGGGTGAATGGAACAAACTTTGCTTGCTTTCATCCTTCTTCTTTGGCGCAATAGTGTTAGGAGACAAGGGCATAAGTCGAATCCTTTTGGATCCCATCAAAACAGAATACACATTGGTTTCCCCCTCATGAATAACCTTTCGATCAAATTGCCAAGGTCTACCAAGAAGAATATGACAAGCACTCATAGGAAGAACATCACCCCACAACTCATCTTTGTAGCTACCAATCGAAAAAGAAACAAGGGCTTGTTTCTTAACAGTCAAACCAGTCTTATCATCCAACAACTCAACTTGTAAGGGCAAGGATGATCTCTAACCAACAAATTCAACTTAAAGACCACATTACATGCCACTACATTAGTGCAAGATCCACTATCAATAATCACATTGCAAGAGAAATCACCAACTCTACATCTAGTATGAAACAGATTTTCTCTTTGCTCATGATTAGGTGAGTGATTAACATGTAGTATCCTCCTAATAACTCCAATCATCCTAGAGTCATCTTCAGCATAGGCATCTTCATCCTCAATCTCATCACTCTCATAATCACTCTCCACCACATAATCATACAACCTCTCCTCCTCCTCCAAAGTCATGTATTGTCTCATGGTTAGGGCTTTTCTAGTGGGACAATTTGAAGCAATATGACCCCTCCCTTGACACTTAAAACACTTCATACTATCATCAAACTTCTCTCTAGAAACTACCAATTTAGGGCGCTCCCCCTTTTGTTCCCCCTTAGAAGGAAATTCTTTCTTTTCAAAGGTTTTAGAAGAAGAAGGATATTAGGGTTAGGGTTAAAGCTTTTGAAAGTGGTGTTTTTCCCCCCATAGGTTCTGTTATCCTCAAGTTCATGTCTTTCAAACTTCAAAGACAATTGACACACATCATCAAAGGTACTATAGTTGGCAATATCAATCTTTCTAGCAATAGATTTATGAAAACCTCCAATAAATCTAGCAATCTTTTCTTGCTCAACCTCCTCATTACCACATAACAAGCATAATTTATCAAACTCCAAAGTATAATCATTCACACTCATAGACTCTTGAGTTAAATCACGCTTTTTCATGTATTGCCTCTGAATGAAATCACTTGGAATAAATCTCTCTTTTAATTTCTTTTTAAGCTTCTCCCAACTTTTAAGCTTAGGTTTTCCAAGTTTTGCCCTTTTTGCTTTTAGACTCTCTAACCAAATTCCAGCATATTTAGTTAGTCTAATAGTGGCAATTTTAAACTTCTTTTCATCATCAAAACCCCTATAGTAACACACCTTTTCAAGTTGTCGAATCCACTCAAGCAAATCTTCAGGATTTGCATTACCATCAAAATCATCCAATTTTTTTCCTTTATCAACATCATAAGTGGATTTAACATTTTGCACAACATCAAGATCAGATTCATAATCAACATGATTAGGGTCGTTTTTCCTTCTAACAATATCATGCAAGGTTAAATGGGCGGTTTCCAACCTCCTAGCCCTAGCTCTGTCCTCCTCAACACCAATAAGTAAATCATGCATAATTTTTTCAAGTTTCTCCACACTAGACATGATTTAAAGCTTTAAGCAACAACAAATAAGCCACACAAAACACACAAAGTCACGCCAACAAGAATGGTAGCCAACCAACCACACAAGCCAAAACAAGGATCAAGAACTAGAATTAACTAGTTTAGAATGCTTACTAAGAAAGTCGGACACTTTCTTTCCTCACCCTCCTGGAAATCTGATACCAATTGATATCAATGTGACTCTATGAAAGAAACATTCAAGTGTACTCCAATGCAAAGGAATCTAGATAATTAAAAGTCCGAATTTTTGTATGTGTTTATTTGTGTTTGTGTGTTTGGGATATGGAAATTAAATCAATCACTCCTGAAAGATTTAATTAACTTTTGATCTCACTTAAACCATTACCTGGAATAAGTAGATTAATCACTCAATAATTAACACTCCTGAAAATTATTAAATGGAACAAAAATTAATTGACAAACAATTAACACTCGAAAATTATGTAATCAAATTCTGAATTTAACTACTGAATAAAATCGACCATAGGCCCTATTTATACTAGTACATTTCCTAGTATGATAAGGAAACCTAAACTCTATCTAGAAAGCAAAATAAATCTTAATCCCTAAAATGAAGGGAAAGATAGAGATAAACATAAGTAAAGATAGCTAATGAAAATGATAGGATTTTCGGCCCTTATCATATCATTCACACGCCTAGTACTTATCATTTTCCCCAAAATCTATCCTAAACACAATAGGAATTAGAACTCTACTAGAACCTTCACAATAACCGAAATTAACCATATTTTCGGCCATCATGGACAGTTTTTATTACATGAACAAAATGAATCAACAAAAGAAAATAAAAGACTCCAAAAGACTACATATGGACGCCCCATATTATCCATCTCAAGCTAGTTCATCCTCCCAAGCAATCATAGTCACCAAAGAACCATTAGTATTGAGCTTGAATCCAAAGGTCTCAAGAACCAAGCAAATGGGCTCATCTCCAATGGTTGACTTTGACTCTTGACTCATGTCAATCATACAAAGCCTTATTAATAAAAATAGGTCCAACATGGCAGGGAATAGAAAAACTACTAGGATCTTACATCTTAGGAGGGGTTTTATTCTATATAAAAGCATATGAGCAACACATTCTACCCCACCAAAATCTCTCTTCTTACTTATCAAGTCTTTCAGAAATTTGGCATACAGAAGGACTTGAGTAATTAATTTAGTGATAGGAATCGTTACCTCAAGGTTCTTGACCATAGACATGAACTCACCAAACTGTTGTTCGACCTTTGATTTCTACATCCTGTGAGGAAAAGATAGCCTTGGTGTAAAAGGCATTTCAGAAACCTTTTGCTTTTTCTTCCCTGTCTTTTGAGCTTCCTCAGATAATTCGACCTCAAACGTCGAACTCTTCCCTTCTACTTCTTCTACCACCTCTTTCCCCTTAGTCAGGGAAGCATCATCAATAGGCAATGGAGGAGCGTCATAAGCAGCGCCACTGCGAAGAGTAATGGCATTCGCTTTCTCCCTTTAAATGGGTTGCGCATGCAATTGTCCTTGCTGCCTTTGAGCCTTGCTATCTGCAATTTGAGCCAATTGGGCCTCCAAGAGTTTAATGTGGTTGTTCATGTTTCTATTCGACTCCTCGTGATTCTTTTGCATGGTGAGCATAAGTTTCATCAAAACAAACGTAGTGGGCTCTTAGGTGGATGTATTATAAGGTGTTGGTTGGAAATTTTGTGGGTTTTGGAATTGATGTCGAGGGGGTCTCTGAAAACAAGGGATTTTTATAGAATGATGGTTTGGGGTGATTTTGTGTTGGTGGTTAAAAGTTTTGTTGGTTTTGATAGTTGTGTGTGTGGGGGGGGGGAGGATTTTGTGGTCTCTTTTGGAAGGCATTCGCCTGCTCTATCTGATTTTAACTGAACTGACAATCGTTCCAAAAATGACCCTAAACACTACATACATCGCCGTAAGATGAGGTAATGGGTGCAACGACAAACATAACATTAATGCTCAAAGGAGGGGTGTCGAGGTAAAGGATTTCAAGGTGTCGAGCTTTATATTCAGTTTTGCCACTTGCGAAGTCAGCAATGCAAGGGCGTCTACATCCTATACCTTCATTGTGAGGCTTCGAGAAGTGGAATGATCATTGGTTGCAAGGTTAGACAAGAAATCATAGTCTACATCCAATTCCTTATCTAGAAAAACTCCTCCCGCAGACGAGTCACCAATACTCTTCGTCTGAGGCTGCAGACCATTGTAAAATGTCTGCGTCAAGAACCATTTGTCCATGTTATGATGTAGACACCCTCTCTCTAAATCTCAGAAACTAGCCCACGGTTCCCGAAGTATTTCATCAGGCTCTTGGGAAAACGTGGCTAGTTTGTTTCTGATTTTTGCTGTCTTTGTCGTTGGATAATACTCTCTCTAGAACGTAGCAAAAATTTCCGACCATTCTGATACTTTGATATCGTTGAACTACTTCTAAGCTCTGTCGCGAAGTGAAAACTCGAATAACATGACCTTCAATTGCTCAAGTGTGACTCCTTGATGCTTAACAGTTCTACAGAGTTGTTGAAATCTTTGCAGATGATTGGCCGGATCTTCAGTGGAATGCCCACCAAACTGATTTTGCTCAACCATGTTGATAAGTCCAGGATTAATCTCGAAATTGTTAGCGCCGATGGTGGACATTAGTGGGCCCATGGGAATGCCGTCGGGATTAGGCACCCTATATGAATTCAATGATTTGTCCATAGCTGAACTCGAAGTGTCTACTTCAGGGCTGTTCAGCTGAACATATTGCTTTTCTTTCTGTATTTTCTTTCGAAGTTGCCAGAGAGTCTTTGTAAGATTGGGATCCTCTAGGATGGGGTTATTGTTTCTTTGAGACCTGGGCATACAAAAGAAACAAAAAGAAGTAGTAAAACGTAGCTCAATTGGAACTATGAAGTTCCAATGAGGTAGAGAGAAGTAAACCAAATAACCAAATAAAAACTTAGAAAACTAGTCGTCTCCCCGGCAACGACGCCAAATTTTGACAGGCTAAAGGCGTATCACCTAATCAAAGATAAATCCTAAGTTCTCTAACAATAGTAGTCAGGGAAGCAGGGTCGAATCCATATAGAAACGGGTTTTCAAAGTTAATATTCAGCCAAACAAGTACTTCAGACAAGATCAGATAAGAATCAGCTGAACTACTATATAGATTAAAGAAAGCAATATAAAAATGGGAATTGTACTATGAATTAAAGTTCTAGGGAATTAGTTCGGTCCACCATGATTATACCAATCAAAAGAATCAAAACAACTACCAAAACCTAGGTCAAGAGTCGAGAGATTAGAACACATGTCAAGCTATGGTTAAGACTTAAAGCTCATAATTCAACATATGTCGCGTGGTCACTCACATAATAAGAATTACTAATGTGAACTATGAATTAAAGGTTAAGACTTAAAGCTCATAATTCAACATATGTCGGATTTGTGCAGACAATTATTAACCTCAAGCAATCAATGAAAATGCGCAATAACATTAATTAGTCATTAAGAACAAATTACACCATAATCAATCTAATCAAAACCTAGAAACTAATAGCAATTCAAATATGAATCATGGTATAAACATGTTTTCCTCCTTAAAACCCTAGAAATATGACTACTCACTCATAATCGAATCAACAATGAAGAATCTAATATAAAAACCTAAACTTTGCATCATGAACTAATTAATTAGACAATCAAAGATTAAATAAAGAAACTAAGAGAGAAGAACAATATCGAATGACGGAAAGCAATAACTTTAATCGAAATAAATCTTAGGTTTGATCTCCTCCAAAACTAATCTAAAAGTGTTTACTCTAAAAAGCTCTAAAAACTAATGCTAATGAAAATGGAAAATAAAAGTTGTGAAAAGTGTGTTCAAAATAATGAAGATTAGCTATTTATAATAGCTCCTAAAACTAATTAGAAAACGGAAATAAAAAGATAGCATTTGCGCTCCGCGGACACGCACCCATTTCGGGCAATGGTTTCCCTATGGCATCTGGCTAACACAATAATGGCCCAACTTCGTTTTTATTCCTTCAAAAATGCGCAACAGCAACAACATGGAGCCCAAAGCCTTCGCGATGCAGCCGGGCCCTCACTGCCCGATTGGGCCGTATGCACAAAGCCCAACACCTGCTCTCATACGCTAAGCAGCAGCACTAAGGTTCTAGGCTAGCCCGATGGGATCGGGCCACCATTGCTCGATCGGGCTAAGCTTGCATTGGCCCAGCTTCACTTCCTTCATAAATCAGCACAAACACAATGTACCAAAGAGTTTTGGCTCGCCCGATAGGATCGGGACAGTCCGAAAGCCCAACGCCCAATGCCATATTCTACTCAATCAGAACACGGGTCAACTCCATTAGCTTGTTTCTTTAGATTTGCTTTGCGGTTTGAGCTCGGTCATCAGGTTTAAAGCCTCGGGCACCTCCTAAAGCAAGCAAACATGCTCGTATCGACTCGAACGTGCCTCGTAACAACTCATAAAGGTGCGGTTGCTTCCAAATAGCTCGGAAATAAGGAGAATACTCCCTTAAACCTGCAATTCAACATAAAACAACAAAACCACAACTCAATAGAGTAATTAGCACAAAATAGCTCCGAAGAGCTCCAACGACGGACGATTTAGCTCATAAATAAGGGGAAAAACTCTATATAAATCCATACACGTGCACTTGCAATATTAGATTTAAAACACACCAATAATGTCCATTATGAATATTATACTTCCTCCGTTTCAAAAAATAGCTACACTTCTTTTTTTGCGGACTCCTATGCACTTTTTGTTTGTGTGAGAGATTGTGGGGTAAGATATGTAGTAGGAGAGAGATAGAGAGAAAAAGTTACCAAAAAAACGAAAAAGGAGAAGTGTAGTCATTAATTTGAAACTTCTTTAAATGGAAAGTGTAGCTATTTTTTTGGAATGGAGGAAGTAATAATAATAAATGTTGGGAGGATAGTGATTTCAATACATATTCATCATAAAACTATAAATTTAATAGCTACTATAATCCTTTTATTGGTTTGTTTTAATTTTATGGTTCTCATTAATGCGTTAAATTTACATTAACCATTCCTGTGTATTTTGTTGTCACTAAAAACTTTTTAATTATAAGGCAATTAAGACAAATTTTGGGCACGTCTCCCCATGTGTAAAGCTATGATGGGTATGACCGGTGGTACGCGGTCGCACGCGTTTACCAAAGATAACATTTATAAATCCAACTTTCCAACACAAGTAATGTAGGAGGTAAGTAGGGTCGAACCATAGAGACTTAGATACCAAAGTATGTTCACAAGAGATTGAAAAGGGGAGTTTTCAGATATAAAGAGTAATCTAACAATCTAAGAAACAAATATTAAAATAAGGAAAGATCAATAGAGAAGAGTCTTGAGTTTGGTTGATTTTCACTTTGATTCGGTTTATCGATCATTGGTTTCTAAGTATAAACAACTACTCTTAATCACGCAAAGATTGAGAATTAAATGCCGCTTCCCTCTGAAGAATAGTTAAACTACCCGAATCTGCAGATAGAATAACTGAACTATAAAACAACCTAATTGAATATGCAATTATGGTTCAATTCTAAAGCACATCAAAACCCTAGGAATCTATGAGCTAAACAACAATTACTAGTGCAATTATTGAATTTGGAAATATGATTTCACTAGAAAATAACAAGAACAATCAGATTCTAAGTTAAACCCTAGTTTGCTACTTATGAACAAAGAACAAAAGAATGAGCAATCGTTGTCCGCGATAGTAGGCCCCGCTGTGCGCGAGTCGCACAAGAGAGGTGCGCTGGATGCGCACAAGCATTGATCTGTGCGTTGTTGGATCTCGCCAACGGCGCGAGGTGCGCCAGATAAGCGCGCGAGTCGCGCGCTGTTGCTGTTCATGGATGCTGCTTGTTGCATATGGCTGCGTGGGGTACGCATGGATGCTGCATGGGGTGCGCATGGATGCTGCCTTGCTTGGCTGTTGTGCTGTGAATATTGCAAGCTCGTAGCTCGCTTGCTTGCTTGGCTTGCTTGCGAGGGATGCTTATGAGCTCAAGAGATCCTTATACGAGATTCAAACTCCACAATCAAATGACAAGCTAACACACACACACACACACACTTGTTTGAACACTTAACATTACCAAACCAAGTTCACGAACGAGAACAGAAATGCAATGACCTTTAACCTTTGACTTCTCTCGAACTTTTTTCACTTCCTTATCAAACGCATCACGAAAACGGGACGGAGTCCACCTGTAAACGATTAAAATAATATCAAGTCTCCTATGTCCTTAAATTTCCTCTAATGTGTCGAAACCATGACAATTCTCCATGTACCACACTTAGGTTAATACATACGAAACTCCGCTTTTCAAGGCCTAAACCTTGCAAAACGAACTCCGAAATACTCTAAAAACACACCTGACATGGTCTCATCAATTACCAAAAATTCGGATTTCCCTGTTACCAATAAATTAAATACATATTCTCTTCACCTTCTTAATCAACATTTACTTCCTTTGTCGAAAATTTCCTCTTTGCCAAATATATCGTCTCACTTGCTTTTCTAAACAACACACCCTTCCATCTTCTTCAAGTTTGCTTCATACCTTACTATTGATCTTCTCATTTGCTATAAATTTTGGTTTCATATAAAATTCCTCCATTCACTAATCTGCCCTCTATACACTAAAATAGAATGAATAATGAAGTGATTATGATTTCGTATCCAAAAATTTGTCCAAACCGCCATATAAATAGAAAAATTGGTGAAGAAGAAGATTACAAGCTCTTTCAGAAGGAAGTAACGGCAAAGTTCGAATGGTCCATAAGGAGACTTTGTGGAAAGGACCCAAGCATAGAGCATCCATGGACAAAAAAAAGATTGTTTTACAAAGATACGAAATATATTGTGGCAGATGACATGGACATCATGTGTTCTCATGTCTCAAGAAGCTTGATCATGACATGCTCTTGAATTTTATGCAAGTTTGTAAATTTTGGTCAAAGAACATAAAAGAAAGGCTCATGTACCCTAACTACTATTCAATGTATTATGGGTCTCGTTACTCATCGTTGTCCGATAACCATTATAGTGTAGCCCTACGCTCCCAAAAAAATCTCCCTCCATTGTTCTTAAATTCGAATGTGATTGCCAAATGTAGGAATAACATGTGGAATACTTAAAATACCCACCTGTGTGGGCATTTGATAAAAAAATTAGTATTTAGGCCCAGACGATGCTGTGGGATCTATATATATTAGACTTTATTACTTTAATACAATTAAAATTTGGTGTAGAAAGATATTAGAAAAAAGTCATAGTTTAATAGTTTTATTCATAAATGCAATTAAAATATTGTACCTTAATTATTGTTTTTCATTGAAAACATATAATATCATTATTAGTATTGATAAAAAAAGCAACAAAAATGTAGTGGCACAATGGTTAGAGCATTGATCTTCCATACTCGATGTTGCGGGTTCGAAACTTCTCATGGACAATTTTTTATGAGAGAAACGTTGTTAAAATATTGTAGTAAAGAAGGGAGAGTGACACATGGCGGATTGCAACGTGTGCTTATGATTTTTAATATATATATATATATATATATATAGATAAGGACTATGGGGAACGGTTCAAATCCTTCAAGAAGGGAAAGACCTTGTTCTGGACTACAATTAGTTTCGTAGAAATTTCTACGACACCCCTTGTCAATTGGGAGTTATTTTGTTTAATGTCAATTGGCATTTTGTTTTGTAGTTTTAATTTCAATCTATAAGTAATAGGTTGTAAATATATTACTCCCTCCGCCCATAATACTTGTTACACTTATCAAGACACGAAGGTTTATGTGATAAGTGGTAGGTTGGTTATTAATTATTATTTTATCTAAAAAGTAGATGTGATAGGAGTTAGTGGGGGTATTAGTTTAAGTGTATGAGAGAGAAGGTGGGTAAAGTGCGTAAGAGGGATATAGTAAATTAATAGTAGGACTTTCCAAATAAAGAAGCGTAACTGTATCTTGGGATAAAAGAAAGGAAAGTATAATAAGTTATCTGTGACAGAGGGAGTATTAATGTTTAGGTAAATATAGTTTTAATGCGCTTTTTTTTTATTTTGTTTAATGTCATATATGGACTTATGTGTTTGAGCCTAAATTGTCGTAGTTAAATATTCATAAATTTCTCATCAAACGTTTGGTAACATGTCGATAATAATGCATGTAGTTACATACTAAAATATTGTAACATATGTATGACCAAAACACGTTATGGTGTTGCCCCAAAAACAAAACTATAAAGAATAATAAACGAATTTTTAATTGACAGTATCATACTTGTTTTTAAAAGATGTACTCAAAGTTGGGCAATGTCCAGAAGAGGTTATGACCATAACCAATAGCTATTTAAATGTAAACCCAAAGGAGATGACCAAAATAAGTTATGGTTTTGTCAAAAAATGCAAAACTGGCTGACATGAAAGTGCGTAGTCAGATAATGAAAATTTATGCTTGCCGGGTATGCACGCAATCAAGGTTATCAGAATCAGGATTCTATTTTGGATCGAAAAGGCCTCTCAAATCGGATCATAGACTCGGTTCGTTCGATTCTACGAAAAAGCATAATTATATGTTTAAATGGCCAAAAAAAAAAATTCTAATTGTTTAACTATTAAACTAATGATAATTGATAATATATTTTATTAGTGGTTGTGTTGGTATTATAAAATCTTATATAAATTTGTAAAGTATTCTCTAGTTGAAAGAAAGTTATAGAATCGTGTGGAATCGTAAGGTCATATTTGAAACATAGAATTGTACGATTCTACAATATGCTCGCGATTTTAACAACCTTAGAGAATAAATGGAGTAATTCTAGTCCTTTTAATACTTTGTTTTAATAATAGTAGGATATATTGTATTAGTTTATCGATTAATTAGGCCCCTAACCAAATTTGTAACAAAAAACGAGTTCAAGCGACAAATTTTGTTACTTAAATCAAGCAACTAACTACATAACATTATACTTAATATTAAAAAGGAAGAAACTTGCCACTTTAATTTATACCTTCAATATTAAGATTTTCAAGGTCCCCATTACAATTTCAATGCGAAATCTCATCCAATTAACCAAAATAAATCAAAAAGGGTAAAAGAAGCACATCAAACTTCTCGAGACTCAAATTGCACAATTAGCAACCACTAATGCTCAGAGGCGTCAAGGGGAATTGCCAGGGCAACCCATTCAGAGAGAACATGTGAATGCCATCACTCTTCGTAGTGGCATTGCTTATGATGCTCCTCCATTGCCCATTAATGATGTTACCCCAACTGCGGGGAAGAAGAGGGTGGTAGAGGAAGGAAAAAGGAAGAATTCGACGTCTGAAGTCGACTTGTCTACAGAAGTTGAACAGACAAGGAAGAAAAAGGAGAAGGTTTCTGAAACGCCTTTTACACCAAGGCTACCTTTTCCTCACAGGATGCAACAATCAAAGGTCGATCAGCAGCTTGGTAAGTTCTTGGTTGTGGTCAAGAACCTTGAGGTAACGATTCCATTCACAGATTTAATTACCCAAGTCCCTGTTTATGCCAAATTTCTGAAAGATATGGTAACTAAGAAAAGAGACTTTGGAGGGGTAGAACATGTCGCTCTTACTGAAGAGTGTAGTGCTTATTTTCAAAATAAAACCCCACCAAAGTTAAAAGATCCTGGTAGTTTTTCTATACCCTGCCATCTTGGACCTATTTTTGTTGATAAGGCTTTGTGTGATTTAGGTGCTTCTGTTTCTGTTATGCCATTATCTGTTTATAAGAAACTGAATATGGGAGCACTTAAATGCACACAAATCACTTTACAGATGGCTGATCGTTCTATAAAATACCCTCTAGGTGTTTTAGAGGACCTTCTTGTGAGGGTTGGGAAATTCTATATTCCTGTTGATTTTGTGGTGTTAGATATGGATGAGGATGCCCATATTCCCATTATTCTGGGTAGACCATTTTTGTGTACTGTTGGTGCTGTCATTGATGTCAAGTCCGGGTCTTTAACTCTGAGTGTTGGTGATGATAAAGTGATTTTTAAACTAACCAATGCTGTTAAGGCACCTATGCTTGAACAATCTTATTGCAGGGATGAGGTTTTGGATGAAGTAGGTGTGGAGAAGGTTCCAGCTACACCTAAGGTTGCCTCGCCGTCTGGAGGTATTATCCAGAACATTTGGAGAAGAAAGATATTTGATGAGGGTGGCTCTCAATGCTTAGCTCCTCCTATTTGAGAGATGGAGGTATTATGGTCGTGCGGGACCTTTAAGAACCAGCGCTGTGCGAGAGGCAACTCGTATTTTTCCTTCCCTTTTTCCTTTTCTTTTTATTTTTCTTCTTTTTTGTGGTCGAGAGTGAGGGTACTAACATTGTTTTTCCTCTTAGCATCGTCCTAGTCACCTTTTGGCATTGAGGACACTGCCAAGTTCAGCTTGGGGAAGGAAATCTGTTTGTATTCTCTATCTCTTTTACTGCTTTCTAGGATAGATTTACTGCTTTTGAAAAATTCTGGAAAAAAAAATGGTTCCCATGACTGGTTTAGTTGCCTCCCTGTACCCCTTGTTGTGCTCTTATTGAAAATGATTTGACTCTGTTTTCTGGATAGCTGGGCATTTGTGATCTTGCGGCTATGATTTGATGTTTGATTGTTATGATTTCGAGCGATTTTGGATTATATTAGACTACATTGTGCTGCATGCCTGAATTGGTTAGACTGTGAGGCCTCTTTGTAAGCCTATTGGATTTATATTATTATCCAGTCTATTCTTGTGTCGTAGTTCCTCTTTAGTGGATTGATCTTGACTTTGACTTCGTACTTGTCTGATTTTCGATGACTTGTAGCATTTGCTGTGATAGAGGCGTTCTTTTGTCTTATTCTTGAGCTTCAGAGTGAATTTTTGATATACTTTTATCCTCCTTAGCCCCACTGAGCCTAATGACTTGTTTCATGTTACTTAAACCCTTATTATGAGCCCATGGCCTTCATTCCGATATTATTTCCAAGTCTAGCTTGGGGGAGCTTTTCTATGGGTTGAGTTTGGGATTGGTTTCATAATTTGGTTTTGTTGTTGAGGAATCAAAAGTCTATTTGTTGTGGTTTGAGTGTGAGAAAAAGGAAAGAAAAAGCAAATTTAGAGTTGCGTGAATGAAGTTCAGAAAAATGAAAGAGAAAATGAAATTAAAGTCCAAAAATATTCAAAGTTCTTTCATTCACGTACGTTCATAAAGGAAAATTCGCTTCATTGCTTGAAAATTGGGATTATTATGAGTGTTGATTGATTTATGAGAGTTGGGTTATCTTTCGTGGTTATATGGTGTTGTTGGGAGTTGTTTAGGCCATCTTAGACCTCGTTTGAGTGATTCATGCTCCCCCTTTCTTGGTTTTTCCACCACATTACCCAAAAGTATTCCCTAACTCTCACCTAAGCCCCATTACAACCCTATAAAGTCCTCTTGAGCTCGTGTCTGCATTGTTCATTTGATTGATTTCGAGTCAGTTTGTCAAAGTTAAAGAGTATTTCTGCTAATTGAGTCGACTTGACTAGGATGAGCGTCATTTAACCTTCTTAAATACATGAGAGTGAGTGGGAAGGACATTTATGGTCGGGTTGGTGAGTGTTCGGGCATATTCTTTGCCTGCCACAAAATAGAGAGGAGTGGCACCCTTGTGAGGGCCTTTTCAGGACTTGTATGCCTTGTGGATGCTCAAATTTGATAAATTGCTTGGATGATTGGTGGTTGGATGGATTTGATTAGCCAAACTTGAATTATGCCTGCTTGAACGATTCTTAGTCTTGAAAATGTTTTGAGCTTTGATTAATTTTTATCTATGAGGTGAGGCAATCTATTCCATGTTCATGTTCTGTTTGCTTAAGGACAAGCAAAGGTTTAGCTTGGGGGATTTTAATATCACTTATTTATATAGAGTTTTCTCCCTTATTTACAAGCTAATTTGTGCGTCATTGGAGCTCTTCGGAGCTATTTTGTGCTAACTATCGTATATAGTTGTGGTTTTGTTGTCTTAGTGTTGAATTGCAGGTTTTAGGGAGTTTTCTCCTTATTCCCGAGCTATTTGGAAGCAACCACGACTTTACGAGATGTTACGAAGCACGTAGGACGGCTCGCTAGCTTTATGGGTAGTTTAGGAGGTCCCAAGACCTCTAAACGTGAAGAATTGAGAGTTAAAGAGTCAAAAAGGAGTTTTCCGCACTCTGATCGGGCAAAAATGGCCCGATCGGGAGAAGAATTAATGATTGGGTGTGAGAGTTGCGGAACCGATCGGGCAAGCTTTGCCCGACCAGATCGGGCGAGCTTTGCCCGACCCGATCGGGCGAGAGCACAAAAGTTCCGTGTTAGATATTTCTGCCGCAGACCCGATCGGGTGTATTGTGCCCGACCCGATCGGACGAGCTCCATTTATGTTGCTGCTATGCTGCTAGGCCAAGACAAAGCTGGGCCAAGCAAAATGCGTGGACCCGATGAGCCACCCGATCGGGCAGCCCATCGGGTGGGCCCAATTTTGTGCTCCAAGCTCTTGGACTACTGTTGCCATGATCCAAAGAGCGTTGATGAAATTTTCACTATGGGCCCGATCTGGTGGCCTTGTGCCCGATCGGGTCTCATGCCCGTATACGCGGTTTTTCTTTATTTTATTCCGTTTTTTATTAGGCTTTGGGGGGTATTATAAATACCTTTTCCTCATTATTTTAGAGACACCTTTTTATTCTAGTTTTATTTCTCATAGTTCTTAGCTTAGTTTAAACACTTTAGATTAGATTAAAGGTGATTGAACCTATTTGATTTCAATAAAAGTTCATGCTTTCTGTCAATTGGTATTCTTCTATACTCTAATGTCTTTTATTATTCTTAATTGCTTAGCTTAAGTATTTATTCATTCATGATTCAATTATTAGGGTTTCCAATTAGTTTTGTTATTGTCAATTCAATTATGAGTGAGTAGTGTAATAACCCGATTTTTAACCTTATTTTATTATTAAATAATTAAGATTATTAATTTAAATATGACCTTATTTATTTTAATAAATAAGTATTAAGGTTCCTTATTAAAATATATATTTATTAGATTTTTAAATGATTTTAATTATTAATTATTATTAATACTATTTAAGAAAATGAAATCAATCTTTATAGACATTTGGGTCATCCTCAAATCCATATCCAAGTATTAAATCCAAACCCAACCCAAATCCATCCAACCCAAAATGAAAAGAAGAAAAAGAAAAAGGGAAAAAGAAAAGAAAAGAAAGAAAAAGAAATCAGATTTCAAGTTGTCATCTTCTTCATTCTTCCACCTCCTATTCCTCTTCTTCTCTACCATTGGAGCATGTAGGAGGTAATGTGATAAGCTCAAGACAAAGCTGCACTTAGATAACAATGAAATTGAGAATTTCAGTTAACCTTGCCCCAAAATCAGACCAATTAAATGGAACAAAAACTTCATCCTCATCCTCACCTCTTCATACTTATCCATAGATGGAAGAGTAATCAAACTTCAAATTGAATACTTCCTACTAATCTCTACTATAAATAGGAGCCATTTCAATCAAATTCCATTACAAATCTAAAGCTTTTTCTCCCTCCTTCCCCTGTTTTTGTATCTCACCGAAAACACGACCCACAAACTACTCACCATTGCCGCCTACTGCCGACCACCGGAATCACCCAGACCAACCTGAACAACCGCAAAACGCGGCGCCCAGCCACCCTCACCCACTCTTCCTTCCGTCCTCACGCACGCAGCCCCCTCTCTTTTCTCCTTCCCTTTTGTTTTTCTTCAAATTGCTGCTGCCCTGGCTGATTCGCGGACCACCACCACGCCGGCAGCAGCTCCGTGCACCGTAGCCCGCAACCCCTCGCCTGATCGACGCCCTGCACCACCTTGATCGCAGCCCATGACCTGCATCACCACTGCCGCTACCCTGCTTCCCTCTTGCTCTTGAAGAAGCAGACTCAAGTCTGTTTTTAGTTTCCCTCCTTATTAGCAATTAAAGTCAATTTTCTCTCTTTGACTATGTTCTCTCCAATTAGGTAAGTATGTTTTATAAGATTTTCTATTTAATTATTTAAGTTATCATTTGTACCTTATATAGTAAATGTTTTGGAATTCCTTATTATTATTATGATTTTTATTATTTACTAATATTATTACTATTGTTATAATCATTGATTTCTAAAATAAGCTTAAGACATTAAATATATTATTCATTTGTATTTCTTAAAAGTATTTCATAAATATAAACTTTATTAGGTGGAAAAAATATATTTTATAAGTTTATTATATTAGTATTAAAACACCTATTATATAGATTTTAAATATTTAAAGGTCTCTAACTTAATTATATAATTTTGTATTTTAAAGAGAAAATCGCCCTCGGAGCTCAGAAGGAACTGATATCCAAGACTAAGGATTATTATTCTGCAAATCGAGGTAACAACTACTGCTAGTACCCGCAATTCCCTGGAAAATATAAGAAAGGGGTATAATGACGAATAAATGATTTACGAGTTTTCTTGAATTGCGGGATTATTTAAAGCATGATTTTATGTTTCATGAATACTGGAATATTGAAAAGTATAATTGAATGATGGAAATTTGAGATATTATACCTACTGAGGTACAGCTGAATGACTGAAAATACTGTATACTGCCTGTATAAATTAAAAGAGGTGAAACATGATAAATTCAAGTGAAAGAACTGGTTTGTTGGCTGTATATATATACTGACTGACTGATGGTCGTGCACGTACCGAGCTGTTTACTGTTATTACTGGGGCACTGGCCCGCTACTGTTATTACTGATGAGCACTGGCTCTTTTACTGGGGCACTGGCCCATTGTGGGAGACGTCCCACCAGCTGAAATACTGCCCAACAACCAGAATGAATTTGCTAAAAGGGAATGATGAATGATTGGGTTATACTGTAATCATGAATGTTTTAATTATTCTCTCTCTCCCTGTTTGCAAATAAAATGAATTGAAATGAATTTACGTTGCTAGAGTAGTCTGTTACTGAGTCTCTCGACTCATCCGTTTTTGTATTTATGTTTTAGGTACAGCTGGGGAAGACGATAACGAATAGTGGCGAGGATTCACTCTTATAAGTTTTAGTAGTTATTACCACTTGTGTTTTCTTTTTGTGAACTATAAGAATTACTAGAGTATTAGGTTACTGTTACTTAATAAGATTCTAATGTTATTTTGTTTTATCACTTAATCAAGTTAACGTTAAAGTTTAATATATGAATGTTGCCTTGTATTTTCCTAACGGAGAATACGGCAGTAATGCCTCGACTTAATAAGGTTTTTCCGCTGCTATTAATACCTTAATCAGGTAATTAGACGTCGGGGCATTACAAGTAGTTCTCTTTCTAGGGTGTTAGATAGGGAAGCCATGTTTATACCATGATTGTTATTTAGATTTCTATCGATTTCTAGGGCTTGATTAGAGTGATTGTGGTGTGGTTTGTTCTTAATTAGTGATTAATGTTAGTGGCCAATTTTATTGATTGCTTGTGGTTAATAGTTGTTTGCACAGATCCTTCTTACGATTAGAGGCCTAGGACACATCATTAGTTCTGATTACGTTAGTGAACATACGGCGTATGTTGAATTATGAGCGTTGAGTCTTAACCGTAGCTCAACACATGCTCTAATCACTTGACTCATGACTTAGGTTTTGATAGTAGTTGACCTTATTTGATTGGTATAAGCATGGTGGACTGACCTAATACCCTAGGTTTTTAGTCCACAGTTAAATCCTCGGTTTAATTCGTTGTCCTTAGCTTAATTATTAGTTCAGTTAATCTTCCCTGATTTCATCTGAAGTAGCTAATTGATTGAATATTAATTTAGAAACTCTGTCTCCCTGTGGATTCGACCCTGCTTCCATTGACTACCATAGTTAGACGACTGTAGGTTTATCTTTGATTATGTGATCCGACTAAATCCTATCAGCGAGTCGCGCGCTGTTGTTGTTCGTGGATGCTGCTTGTTGCATACGGCTGCGTGGGGTACGCATGGATGCTGCATCGGGTGCGCATGGATGCTGCCTTGCTTGGCTGTTGTGCTGTGAATATTGCAAGCTCGTAGCTCGCAGCTCGCTTGCTTGCTTGGCTTGCTTGCGAGGGATGCTTACGAGCTCAAGAGATCCTTATACGAGATTCAAACTCCACAAACAAATGACATGCTAACACACACACACACTTGTTTGAACACTTAACATTACCAAACCAAGTTCACGAACGAGAACCAAAATGCAATGACCTTTAACCTTTGACTTCTCTCGAACTTTTTTGACTTCCTTATCAAACGCATCACGAAAACGGGACGGAGTCCACCTGTAAATGATTAAAATAATATAAAGTCTCCTATGTCCTTAAATCTCCTCTAATGTGTCGGAACCATGACAATTCTCCATGTACCACACTTAGGCTAATACAGACGAAACTCCGCTTCTCAAGGCCTAAAACTTGCAAAACGAACTCTGAAATACTCTAAAAACACACCTGACATGGTCTCATCAATGAGCAAAAATTCGGATTTCCCTATTACCAATAAATTAAATACATATTCTCTTCACCTTCCTAATCAACATTTACATCCTTTGTCGAAAATTTCCTCTTTGCTAAAGATATCGTCTCACTTGCTTTTCTAAACAACACACCCTTTCATCTTCTTCAAGTTTGCTTCATACCTTACTATTGATCTTCTCATTTTCTATAAATTTTGGTTTCATACAAAATTCCTCCATTCACTAGTCTGCCCTCTATACACTAAAATAGAATGAATAATGAAGTGATTATGATTTCGTATCCTAGAATTTGTCCAAACCGCCATATAAATAGAAAAATTGTTGAAGAAGAAGATTACAAGCTCTTTCAGAAGGAAGTAACGGCAAAGTTCGAATGGTCCATAAGGAGACTTTGTGGAAAGGACCCAAGCATAGAGCATCCGTGGACAAAAAAAAAGATTGTTTTACAGAGATGCGAAAGATATTGTGGCAGATGACATGGACATCATGTGTTCTCATGTCTCAAGAAGCTTGATCATGACATGCTCTTGAATTTTATGCAAGTTTGTAAATTTTGGTCAAAGAACATAAAAGAAAGGCTCATGTACCCTAACTTCTATTCAATGTATTATGGATCTCGTTACTCATCGTTGTGCGATAACCATTATAGTGTAGCCCTACGCTCCCAAAAAAATCTCCCTCCATTGTTCTTAAATTCAAATGTGATTGCCAAATGTAGGAATAACATGTGGAATACTTTAAATACCCACCTGTGTGGGCATTTGATAAAAAAATTAGTATTTAGGCCCAGACGATGCTGTGGGATCTATATATATTATACTTTAGTACTTTAATACAATTAAAATTTGGTGTAGAAAGATGTTAGAAAAAAGTCATAGTTTAATAGTTTTATTCATAAATGCAATTAAAATATTGTACCTTAATTATTGTTTTTCATTGAAAACATATAATATCATTATTAGTATTGATAAAAAAAAGCAACAAAAATATAGTGGCACAATGGTTAGAGCATTGATCTTCCATACTCGAGGTTGCGGGTTCGAAGCTTTTCATGGACAATTTTTTATGAGAGAAACGTTGTTAAAATATTGTAGTAAAGAAGGGAGAGTGACACGTGGCGGATTGCAACGTGTGCTTATGATTTTTAATATATATATATATATATATATATATATATAAGGACTATGGGGAACGGTTCGAATCCTTCAAGAAGGGAAAGACCTTGTTCTGGACTACAATTAGTTTCGTAGAAATTTCTACGACACCCCTTGTCAATTGGGAGTTATTTTGTTTAATGTCATTTGGCATTTTGTTTTGTAGTTTTAATTTCAATCTATAAGTAATAGGTTGTAAATATATTACTCCCTCCGCCCATAATACTTGTTACACTTATCAAGACACGAAGGTTTATGTGATAAGTGGTAGGTTGGTTATCAATTATATTTTTATCTAAAAAGTAGATGTGATAGGAGTTAGTGGGGGTATTAGTTTAAGTGTATGAGAGAGAAGGTGGGTAAAGTGCGTAACAGGGATATAGTAAATTAATAGTAGGACTTTCCAAATAAAGAAGCGTAACATGTATCTTGGGATAAAAGAAAGGAAAGTATAATAAGTTATCTGTGACAGAGGGAGTATTAACGTTTAGGTAAATATAGTTTTAATGCACTTTTTTTTATTTTGTTTAATGTCATATATGGACTTATGTGTTTGAGCCTAAATTGTCGTAGTTAAATATTCATAAATTTCTCATCAAACGTTTGGTAACATGTCGATAATAATGCGTGTAGTTACATACTAAAGTATTGTAACATATGTATGACCAAAAGACGTTATGGTGTTGCCCCAAAACCAAAACTATAAAGAATAATAAATGAATTTTTAATTGACAGAATCATACTTGTTTTTAAAAGATGTACTCAAAGTTGGGCAATGTCCAGAAGAGGTTATGACCATAACCAATAGCTATTTAAATGTAAACCCAAAGGAGATGACCAAAATAAGTTATGGTTCTGTCAAAAAATGCAAAACTGGCTGACATGAAAGTGCGTAGTCAGATAATGAAAATTTATGCTTGCCGGGTATGCACGCAATCAAGGTTATCAGAATCGGGATTCTATTTTGGATTGAAAAGGCCTCTCAAATGGATCATAGAGTCAGTTCGTTCGATTCTACGAAAAAGCATAATTATATGTTTAAATGGCCAAAATTAAAAATTCTAATTGTTTAACTATTAAACTAATGATAATTGATAATATATTTTATTAGTGGCTGTGTTGGTATTATAAAATCTAATATAAATTTGTGAAGTATTCTCTAGTTGAAAGAAAGTTATAGAATCGTGTGGAATCGTAAGGTCATATTTGAAACATAGAATTGTACGATTCTACAATATGCTCGCGATTTTAACAACCTTGCACGCAATGCGTGCGATAGAGAATAAATGGAGTAATTCTAGTCCTCTTAATACTTTGTTTTAATAATAGTAGAATATATTATATTAGTTTATCGGTTAATTAGGCCCCTAACCAAATTTGTAACAAAAAACGAGTTCAAGCGACAAATTTTGTTACTTAAATCAAGCAACTAACTACATAACATTATACTTAATATTAAAAAGGAAGAAACTTGTCACTTTAATTTATACCTTCAATATTAAGATTATCAAGGTCCCCATTACAATTTCAATGCCAATTCTCATCCAATTAACCAAAATAAATCAAAAAGGGTAAAAGAAGGAAAAGTAAATAAAAGGGTCATTTGTTACTAACACGGGTTGTTTTGCAACTTAAGTGTCGCGTCAGACAATTTTATTCAAATAATTGTCGCGTGATGTTACTCTTTTTAACCATTTAACGCCTATGTTACTTTATTTTTAATTAGTGAATCTCGATGTGTTTGGTCTAGTTATTGATTGTTCCCTATTGCTTAGGGCTGTTGATAAATAAATATCCGATTCTATTGATCGTATCCGTGATCCAATCCGAAAATTGGGATATCCGATCCGAAATATAGCGTCTCGAATATCAGAAAATTTTCTGGTCAAATTCGGATCACCTTTTTGACCTTTTCGGATATCCGAAAAAATACAAAATAAATATCCTAAAAATCAGATCCGAAATATTCATTTTTTTCATTTAAAAAAATTGATTTCAAACTTCTTTTCCAAAAAAAATCAGATCGGATAATTTGGGTATCTGATTTCGGATCACATTTCTCCCGATCTGAAAATTTCCAACTGGATCGGATTGGATAATACGAAATGAACACCCCTACTATTGATTTCTTCTGAGACAGTCTTAGTTCTTTAACCTAACGATAAGTTGTCGCTTACATTAAAAACCAAAAATATAGCATAGTCAACACATAGTTAGTCAATGTCCGAAGATGGATTTGGTCATAGCCTATATCTATTTCACTATCAACATTATGGATATAACGAAAACATGCTAAACTAATGCACAAAGACGGATATTTTTAATTGATAGTTATCTTCAACCTTACCAAATTCGAAATACACCATCAACGACTGCTACCAATTGACCTCGAGTTCGGCAACAAAAATATTATAATTATGCACAAAAACTGAAATTCAATCTTATGAGCCCTAATTTTCTTCCAATTAATTACAAATATCAGGATCCCTAAATGACTTTAACTTAATTGAAACTCGTTTTCAAAAGATATTTGGTGAGGTTGAAGAAGACGTTTACAGACTTATTTCTACATTGAAGAGGAAGAATATGACAAGATAGAATAAGATCGTCATGGAGGATTTCAACGTTGAAAAACTCGTTAATGACAAGATAGAAGAAGATGTTAATGGTTTTTTTTTCCATATCATAAACAATAATATAACAAATTCGAAAATTTATTTTCCCGTATTTTAATCCGTACTAATTCAAGTAGTATATCATATACATTAAGTATTAGTTCCACCAAGTAGTACTTGGTCTAGTGGAAAGGATTGTACCCTTTCAACCTCAACGTTGGGGGTTCAATCCCAACTAGGGGCAATTTGAGGGTAGAGATTTTCCTTACCCTTTCCCCCTACTTTCAAGTGTCTGGCCCAATAGGACCAGACATAATACATAATATAACAAATTCCAGAAATACAAAAAAACAAGAGGAAAATTTTAAAAATTGCCTAAAAGATGTTCATTAAAAAAAAGTTAAATAAATGTCAAATAACCATTGTTGACGTGGGCAAATCCATGACTCATATTTATTTATTACGATAGTCTTTTTCTTGAAAAACAATCATAAAGGAACCCATAAATATATGGATAGAGTGCCCACAACAAAGAGTACTTTCTATTCAAAAAGGAAAAACAAAAAAGAATTATAGTGATAGTGATCAAAGATAATGCCAAGTGTCAATTGCATGGCCTCATACGAGTATTGCAAAATGATCCTAAGCCTTTGTCCGATTTCAGTCTTTCCTTCCTTTCCTTTTCTTTCTTTCAACGATCATCTTCGGAGATAATTTGCATGGCCACATTTTGTTAGCTCCTTATTTAAAGAAGAGCTCCCTCGGTCCCTCCCCTGTTGTCTTCCTTAAACCTCTTTTGTTTCTGCTGTTGCCATGGCGGTAGCAGAGCTTTCCCCTTCTCCTTCATATAAATATCAGCTTAAACCTTCCCAACTTTTACCTTTATCTTCTCGATTGACTGCTCACCGTAAAGTTTCTCTTCACTTGCTTCCTCGAGCATCAAGGACTTCTGGAATTCGTTGCTCCCTTGCTCCCAAGTAAGGATATTATTATTATTATTAACATTTTATTATCATTTATTTTGCTTTCTAATAATTTCTTTCATATCACTGTTATTATCATTTTTTTAGTCAAGTTCAAACTCCAATTTCTGTTCCCACCGGAGAGAAGACCAGCAAGCCTGAATGCTACGGGATTTTCTGTTTGACTTATGATTTAAAAAAAGTAAGTGTTTTTCTTTTACTATATTCTGTTGGATTTTATGATTGTAACTTTGTTTTGTTTTCTTTTGGGCTTTTGTAGTACTAACTAGTAGGAACATTCTCCCAACAGTCTAATTGCCACAATTAATAAATATGTTGATAGCCACTCTTAATAAGATTGTTACTGTTAGTTTGTGTAATTCTCAAAGTATTCTCATTAATGAATAGATATAGCCCCATATAGGAGATAGTATAGTTGTAAAATTGCGATTCAAATCGTTGAATATTTCGATTTTATGATTCAAATCTGGTCATACGATTCGATTCATGATTCTATGCATTTTTCTGATACATCTAAACTTAAGTTTATTCAACTACCAAAGCTACTAATAGGGATATATGGTCAAGGTCATGATCACCTAGTTAATAGCTAAACAAGTATTTTTTTAATTATTAGTCATTCTAAACTTATCAAATGAGCAATATCTATATCATACATGTTTTGTAGAATCTTACGATTCTACGTCTCGATTTTATGATATGATTTTAAGGCCACCTTATGATTTAATTTAGAATCCCGATTTTAACAACGCCAGATACAACCCGAATTCTATGAGAATATCGTTGCATGATTTACACAATAGATTCTTTACAAAATACCTTGGAGTGGGAAGAGGTCGGACGTTCAGAGTAGAACTGAAGTCAAGGAACAGTTCATGGGGAAGACCCTTTGTGAAAATATCTGCCTATTGGTATAAAGACGGAACATGTGGAACTCGAAGTTGTGTCCCAACGCAACCTTCAAACACACAAAACGAATATACATCTTAATGTTTTTGGCATTCCGATTAATAAACAGGACTGTAGGATAAGTAAATTGTATGTGGTATTAGTAAAAAGTGTGAGACGTAATGCTATAGGATACATGGGCACGACCGTGGGGGTTGTTTTGACGGGAATCAGGAAATCTCCTGATTCTTGGTTTCCAGGTGCCCACGATCATGGGTCTAGGCCCGCGCCCGTGGAGCACTGCTTTGCGGGTTTTAAAGCCTACGTCTTTTCCGATTCCTTCTTTTATTTACGGAGTTATTTTCAAGCGGTTTCTCCATATCTATATATATCATTTCTACCCTATTCATATTCATTCAGAAAACCTATAGCTTTTAATCCGTGAAGGAGTTCTGAGCAGTGCTTGACACTAATTTCAAGTGTTCAGATTCGGGTGAAAGGGTTGGAGAGAACTGCAGCATCACCTTGTAGACCTTCACTGGTGGTGGCGAAATTTGCTTCTAAGGCAATGGTTCATGCACGGCACAGTTTGTTCGTGTTTGATGTTCCCAGGGAGTAACTTATCTCGTTCTTTAATTTATGAATTCAACAGGTATTATTTCCAACAAAAAGTAAATAGGCGATACATCATCTTTACTATAGACAAGAATGTCCTTTATATGGAGGGAAATGGAGCTCAGGAAGGAGGTTCCACCAACAAGTTTCATCATAACACCTCTATATTCTGCTTTAGCCCTAGAAATAGAGAGTGGCCTGACGCTTACAAAACCATGAAATGAGAATCTTTACATGTGTAAGAGACTGAAGTCAACTCATCTGTCTGTTGCTATGAAGTCAATTTGTTATAATCTATTTCCGTCGAAGCCAGCTGCTTTAAGCTGTTCTTTTTGTGGTAGCTTAGAGACTGAAATGTGAAAATTGATTCAGAAATGACAGCCCTTTTTTGCATTTCAAGTTCTCAATTTCATGTATAAGCGCTTTACACAATTCCAGTTTAGTAGCCGCCCTTATGATTGTGGGGTATTTTTAAGCTGCACACTATTGATATCTGATGAATCTTTGCTTAAATGTGTCCAGGAGGAGGAAACTAGATCATGGAAAAAGTTGATCACTATATCCGTTTCAGGTGCAGCTGGGATGATATCAAACCATCTGTTGTTCAAAGTGAGCATTTTTTCTCTTTTGGTGCATCTTACCCCACCAATTAACCAAACCCTTCTAAATTCATAAAGAGGTGGGGGAACACAAAATTCATTTAGTATTTCAAATAACGATGATGCATTAGTGATTATGATCTCTAATTGATTAACAGTTTGGAGCATGACATGTTATTCACATACCATAAAGGTCTTGAAATCTCTGTTAGTCCAGCGTTTACACTTTGTTAGTTTCTTGATGTGGAAACTGAAACTGATTCTGACAAATGTTTAGGATAATATGGGCAGATTTTAGCACAAGTACTTCTAATTTCCTTCTCTTATTGGCAAATGAAATAGAATTGTTTTACCAAAAACGTAATGTACAACCTATGCTATGAAAGGAGACTCAGCAACAGAATGAACATCAACATAGATTACCACCCACCACGTAAGAAGGGTAAGAACAACCTACTCTTCTGAATGAAACACACACACCACTAGGAAGGCAAAAGCAGCCCCCTGGCTAAACATTGACAACCTACTCTAAAACAAAATTTCCTTGAATACTAAGCCAGAATGCTTAGCACACTTAAAGATTTTACAAATCTCTTTGTATCCAAACTTCATACGCATACAAGGTTTCAGAGAAACACAGCCTATATATCCTAGCTAAAGCAGATCTTCTCCTACTGAATTTGAATATGAATTTGACACCAGCTTTAACTTCTTGTGCAAAGTTTCTCTCATGATAGTGAACCCTGACCCCAGTAGCAGTTAAGCAGCTAACAAACTAGCCAACTAGGGCAGGTGCAAAACAAAACAGGTGAAAAACCAAGTGATCTCAACTTTCCGAATCGTTATTACACGTAACACACACGTGAAAACTAGAAAGCCACCTGTTGACAATCTGTTTTGGACAGCTAGCACTTTTACAAGTTGCACAGTTATTACTAATAACCCTTATTCACCTTGTTAATGGAAAAGGAGGAATGTTAACGATATCCAAGAGATCTGTGACTGAAATATCTTCTTGAGCATCCATTTACTATACTAGGCAATATGTACCCACATTACCCAGAGTTAATCTCTTTTGAAGGCAATATCCCACAGCAATTTCAAAACATCAACTTTAGTCCAAAAAAATTCCAGCCTCCACAAGCCTAACTTTGTTCCAAACAAAATTCCAGCTCCACAAGCCTAGGGAGGGAAGACAGTTAGGCAAGAGCTTTCCTTGAATCTTCTGTTCAAAGAAAGTTGCAAATGTACTACACCTCTATGATCAACTTCTTATGGAAGCACAAGTAGTTGAGCCGTGTACTGATAGGATTTAGTCGTGTCACCTAATCAAAAATAAACCTACGGTCCTCTAACTATGGTAGTCAATGGAAGCAGGGTCGAATCCACAGGGAGACAGAGTTTCTAAATTAATATTCAACCAATTCAGCTACTTGAGGGAAGAATTAATTAAACTAATGAGTAAGCTAAGGAAGACGGAATAAATCGAGGATTTAAGTATGGACTAAAAGTCTAGGATATTAGGTCGGTCCACCATGCTTATACCAATCAAATAGGGTCAACTACTACCAAAACCTAAGTCAAGAGTCGGGGGATTAGAGCACGAGTTAGAGCTATGGTTATGATCAACGCTCATAGTTCAACATACGCCGTATGGTCACTAACGTAATCAAAAATACTGATGTGTCCTAGGCGTCTAATCGTAAGACGGATCTGTGCAAACGACTATTAACCACAACCAATTAATGAAATTGTACAGTGACATTAATTACTCAATAAGAACAAACCACATCACAATCATCCTAATCAAGCCCTAGAAATCGATAGAAATCTAAATCACAATCTTGGTATAAACATGGCTTCCCTATCTAACACCCTAGAAAGGGAACTACTCACTCATAATCGAATTAACAACGACAAAACTAATATGAAATCCTAACAATTGCATCATGAATAATTAAATAACTAAGCTAAGCAATTAAGAATAATAAAAGAGATTAGGGTAGGAAAGAGTACCAATTGACGGAAAACAGGAACTTTTATTGAAATCGAAATAGGTTTGATCACCTTTAATCTAATCTAAAGTGTTTGAATTAAACTAAGAACAATGAGAAATGACTAGAGTCTAAAGCAGTAAAAAGATGAATAAAAAGATGTCCCTAAATAATGAGGAAAAAGGTATTTATAATACCCCCTCAAGTCTAATTAAAATCGGAAACAAAAGTCGAAATCCGCGTGAAAAGGTGCCAGACCCGATTGGGCCCGAGCACAGTAGGTACAGAAGTCATCAGCTTGCGTTTTGGGCTTTAGTATAGCAGCAGCGCAGCATCAGCTGAAATTTACGGCCCACCCGATCGGGCCCAAGGCATCCACCCGATCGGGCCGAGGTACAAAATGGCCCAACGAAAGCGCCTCTTCAGCAGCTCCAAAATAAGATGCACGAGCATCCGATCGGGTCGGGCACGATACACCCGATCGGGCCTGGGCACATGTGTGCTCGCCCGATGGGATCGGGCACGCCTTGCCCGATCGGGTCCGCAACTATTATACCCGATCAGTGTATTTTCGCCCGATCGGGCCATTTTTGCCCGATCAGAGTACGAAAACCTCCTTTTTGACTCTTTGGCACTCTAATCTTCACGTTTAGGGGTCTTGGGACCTCCTATATTATCCATAAAGCTCGTGAGCCATCCTACGTGCCCCGTAACATCTCGTAAAGCCGTGGTTGTTTCCAAATGGCTCGGGAATAAGGAGAAAGCTCCTTAAAACCTGCAATTCAACACTAAAACACAAAACCACAACTATATACGAAAGTTAGCACCAAATAGCTCCCAAGAGCTTCAATGACGCACAAATTAGCTTGTAAATAAGGGAGAAAAGACTATATAAATACGTGATATCATGTACTTTTGCACATTAATCATAATAGTTATTTTTCATTACGAAGGAATAAAGATTAAAGAGCATAAAGCAATAAATAACAGAAAATTAACGTGCTCACTGTGTTAGCTATGTCCACCTGATATTATGGACAGATGTGTTAGGTGACACTCGTATTAAGTAAATACGGTGAAGGTGAATTCTAAGGTTTATATAAACACCCTTAGAGGTTAACCTAAACAGAATGGACCTAGAAAACCCAAAACAGAACATGACATTTACTAAACGTTATATAACCAGAAAAAAGCTCCCCATTCTTGGTTATATGAATCAACAGATTAATTCAAGGCATATTCAACCTTTTTTTATCAACTGAAGTGTGCCTCAATAAGAGAGAAGCGTAGCAATCAATATTGAGCTCTTCCTAGTTCCTAGCGTAAACTCAACTTCCTAGATGGTAAAGGAACACCAAGATTCCTGGAGTGGGAGGGAACCAAAGGGAACGTGAAGACTCTGATTCAGAACTGAACAACCATTATATGATTGTCGACCCCACCCTCATATAAGTTACGCACTTACGCTTCTCCATGCTAGCATAGAAATCTAATCTGCTCTACCAAACATAAGCAAAAGATTGCAAACGCTAAGTGAGTAAAACATAAAGTGAGTAATCTGAAGCCTCTCTCCTGATATTCCATACCTAAACCAAAAAGAAAATGAGAGAGGGGATCCCACTATCCCGGTGCCTTAGCCCTTAACCCTTTCTTAGCATCAAAAGACTTTGATGGAAGGCTATTGATCAAAATGGAATATGATACACTCCTAATGATCCACTAAATAAACAAGGCACAAAATCAGTTTCGGTCAAGATTTTCTCCAAGAAACCCCATTCCAGTGGATCATAACCTTTTTTATAACAACTTGATCATACACCTGGGAGACATATTTGAACCTTAGATCAATTAAGTTTTTAGCACGATATTATCAACAATTTGCCTTTCAAGAATAAAACGTGACTGGCAGGGTTTACGACCTCACCTATCATACTTTAAAGCCTATTGGCGATAATATGATTATATAGAGCAGAGAAACACATTTTATAGTTTTTAACGGTTAGAATTGACATTTACCATTTTGGGGTGTTTGGTATGAGGGATAGGGATAATAGAGATAAGAAGGAAGGATAAGGATAAGGAATTGGTGAGTGGGATAAGGATAAAATAGTGATATTCTATTGTTTGGCATAGATGAGGAATAAGATTGGAATAAAAATCAAATTTACTTAAATAACCCTACTAATTCTTTTTCTCACTCCTTACTCCTTCCCTTTCATTAAGGGTAAATTTGTAATCTTCTATCTTATCCCTATCCCTCCTCCTTATACCACTTTCCCCCAAGTATTATTTTCATGGGATAAGAAGCAATTTTATCCTTATCCCTAACCCTCTTCTTATCCCCATCCCTTCAAACAAACAAAGCATTTCTCTTATCCCTTCTCCTCTATCCTTATCCCTACCCTCTTATCCCTCCTGCCAAACACCCCCTTTAGGAATAAGAGTAATAGCAGTTTCAAAGGACAACATTTTCAAACAGTTCTACTACAACTTCATAAATATCATGCTTAAAAAAGGCCAAATCTTCAAGAAGAACAAAGAGTTATAACCTTCAAAGCGAAGCCAGGTGCCTTTGAGTCATCAATACCATTTGAGGCCATTTCAATTTCCTGTGTCACAGGAAGGTTGGAAGACAGAGGGGGGCCTTAGAATGTGTACTAAGCTGCCTCTTCCTTCTCATAACTTGAATATCGACCCCCACTAGACCCAAAGATGCTAGAGTATTACAAGAAAGGATATTGCCATTATAATCAATAAGCTTGCCAATCATATTTCTAGAGCATACTTCAAATTATTCAGCCTGTTACTTTAATATGTTGATCATATACCATGGATTGTTTCTGAACGGAGTTGAATGAAGTTTTCTGAATAGAGGGTGTGAGGAAGTGGGCAAAGGAAAGTGTTAAGGAACCAGCCCAACTAAAAACCAAAGCTGATGGTTGAAGGCTCAGGATAGGTTTTAGACTTTATGACGCCCCCCTCACACACGAGCCTTTTGGGCTTGAAGTATGGATGGAGCACCGACTGCCTCATATCTAGCGCTACATATTCCACTACTTGACGCTAAATATTCTACTTAAAATGGAGGGCTGGATGAAATTCGAACCTTTGACCTTCTGGTCACACTAGCTTTGATATTCTATTAAGAAACCAATTCAACCAAAAGCCTGAGGTGATAATTGAAGGTCTAAGATAGGTTTTATACTCTATTAGAAAGGGAATCAAAGAGTGCCATTGTAATTTGTCAAGATTGATTGCACAACTCTTCGTAGGAAATCAACATGAATACTTAACATTTTCAACGGAAAATGATTTAAAAGTAGTTCTACGGGAAATTGACACAACTCTGAGATAGTTTTCGTTTCTTTGGTTCCTATTATGGCAAATTAGAGAGGTGAACATGAAGAATGAAAATGGAAGGGAAGAGGAAGGCTGTAATTTACGATTTTAGGAGCAGGGAACACGTTATGACCTTCCGTTCTTTAAGGATGTACTATGTGGTAAAAATATTCCACCCTTTGCAAATCAAGCAAAGGGGAAAACCATATTTCCTGAAATATGTTTTCTACCGAACCCAAATAGTTTTTTTGATAGTTTCTTGGGTGCTGCTTTATATTAACCATTTCTTTTCCCTTGCGTTTTGATGTTTTCCAATCCACTGAAACTTAGATCTATTTCAAAGTATAAGCGGTTGGGTTAAATTATGGCCCAAATCTCATGGCCCAGCTAAATACTTGCTAGATGTTTTCTTATGTTTTCTTATGGGTGTACTTGTTCAAGATTGATCATAATGGATCATGTGAAGTCTAGAAAATACATGAAAAACCTAGAGCATTGACTATGTCAGCATTGTGCTTAATTATGAAGCACTTTTTATGTTGGTTGTATTATGTGTAGATATTTCTACACTATTTAAAGCACTCATTTCAGTTTGCACACAGCCATGTACTCCTTACATATATGCATTTTGGGAGTTGATGGAGCATGCTTATTTGCTATAAGCATCATACAAATCCACCCACATTCCTCCAATGTTACTCATGGCTCCAATCCTCTTATCACACTCTTGAGTGTTTGCCTTATCCAATATTTCGGCTTAGAGAGATATTACTCATGGCATTACTGAATTTGTGTTATGGAGATCCGGCTCTCTAAGATATCACGAGGTTGGAGATGTTCTTCTACACACAATCTCTTGATCCACTATCCTTTCTACTACTCCTTAGTGAGTTTATATAATGTGACAACTTTGTTAAACTATTGACGCTGGGTGATTCTTGTACGCCTATTTTATTTTGCGGTGCTCGTCATTCATGGGTTGTTTACCTCGTTTTAGAGGGTTTTTCCCACGTTAAATTATTGCGTCCCTTTTTTCCCTTTTTTCCAACTCTTCTTATATTTCTCAATTTATACATCTTTCCACTTGCTTCTGCTCGCACTCACAACCCTAATTGGTTAGTCTTCAACGTCAGTGATTCAGTTATCCCGTATAAGCAGCCTTTATGCCAGTGATCTAACTCGCATCATGTTAACATTATTACTCAATTTATCCATAGGAGTTTATTTTGTGCGGCAATGACATTATGTACCATATGTTTCTAGCTACTCTCTTCATCCGAAAATAGATTTTAGAATTACCATTTTAGATGTCCGAAATTTGACTTCATACTTTTTAAGAAAAAATTAATATAAACGTTAAAAGTCAATATCTTGTATGCTAGTTATATCTTTACATTCTTGTCCCTCTGTTGTTTATCATTTAATACTAATCTTGCTCTTACTTATTGTCCTCCATCCGCTACCAATATGTGTTTTTCTATTTAACTACTCTTAATCTCCTTCTGTAAGCAATAATCCAAGTGTAGAGATCACTATTGGATAGATTGTTGGAGTTTGTTCATAAGTGTTGTGAGAAAAACTATTAACTGTTTCAAAGAATGTGAAAGGTTAGTAGTTCTACATAAGAAGAGTAAAAGGTAAGTAATGGATTTATTAATATTAGTCTTCCTACTACCTTTTGAGTTGGTTACTTGAGAAGCTTTGGTTTCCATTTCCTATAAGTGGGTTGTTTCCACCTTCCCACTACTCCCATTCCACTTCCCCAAAAATAGCCATGATCTGTTTCCACTTCTTCTTTCCAATCCCTATATATACATGGGCTCTGGTATTGTTTTGGGAGACAGAATTCCTCCTTCTCTCTTATACATTATCTCTTTTTGGGCAATATTAAGAACGTTCTCAAACTGTCTCTCTGTACTTCACCGGCGAGTCAGTGTCGTGTTAACCCTGGAGGTTGGTTTGCCACGAGTCCGTGTGTTCGTAGCGGGGTATTTTTAACTTTAGGGCAGTGATCATATCACGCCACGAGAATTCTCAGATAAGTTTATTATTTTACCGGTCATAATTCCTACAATCTAAAGTTGAAATTGATTCTCTGTTTATCGTTTCAATATGGCTGGTAGTGGTCTAAAAGGTGATTTATTTATAATTTTATTTTAATGGGCGTAAGATTTTTCCATGGGTTGGTTGATATTTCCTTTGAATAAATCTTGTTATGATTTATTGGGATGTTTTAGATCTGTTGTTTAACCTATGTTTTGGGTGAAAACTATCTTATCTTCTATGATTTGATTTTCTACGTGCTTTGATTTCAATATGCTAGGGTCTTGTAAACCCTAATTTGAATAGACTGGTTGGATGGTATGATTTTCATAGGTTTAATGACAAATTTATTTATGCGAAAGGTTTTGACGAAATCTGCGAAAATCTGCGGAAACTTAAATGTCTTCGATTTACGTTTTTAAGTAGTGTTTTTTGGGTGGAAATAGCGTTTTGAGAAAGACTCACTACATAGTAGTGAGTACTACCTGGTCGAGTCCAAATTCGATTGGGAAAGGTGTTTTTCAAGCAGTTTTAGTTTTCCAAGTCATAATTTAATTTGGATTTGATTCGAAAAACCTTTTTCAAGACTATTATTTTAAGATTATCATTGGTATAATGTGTGGGAATAATTTTCTTGATTGCACACCAAGTGTTCGATGAAATGACTCAAAGGGCAAAGGTTGAAAAGAGAGCGGTTAAACGCATATGGAATGCTATCGAGACTTCAATGTGCTTGGAGAAGTTTACTGATCATCCTATATGCTATTAAACTCTACACTTGCATAATATGTTTATTGAATGCTCAATGCTTGTTTTCATTTACATATTTATCATTGTATTATATTGCAATGTGGGGGTAAGTTAGAGTTTGAAACAAATAGGAATGTTGTTTGGGCTCTCTTTTGAGAGTGTTGGAGAACGAAACTTCCATGTGTTTACTTTGTTTTCTGTGTGGACTTTAATTGCCTATACAAAATATGATTATTTATTCTGCTAAGTGTGTTGTGTGGGGTCCATTGCTAAATCTCTTGATTGATTAGGATTTGTAATACTCTATTATGCAAAGTGTCTTGAGTTGATTACCTTCCTCCTCAACCTAGGGAGCAATGGATTTGTAGAGCATGGATTAAGAGCTAAGTTTGAGAAACCCATTGGTTTAATTTTAGAGGAAATAAGTGTTTTCCTAAGTATGTTTTCTAAACTTGATGGTTTTGTGTTATTCTTAACATGTATTGCTTATGCACTTAGTTTGTCAGCTTACCATATATAAAGCACAAGGTTGTGGATTTGTTTTAGAAAGCGTTTTTCTAAATGACGATCTAACTGAGTTACAAGTCTAATATGCTAGTAATATATTCCTGACTTGATGTTGGCTTGCAGTAAAAAAGTTTATGATACAAAGCAGTTTTTGTCAATGTACTTTCTATGAGTATTGGTAGGTTGGTTTGAATTGCAACGCAAGAGGGGATTGCAAAGTCAACTATGAATTAGGATTCAAATAGTTGAATCACTCAAGTCAAAAACTTGCTTTTGAAAGATTTTTGCCCATTGTGGGGGTAATTTGATGGCATTAGCCACTTCTTAACGGTCTATATTGTGTTTGTCAGGTTTCATGTCTCTTTGCAGGTATGTTTTGTGTAGCACTCAGCATGCATTAAGAGGTTGAGTTGTTTGTCCATGATGGATCTATAGCCTATGTGGTGGTTCTTTAATTGGACTTGATGGATTCATCACTTGTATATGAGATTGGGCAATGAGTGTCCTTAATCTGTCTATACTCCATTGAGATGGGGATAGTCCTATGAGAAATCATAGATACATTGTGATATCACATGAGTATGTAAAATCTGAGAGGGATATTGTAGATCCTTTCACGAAAGGCCTTTGTAGAAAAATGGTGCTAGAGTTAGCACAAGGAATGAGTTTAAAGCCTATTGTGGAGTGAATTATGATGGATACCGTTTTTAGAAATTTTCTAAGTTCAAGGGTCAAACTAAGTCATAAAAGAACTCAAATAGTAGATACTACTACCATTCCTATATTAATAAAAGTGATGTAGTATTTGTTATTTACTGTTATATGTGTAAGGATGAGCAAAATGCTCTTAATAAGTTCATAGCCTTGATAAGGTGGTTTGAGACAGTACAAACTTGATGAATTTATCTATGTGAATGTGGGGGTTACGCCCAATCCCCTATGAGATCCCTAAGGCTTAGGATCTCTAGAGCATTCATGAAAATCCAGGCATTGTGGGGCACTTATATATATATCGCGAGAACGTTTCTTATTTTGAAAAAGGTTTAGTGCGCAAGTATTGATTATGAACTCCGTAGAAGGTTCAAAGAGAAATCTACCTAATACGACAGTATGACATATTTGTATGTACTGGGTATCAATTTAAGTCTTTAAGACATTGATGCTTACAAAACTGAGTATCTATTGCCCATATCATCATCTTCCAACCCAGTTTCTTTCTGTTTTCTTCTTTGGAATCATGTGGGGGATTGTTGGAGTTTGTTCATAAGTGTTGTGAGAAAAACTATTAATTGCTTCAAAAAAATGTGAAAGGTTAGTAGTTCTACATAAGAAGAGTAAAAGGTAAGTAAAGAATTTATTAATATTAGTCTTCCTACTACCTTTTGAGTTGGTTACTTGAGAAGCTTTGGTTTCCATTTCCTATAAGTGGGTTGTTTCCACCTTCCCACTACTCCCATTCCACTTCCCCAAAAATAGCCATGATCTGTTTCCACTTCTTCTTTCCAATCCCTATATATACATGGGCTCTGGTATTGTTTTGGGAGACATAATTCCTCCTTCTCTCTTATACATTATCTCTTTTTGGGCAATATTAAGAACGTTCTCAAACTGTCTCTCTGTACTTCACCGGCGAGTCAGTGTCGTGTTAACCCTGGAGGTTGGTTTGCCACGAGTCCGTGTGTTCGTAGCGGGGCAATTTTGACTTTAGGGCAGTGATCATATCTCGCCACGACAATTCTCAGATAAGTTTATTATTTTACCAATCATAATTCCTACAGGAATATCATCTAAAGTGGCAACTTCTTGGTGTCCCAAAATTCTTCTTATTTTCATTGTCCCAAAAATGCCTAAGGCCAATGTACGATGACTCTAAATCCCTCTTTTCTTCTCTTAATATCTCTTGTGAGAATCTAATCTGAGATCAAATTAACCAATCAATGATTTTTAAATTATCTATCTCTTCTTTGTATCTAATTCCGTAACTATCTTAAACTATTTTGGGATGTATCCAAGGTATCTTTGAGTCACCTGCTTTAGAAAGAAAATCAGCACCTCCCCATTTGATGTGGGTTTTACCTACTTCTCTATCCATCATACGAGCCTTTTTCCTCAAACTTTACATTTTCTCTACCTACTTTTTAACTATCCATTTTAAATATCTATAATACACATTTGACTGATTTTGAGTCACACCCTTCTAGTATTCATAATATGAGTTAATAAGTCTCACAGGATGATAATATGGGATGGACGGCATATTATCAATTTCAATCTTATATCAGATGTTAACAGCGCCTTGAAATCTTAGCAGAAATATGGTAGCCCGTAGCTCTCTAAGTTCACTATTGGGAGTTTCCCATAGGATTGAACTAGAACATTCTCACGTTAAATTCAGGTGAAGTCCTTGTCAGCCAGTGATACAACTTGATTTCCGTTTCCATTGTTATGCTTTAGACTAGTAGTACAATATTGTAAAGGTTGTGAAATTGTGTTTATGCTAACTTTACTGACATGTTTCTTGGCAGCTTGCTTCAGGTTTAGTTTTTGGACCAGATCAACCAATTGCTCTGAAATTGCTAGGATCTGAAAAGTCATTGCAAGCTCTTGAAGGTCTAACTCCTTTCTTCCGGTTAATTCAACAGACATAAAAAATGTTAACCACAGCCGTACACATTGATATAACTTGTTTGGTCATGTCTAGTTTTTATATTTTCTTTCCTATAATCTGCAAATGATTACAGGAGTAGCTATGGAACTTGAGGACTCTTTATTTCCATTGTTGAGGGAAGTTAGCATTACCATTGATCCTTATGAGGTGTTCCAAGATGCTGAATGGGCCCTTCTGATTGGAGCAAAGCCTCGTGGGCCTGGTATGGAACGAGCTGGCTTATTGGACATAAATGGAAGAATTTATGCTGAACAAGTATGAAAGATTCTTCCACAATGTATCTTGTGTTTCTCTGATAGAAAAAAATTAACATCGATGTCCATTTCATCATATTGTTTACTCGGACATGTTTACCGACAGGGAAAAGCACTAAATACTGTAGCATCACGTAATGTCAAAGTCATTGTGGTCGGCAATCCCTGTAACACCAAGTGAGATTTGTCTGTTTTGTGGCTAACGTATCACGCAGTGTTCTGTACATAGCATCTGAGAATCTACTTTCCTATGTAGTGCACTGATCTGCTTGAAAAATGCTCCAAATATACCAGCAAAAAATTTTCACGCCTTGACTAGATTAGATGAAAACCGCGCAAAATGTCAGGTGAAAAAGAGTGATTAAATTGATTTAATAATAATTCATTGCTCAAAAAACATACGGTCTAACAGGTAACCGCTTGAACTGTCTATTACAGCTGGCTCTGAAAGCTGGTGTGTTCTATGACAAGGTATCTAATATGACCATTTGGGGTAACCACTCAACCACTCAGGTATTGAAGACTTCAAAGTAATGTCTAAAATGCTGTGACAGCAATATGTGAGATCACTTCTCTAATAAACTTTTTACACTTGTCCCCAGGTTCCAGATTTTCTGAATGCCAAAATTGATGGGATACCTGTCAAAGAGGTTATTAAGGACCACCAGTGGTTAGAAGAGGAGTTCACTGAGAAAGTTCAGAAGGTGAGCGATTCTGAAATTGTGATACTTTTATCTGATAATTGAAAATTTTGTACTCCTGTTAAAATGCATTTGGGAAGTTTAAGCTAATCATTGTATCACTTTCTATCCAGAGAGGTGGAGCACTAATTCAGAAATGGGGTAGATCTTCTGCAGCATCAACCGCTGTGTCAATTGTTGATGCTATAAAATCTCTTATCACCCCAACCCCACCAGGTGACTGGTTTTCTTCTGGGGTAAGTATATAGATTGATGTATATTTAATGGTATTATATATTGTGATTTGGGAAGGAAAATTTCTTTCGTTTTGCACCCTTTATATCACTTAGAGGACTTAGTACACAAACTTGTTAACTTTAATATAATTGTAAGGAAAATCTAGTAATGCATAATCTATGTCATTTTATCTCAAAGTACTCGTGTCGGATCCATAACACTCGGACATCGATAATCGAATGCGGCTATGGATACCTGGACAATTCATTTTAGGCAAAAATCAAGGAATTTATTTATAAACGGACGAGTGGGCACCCTAAGTCCAAGTAACATAGAGTATAATCACCAATACCACCTTAATCATTTTTGTTCGAAATTGGATGATATGAGTACCGAGCAAAAAGTGTTACGATCTATGCCTTCCATTGGTTGTCTGTTTCCATGCCCTTTTCTTAAATTAGATAGACTATGGGCGAAGTGTTTTATCATTGGGGCCCTTATTAATTAGTTAATTAAAAAATTAGAGTTCAATAGATTTATTTTCTTCTAATTTTTTTAAAACACCTATCAAGAGATCTAACATATTTTAAGTAGCAATTATACATGTTTTTCGTAGCAATCATAATAGTAGTTTAAAATGATAAAAGATATATATACATTACATCAAGGAGTTTAGTACAATAGCTGACAACGTTCCGACCCATTTAACACATTTAGCAACTCAAAATTTTGATCCATTAAAGAAGGGTGTTTGCGATTGTTTATTTTGGAATGGAAGGGTATCATACTACTTAGTTATCGAAATTGTCGATTAAAGTGACGGTTTGTTTAGAGTTCCCATCATTATCGGGATGGAATAAGGGACAAAGTTAGGCGTCTACGATATGAAAATTATTTAGTTGGAAAGAGGAGTAATCCGCGGGAGAGATTTGACATTTATTCACTTCAATAACTTTTCATAATTAAGCATATTTTCTAATACATAAAAGCAATTGCACATTTGCACCCCTTTGTGAACTTAGACTTGAGAGTTTTTTAATGTTATTGTGGTGTTACTAGGTGTTATACTAATTTTGCTAAATTTACTCGAAAGACTTTCCATTCACCCTCTATCCTCAGGTCATCAAACTCCTTATGACCGCGACTACTTTCGGCATTGGCAGTTAGTGGTAGTGTAGTTTCCAGCCACCACCGAAGGTACTGTCCCAATAGGTTTGACCAAGCGAAAATACAATGGTTTGGTGTATGGAGTTGGCGCTCACACTATGGCACAAGAGTATATAGGCAGCATATATGTGGTGTGGGTGCGTGGGACTATGTGTACGCCAACACCATGGTACATGTATCACGTCACCAAGGTGTAATGCTTATATGTGTTATCCAGAAACAACAATGGGATTCAAGCGGGTATTCTCATATGTGTACACCGTATTCCTGAAAATTTTGATATCATACTTTCTTGAATTCATTTAAGATGTAGGTATTCTGCCAATTGAGGTGGTATAATGTTCTTACATTTGTTCCATGAGATGGGTGCGATCCCCCGATCATCCCGTGGGACGAGCGTAATTCTGTTTCGACAATGGGATTCTCCGGCGATCATAATATTAATAAATTTACCTCGATTTGTAGCAATTTTTTTGAAGCAAATTTTCAGCGGATTAGGCATTCTTACTATCTAGTTCAAGTGAAAAATTACTCAATTCGTAATTATGTACACACACGAAGAGCAACTAAAGATTTGATGTGAAAGAGTACGTGGAGAATCAGTACCTAATAAAAAAAGCTTTATTCCTAAAATGATATTTTGTCGGCTAACAATCCATCTGTCATAAAATTTGACATAAAACAGAACAATTTGTTTGTCATAGACTAGGAGCCCAAATTAAGAGTCAAGCTCCTCTATGTGCCCAATTTGTGATAAAATAAACCTAAGCGGGAAGTTCAAAGTGGTAGGAGTCAAAAGGTGGAAACATATACTTCGTATTAATGTGATGGATAAATGGCAATAACATTTGTAGGAAATGCAAATCTTATAACCAATAATGGAATGACTTAAAAGGTTAACACAAAGATTTATTAGCCATCGTTAAACTTTCTAGTTGTAGGTTGTGTCCAAGACTACTAAAGAAGGAGAAAGGGTGTTGTGCAGACATTATGATTTGATTTTGTTTTTGACTTACCATGGAAAAGTTTGAACTACTTTGTTCTGTAAGTTACTACCATCACTCTGCCCTCACACACGGCCCGCTCAGAGGCCCATTACAAGCCATAACCCCAATCCCCCCAACCCCCCTGTTATATTCCGGCTATGGATTGTCGAAATATAAAAATGATAGAATTAACTTATCTTAAAATTAACTTAGATACAAATTCACCACTAAGTCAAGTTTAAGGTTCCTAAGAACACCACTTAATTCAAGCTAAAGAATTAAGCTAGCAAAGGCACTTAGATTAATTTAGATTATTAATCAAAGCAAATATATACTCAAAGTTTGGATTCAAAGTCATGTGTCCTTTTCATTAAGCTTGAAGTCCTTTAAATACATGTCTTAGGTCCTATTTTTCGGAAAATAAAACTAATTAATTAAAAATAAAATACTACTCCTAATATACTAGGATAAGTACATGAGAACATATCCTAAATAAAGTCTAAATGTTCTTGGACGTGTATAACGGCTGATTGTGGCTTCAAATGTATCTCCTCCTTGATTCCCTCAATCATCCCTTGAAAGTAGGAGACTAATTCAAATGTAGTTTGAAGTTAGGCGCTAATGTTGAATTTCAAAGGGGGAAGGACGGCTAGAATAGAGGAAAGGATCAAGTTCCACACGCCATTCCTTATTTTTGCACGCCTAGATTTTAGGAATTAGTTGTGGACTTATTTCTTATGTATAAGTTCATCTTCAAAGCTTGTAGTCGATCTTCCTTGATTGTTTCCTTGATTGAAGTTGATCTTCCTTGATTGTAGGCGTCTAACCTTGCTTGATTAACTCTTCACACGTCCATCTTGAATTTTACAGCCTAATTGGACTCTCTATTTTAAAGAAAGAAAATACAACTCAACTACTTAGTTTACATAGTCATTTTCGGACTTTAGGGAAATAAAAGAACTAAAACTAACCTAGTTAATATAATATGATATTAAATTAACTAAGAGTACATATGACCTTCCTAGGACTCTTAATAAAGCAAATAAAAGATTATGACTTAGCTAAAATTAATTAACTAAGCTAAGGACATTTTCTAAGGAATGGACTTAAGAGAATTCAGAACATCAGAACATCCCTTATAATGGAAGCAACCATGTTTTTAGTCTTAGGATCAATGGAACTAGATGGAACTCCATCATCCTCCCCTTCTTTGGAAGAGTTTGACCTCAAACTTGGTAGCTCTTCTTCATCATCATAAAATGAACTCAAATTAGCAACATTGAAAGTAGCTGAAACTCCATAATCTCTTGGCAATTCGATCTTGTATGCATTGTTGTTGATCTTCTCAAGAACTTTGAAAGGACTATCGGCTCATGGACTTAGTTTAGACTTTCTTTTAGAAGGGAAACGTTCCTTCCTAGGATGAATCCAAACCATGTCACCCTCTATTGAACGTCTCTCTTTTTCTTATTTATTCTCTCTTTTGTTTTCTCATTGGCTTTCTCAATCTTCTCTCTCACATATTCATGGAGTTTTCGGATCTCTTTCACTCTAATGTCAACTTCATGACTATATTTTGTGGCGATAGGGAAAAGGGGCTAAGTCAATAGGTGTGCAAGGGTTTTGACCATAGACAACAATGAATTGACTAAGACCAGTAGTCTTGCTAGGGACTCGGTTATAGGCAAACTCAGCATGAGGTAACATCTCCTCCCATTTTTTAGGGCTTTTTGTAGCTAGGGCACAAATTAGGGTTCCTAGGGTTCTATTGGTGACCTATGTTTGGCCGTCAGTTTGAGGGTGGCTAGAGGTACCGAACTTGAGCTTCGTTCCTATCTTCTTCCATAGTGTAAGCCAAAAGTGACTTAAGAACTTGGAATCTCGATCACTAACCATCGACTTTTTAACTCCATGCAATCTAACAATGTCCTAGAAATACAAGTTAGCACAAGAAACAACATCATTAGTAGTATGGCACGCCACAAAGTGTGCCATCTTAGAGAACCTATCAACCACCACCATAATTGAATCTTTTTGGCGTTGGGTTCTAGGTAATCTAGTGATAAAATCCAAGCTTACGTGCTTGAGGAACAGAAAGGGGCATGAACAACCCTTGAGGTAGCAAATGACCTTAGCTTTTTGACAAATTAAGCACCTTTTGATCAAGAATTCTACATCTCTTGCCAATCTAGGCCAAAAGAAGTACTCACTCACAAGCATCAATGTCTTTTCGATCCCAAAGCGTCTAGCAAGTCCTCCTTCATGAAACTCCTTACTTAAGGACACTCTCATACTATGTCTAGGAATACAAAGGCGATTTCCCTTCAAAAGAAATCCCTTTAGGAGATATTACTCCCCACTTGGACGATTATGGCACTTCTCAAACAACACACCAAAATCCTTGTCCTCTAGATAACATTCTTTCAACAATTCAAGCCCCATCACCGTAGAACTTAGGGTAGAATGTAACAAGTACCTCATAGATAAAGCATCTGCACCTTTATTCATTTTTCCGGCCTTATGCTTGATTGTAAAGTGGAATGTTTGAAGGTATTCCACCCACTTAGCATGTCTAGGCTGCAACTTTTGTTGACTTTGAAGGTACTTAAGAGCTTCATGGTCAGAATGGAGAATAGACTCCTTAGGATGAGGTAATGTCTCCAATGATCCAAGGCACAAACCAAAGCATATAACTCTTTGTCATAGGTTGAATGCTTTCATTTTGCCTTATTCAATTTCTTACTCCAAGGGCCTACCATTTTGAGATAGAACAACTCCAATGCCCACGCTAGATGCGTCACACTCTACTTCAAAAACTTCATTAAAGTTAGGCAAAACTAAAATAGGAGCACTAGTTAATTGAGCTTTTACCTCCTGAAACGCCTTATTAGCTTGATTGTTCGATTCAAATTTCTTCAACTTTGTGATTTCAGTAATAGATGTCATGATGGCACTGAAATTTCGAACAAACCTCCTGTAAAAGGAAGCTAAGCCATGGACACTTCGAACTTGTTGCATTGAGGTAGGAGTAGGCCACTCCTTGATTGCTTGAACCTTTATTTAATTAGCTTTAATTCCTACAGACAATAAAGCCTAGGAAAACAACTTGACTGGAAAAGAAATGACATTTTTCTAAGTTTTCGTACAAGCATTCGTTTCTCAATACTTTAAACACTTGTTCTAAGTGTTTTACATGTTCTAATTCATTGACACTAATATATCATCAAAGTAAACAACTACAAATCTGCCAAGAAATGGCTTCATAGTTTGATTCATTTGGCGCATAAAAGTACTTGGCGCATTCGACAATCCAAATGGCATAAGAAGCCACTCATACAATCCCTTCTTTGTCTTAAAGGCGGACTTTTATTCATCCCCTTCACAAATTCGAATCTGATGGTATCCACTCCTTAAATCAATCTTAGAGAACACTTTAGAGCCATTAAGATCATCTAGTAAATCATTTAACCGTGGAATAGGAAAACGATATTAAATAGTAATCTCATTAATGATGCATATAGCATTATACAATCAAGAGCATTCGTTGGTTAAGAACCGATGAAACAGTTTTGCATCAAGCCTTGTTGGAACCGTGCCAACCACCACTACTTTCACTAGCCTTAGAACCACCAAACTAGGCCACCAATGTCAAAGAAGAACTCTTGATGCAACCTTGCTTTGTTAAATTAGTAACTAATCTACGTTAGTTAGCTAATTAACTCAAAGACTTGATTTAGGAAAAACTGTCCAGTTTTTACTCTAAGCGCATAACTCAAAGAAAGGAGTATAACTCTTAATTCATTCAACAAAGTCTAATGAAAATTCTTGCCATACAATCCTAACATATAAAGCAGCAACATACCAAAAATTCATGTCATTTGGTGATGTTTTGCTTAGGTAACAAAAGCTATCTTAAAATATTACAAAATCTGGGCAGTTTTCAGTACCTAGGTGCAATGATTAGGATATTCTGAGAAACGAAAATATCCTACTGCAAAAAGGAAACTAAGGTATTAAAATAGACTTCCTAATGAAAATATCCTGAAAAATTCAGCTCCAAAAGCTTAAAAAAAGCTGTTGCCCAGAACTGATGAAATGGGCCCCAAAAAGACGCCACAGAGCTGCGGTTTTGGATACCTTTGGATGAAGTTTTCAATTCCTATTGATTATTGCCTCCAACTCTTCACATGCTTGTTGGTGATGTAGGTAAGCACACAGGTGAGTTATGTATGGTTGCCTTAGCCAAGAATAAAGCTCAAAAACATGCTCAAAACACACCTTAAACCAACCATACAAAAACTGTTCTTCCAAAACAGTTTCACTATGCTTACTGTAATGACTTAGAACTAATTAATCAAGCTATTTAATCATAATTCAAGCTTGGTTACTAATACTTTATGATGTTAAGATGATCATAAGCATTAATCAACAAGGCTTAAAATAGATTAAGAAGGTGTTAAACTTAATAATCAATTCGAAGTACTTGCTTGTTCGAAATGGGATTTAGTAAGCTACTGAATTGAATCTCCTTCACCTTAATCTCTTCTTGATGACTCTTTGCTAGGAGACTTGGATTGATCATGGATGCTCCTGCATCATTCTCCCCCGGTTTGGAGAAGTCTTCTTGCAACTCGAAATCTTCTTCCAAATATGGGGCTAAGTCATCCACGTTGAAGGTGGCCGAAATGTTGCCCATCTCACTTGGTAGTTCTATTTTGTATGCATTGTTATTGATCTTCTCAAGCACCCTAAATGGACCATCACTCCTTGGCATCAGCTTGTTCTTTCTTCTTGATGGGAATCGCTCCTTCCTTAGGTGCAACCATACCAAGTCCCCGGGCTTGTAAATGACCTCCTTTCGATGCTTGTTAGCTCGGACCTTGTAAGCTTCATTTACCTTCTCAATGCGTGCTCTAATCTGTTGGTGAAGCTTTTTCATCTCCTTTGCCTTCTCCTCTGCATCTTTTCTTTGCGTCACTTCTTTGCGTCACTTCAACTGGAATAGGTAGTAAATCAATGGGGCTTTAAGGATTAACCCCATAGTTCACTTCGAATGGAGAGCACTTCGTGGCATATGTTGGCGACCTGTTATAAGCAAATTCTGCATGTGCTAGCTTTAGATCCCAATCTTTCTGTGACTTGTTGACTAAAGTCCTGAGAAGAGTAGTAAGTGTCCTGTTTGTCACCTCCGTTTGACCATCAGTTTGTGGATGCGCCGTGGTACTAAAGAGGAGCTTAGTACCTAGGAGCTTCCATAAACTCTTCCAAAAGAAACTAAGGAACTTAACATCCTTATCAGAAACAATAGTTCTCGGTACACCATGTAATCTAATGATCTCCTTGAAGAACCAATCAGCTACATGAATTGCATCATCCGTCTTGTTGCAAGCAATGAAATGAGCCATCTTCGAGAATTGATCCACCACCACCATAATAGCATCTTTTTACCTTTGAGTCCTAGGCAAAGCTACAATGAAATCCATACTAACATCTTCCCATGGTTGATTAGGAACTGGAAGTGGAGTATAGAGCCCTTGATGAAAAGAACTCTTGGCCTTTTGACATGTAGAACATCGAGCTAGAACTGAGTGAACATCACCTGCAAGTTTTGGCCAATAAAAGTGTTCCTGCAAAACATCCACAGTTTTGTTAATACCAAAATGTCCTGCTAGGCCTCCTCCATGAACCTCCTTGATGAGAAAATCCCTTAGTGAGCACTTAGGGATACAAAGCTTATTATTTCGGAAGAGAAAACCATCTAGAACCGAAAAAGCTCCATGAGAACCATCCTTGCACGCTTCTATCAATGGTGAAAAATCTGGATCATCATAATAAAGCTCCTTAATATGAGTGAAGCCAAGAACTCGAGCCTCCATTAGAGAAAGCATAGAATGCCTCCTAGATAATGCATCTGCAACCACATTAGAAACTCCAGTTTTGTACTTTAAAACAAAATCAAAAAATTGAAGGAACTCCACCCATTTAGCATGCCGTGAACTGAGCTTATGTTGTCCATTAATGTACTTCAAAGCTTGATGATCTGAATGCAACACAAACTGAGCTGGCCTAAGATAATGAGTCCAATAAGTCAAAGCACGAACAATAGCGTAGAACTCTTTATCATAGGTGCTGTAGTTGAGCTTGGCATGATTGAGCTTCTCATTGAAATAGGCTATGGGACGCCCTCCTTGTTGTAAAACAGCTCCAATCCCCACGCCACTTGCATCACATTCAACTTTAAATACGTTCTTGAAATCCGGTAAGGCTAGAACAGGCGCCTCACAAAGCTTGCGTTTCAACTGATCAAATGCTTCCTGAGCTGCTGGAGTCCAAGTGAAAGAACCCCCTTTGATACATTCAGTCAGTGGAGCCAAAATAGTGCTAAAACCTCTGATGAATCTCCTGTAAAAAGATGCCAATCCATGAAAACTTCAAACTTCTGTGATGGACTTTGGAACCGGCCATGATTTGATTGCCTCCACCTTGGATTCATCCATAGAAATGCCCTGAGATGAAATAATGAAGCCAAGAAAAGACACACTAGAAGTGAAGAATTCACACTTCTCCATCTTTGCATATACCTTCTTTTCCCTTAGCTTAAGGAAAACCTTCTTCAGATGAATAAGATGATCCTGTTCATTGTTTCTATACACAAGAATATCATCAAAATAAACCACAACAAATGAACCAATGAAGGGACGGAGTACCTCATGCATAAGCCTCATGAAAGTGCTAGGAGCATTAGTTAAACCAAATGGCATAACATAGTTATGCCACTCATATAACCCACTCTTAGTCTTAAAGGCTGTTTTCCATTCATCCCCTTCCTTGATTCGAATCTGATGATAACCACTACGCAAATCTATCTTGGAGAATATAGTAGAACCATGTAATTCATCGAGCAAATCATCAAGCCTAGGAATAGGATACCTATACTTGATGGTGATGTTGTTTATAGCCCTGCAATCTACACACATACGCATAGTCCCATCCTTCTTTGGAACCAAAATAACAGGAACAGCACATGGACTAAGACTTTCTTGCACAAACCCCTTAGCTAACAATTCATTAATCTGTTTTTGCAACTCTTTAGCTTCTTCAGGATTACATCTATAAGCTGCCTTGTTAGGTAATGGTGCTCCAGAAACTAAGTCAATTTGATGCTCAATACCCCTACTAGGTGGTAAACCATATGGAAGATCTTCGGGAAAAATATCACTAAAATCGTTCACTAATGGTTTAACCAAATCATGTAATTCACGAGTATTTTCATAATTTGCAGCAAATAACAACAAGTACATTTCCTTCCCCTTTTCAATGGCCTTATCAACTTGATGTTTTTGAAGTATTAAGGATTTTTGATTTTTTGCTTTCGAATTGGAGGTCTCTTTCTTAGGTGAATTCGGACCCTTTTTGCTAGGACTAAGTATAATTTTCTTGTTTTCATGCATGAAAGTGTATGTATTAGTCCTACCATTATGTAAGGTTTCTGTATCAGATTGCCATGGCCTCCCTAAGAGAATATGACATGCATTCATAGGCACCACATCACATAAAACCTTGTCATTATACGAATCACCAAAAGAGAAGCTAATTAAAGCTTGTTTTGTTACCTCCACACAGTTACCATCATTAAGCCAATGAAGCTTATATGGTTTAGGATGATTGAAGGTATGATGATTGAGCTTCTCCACCATAGAACTCCAAGCTACATTAGTGCAACTCCCACCATCAATGATCATGGAACAAATCTTGCCCTTGATTAAGCATTTTGTCTGAAAAATCTGGTCTCTTTGTGATGGTATGTCTTCGGCTTCTTTGGAGTGAAGGACCCTCCTTAGAACCAAGCTAAGATGATCATCTCCTTCCACTTCATCAACAAGAACATCTTCATTGCAATCGACCTCCTTTTCAGATTCTTTTTCGTGCTCCTCTTGATCTTTAAGGGTATCTTCGATGTTTTTAATGTCTAGTAAGGTCATCACCCTTTTGTTTGGGCATTGTGCTTGATAATGACCATAACCATGACACTTAAAACATTTGACATCATCCTTCTTGGAAGAACTTTCAGCAACTTTCTTCCCTTTATCAAGAACTCTCGAACTAGCTTCATTTCTAGGTGTAAATGGAGATGTAGAAGTAGGCTTTACATACGAACTAGAACCTCCTTTAGCATAAGAAGTTCCTTTGCTAAATACCTTCTTCTTCTTATCCTTTTGATGCTTTTCCACCTTAAGAGCCAACCTGAAAAGTTCATCTACAGTAGAATAAGATTGAAGTTCAAGCTTCTTTTGAATGTCACGATCTAGGCCCTTCATGAAACGAGCCATGGTTTGCTCTTCCCTTTCTTGGACATCCAATTTCATCATCAACTTCTCATATTCATGGATGTAGGTCTCGACATTCTTGGTACCTTGAGACAAATCAGAAAGTTGGTTATATAAATCAAGAGTGTAAGTGGAGGGGAGAAACTTAGCTTCCATCTTCTTTTTCAGTTTCTTCCAACTCTTGATTTTCGGCTTATGCTTCCTTTCTCTAGCAAGAGCAACATTTTCCCACCAAAGGGATGCATACCCCTTTAGTTTAGTGATAGCCACCTTGAAAGATTTCAAATCATCATACTCCTTTAGCTCGAAAATCCTATTGCATCTCGACACCCATTCCAAGTAAGCATCAGGATTAAGGTTTCCATCAAACTCTGGAACATCTAACTTGATATCTCGAAATTCATCTTGTTTTCGTGGCCTCCTTCTTTGATTAGAAGCTTGTGATTGCACTTCTTCACTAGAGTCATAAACAACCTCATTCTCATCTTCAAAGTTTCTTCTTTCACGCACTTCTCTTCGAACTCCAACACTAGAACTTCGAAAAGCTTCCATGAGATTTGCCATTTGCTCACTAATTGTTGCCATTTGATTCTCAAGGCCAACTAGCCTTGCTTCATTCAATGTCATGCCCCTTCTAAACTGATTTGGATCTTCATTACTACTCATTTTAGTAACCACGAAATTGTATCAAAGATTAGAGGTGAAAAGAGAAGAAAAGAGATGTGTTTGGGCTTAGAAATGGTTTCGGTTTTGGGGGGATAAGCATATGAGTTTAGGAAATGATTAAAGGATGATTAGAGGGTTAAAAGAATGCTCTTAAACTAACCAAAGCTCTGATACCAAATGATGCATATAGCATTTCACAATCAAGAGCATTCGTTGGTTAAGAACCGATGAAACAGTTTTGCATCAAGCCTTGTTGGAACCGTGCCAACCACCACTACTTTCACTAGCCTTAGAACCACCAAACTAGGCCACCAATGTCAAAGAAGAACTCTTGATGCAACCTTGCTTTGTTAAATTAGTAACTAATCTACGTTAGTTAGCTAATTAACTCAAAGACTTTTATTTAGGACAAACTGTCTAGTTTTTACTCTAAGCGCACAGCTCAAAGAAAGGAGTATAACTCTTAATTCATTCAACGAAGTCTAATGAAACTTCTTGCCATACAATCCTAACATATAAAGCAGCAACATACCAAAAATTCACATCATTTGGTGATGTTTTGCTTAGGTAACAAAAGCTATCTTAAAATATTACAAAATCTGTGCAGTTTTCAGTACCTAGGTGCAATGATTAGGATATTCTGAGAAACGAAAATATCCTACTCCAAAAAGGAAACTAAGGTATTAAAATAGACTTCCTAATGAAAATATCCTGAAAAATTCAGCTCCAAAAGCTTAAAAAAAGCTGTTGCCCAGAACTGATGAAATGGGCCCCAGAAAGACGCCACAGAGCTGCGGTTTTGGATACCTTTGGATGAAGCTTTCAATTCCTATTGATTCTTGCCTCCAACTCTTCACATGCTTGTTGGTGATGTAGGTAAGCACACAGGTGAGTCATGTATGGTTGCCTTAGCCAAGAATAAAGCTCAAAAACATGCTCAAAACACACCTTAAACCAACCGTAAAAAAACTGTTCTTCCAAAACAGTTTCACTATGCTTACTTTAATGACTTAGAACTAATTAATTAAACTATTTAATCATAATTCAAGCTTGGTTACTAATACTTTATGATGTTAAGATGATCATAAGCATTAATCAACAAGGCTTAAAATAGATTAAGAAGGTGTTAAGCTTAATAATCAATTCGAAGTACTTGCTTGTTCGAAATGGGATTTAGTAAGCTAATGAATTGAATCTCCTTCACCTTAATCTCTTCTTGATGACTCTTTGCTAGGAGACTTGGATTGATCATGGATGCTCCTGCATCAATTAATAGCTCTACTATCAACACACATGCGCCATTCACCATTCTTTTTAGGAACTAAGAAAGTTGGAACAACACATAGACTTAAAGACTCCCTCATCATGCCTTTAGACAAGAAATCATTCACTTGGCTCCTTATCTCTTCGGTTTCTTTAGGATTTGTTCTATAAGCAGGCTTATTAGGCAACATAGCTCTAGAAATAAGATCAATTTTGTGTTGAATGTCACTTTTAGGAGGTAAGTCGTGAGGTATTTCAGAGGGGAAGACATCTTTGTAAGTTTCTAGCAATGGAACAAGCAAAGGATGATCTAGATTATTAGTAACCTCTTCATTTTGACCCATATTTAACAATATTTCACGAAAAGGACTAAGTTCATGATAATCAGATTTCAAAAGAGTAGTGAGTGAATGATATTTTTCTATAGTGGAATGTTGTTTAGAGTTAGGAATGGACATAATAGGAGTAAGGGTTACTTTCTTGCCATCTTTTGTGAATGAATAAGTATTTTTGTAACCATCATAAAAGACTCTCCTATCAAACAACTATGGACGACCTAACAATACATGACAATCATCCATAGGATTGACATCACAACAAATCTCCTCTTTATAATTACTACCAATACTAAAAGATAATAGTAAACGGTGAGTAACTTGAATACCTTTGCCTTGTTGTAGTCAGTTTGAGCTTAACCACCATTGTTTCAGACGCCACATTAGTGCAACTTCCACCATCAATGATCAAGGTACACACCTTGTTCTCAATCGTACACCTAGTATGGGAAATGGCCTCTCTTTGTTGTGACTTTTCATGATCTACCACTCCACTCAAAGATCTTTTCACGACCAAGCATTCACCCTCATTAGGACCAACAATCTCATCTCCATATTTTTCCTCTCCACACGCCTCCATATCTACATCATCCTCCTCATCTAGGGTTTCATACTCTATAAGGCTTACTACTTTCTTGTTAGGACATTCATAAGCAATGTGTCCTAACCCTTGGCACCTAAAACACCATCTAGGGGCACGATTTGGATTAAAAGTAGTAGCAGTGTTAAGGGATTTTTGGACTAGAGGGTTGAGTAGGCTTAGAAAAAGTTGTGTCTGACTTAGAATTGGGAGTAGATTTGGTAAAGGGCGTGTGAGGCCTCCGATTTGCCTTTGGTCTTTTGTTGTTTCTCAATCTTGTGAGCCAAGATGATCAATTCCTCTAAAGTAGAAAAAGGGTGCAATTCAACAATGTTAGCAAGTTTAAGATCTAAACCACCAAGAAATCTTACCAGGGTTTGAGGTTCATTCTCTTGCATTTCATACTTCATGAGATAGGATTCGAATTCCCTTTCATAGTCCTCTACTGAATTCGATCCTTGTTGTAGATGATGGAACTTGGCAAAGTTCTCTTGGACATAGTAAGTAGGAAGAAACTTTTGTTTAAGAAGTTTCTTCATCTGAGTCCCATTTCGAACCTTCTCTTTCCCTTGCCTCTCCCTCTTGGTGCATATACTAGCCCTCCAAGTTGAAGCATACTTTCTAAGCTTGAGAGCCATAAGCTTAACTCTCTTCTCCTCGGGAATTTGCTTATAATCAAAGACCCTCTCTACAGTTCTCAACCATTCTACAAATTCATCAGCATCTAATGTATCATCATAATCAGGAATGTTATCTTTAATGTCATTAAAGTTTCATTGGAAATTATTATTAGGGGGAGCTCTATATGTCTCATCACTCTCTCTATCAGAATCCTCAAAGGATTCATCCCCTCTTTGTTTCCTTAATCTTAAGGTCATTTGCCTTAATTAATCTTGCATAGTATCACTCTCACGTTTTTCTTCCTCCATTCTTAAGATCATTTCTTAATTTTTCATTTATTTGGCTTGATCCGGCCATTGTGTTTAGGGTTTGTGTTTGGGAAATGTGTTTAGGATGTGTTATGGATGTGTTTGGCTTGATACCAAGATGTTATATCCCGGCTATGGATTAGTCGAACTATAAAAAGGATAGAATTAGCTTATATTAAAATTTACTTAGATACAGATTCACTACTAAGTCAAGTTTAAGGTTCCTAAGAACACCACTTAATTCAAGCTAAAGAATTAAGCTAGGAAAGACACTTAGATTAATTTAGATTATTAATCAAAGCAATATAAACTCAAATTTTGGATTCAAAGTCATGTGTCCTTTTCATTAAACTTGAAGTCCTTTAAATACATGTTTAGGTCCTATTCTTCGGAAAATAAAACTAATTAATTAAAAATACAATACTACTCCTAATATACTAGGATAAGTACATGAGAACATATCCTAAATAGAGTCTAAATGTTCTTGGACGTGTATAATGGTTGATTGTGGCTTCGAATGTATCTCCTCCTTGATTCCCTCAATCAACCCGTGAAAGTAGGAGACTAATTCAAATGTAGTTAAAATTTAGGCGCCTATGTTGAATTTCAAAGGGGGAAGGACGGCTAGAATAGAGGAAAACATCAAATTCCACACGCCATTCCTTATTTGTGCACGCCTAGATTTTAGGAATTAGTTGTGGACTCATTCCTTATGTCGAGGTTCATCTTCAAAGCTTGTAGTCTGATTGTTTCCTTGATTGAAGTTGATCTTCCTTGATTGTAGGCGTCTCTCCTTGCTTGATTGACGCTTCACACGTCCATTTTGAATTTTATAACCTAATTGGACTCTCTAATTTAAAGAAAGAAAATACAAATCAACTACTTAGTTTACATAGTCATTTTCGGACTTTAGGGAAATAAAAGAACTAAAACTAACCTAGTTAATCTAATATGATATTAAATTAACTAACAGTACATATGACCTTCCTACGAATCTTAATAAAGCAAATAAAAGATAATAACTTAACTAAAATTAATTAACTAAGCTAAGGACATTTTCTAAGGAATAGACTTAAGGGAATTAAGAACATCCATTAAAATGGAAGCAACCATGTTTTTAGTCTTAGGATCAGTGGAACTAGATGGACATCCATCACCCCCTCCCTCAATATCCCAAGCAAATTCTTGGGGTAAGAATTGATCTCTAGATCAAGCTATAGAAGAAGGGAAGGTCCACCACTTGATCCAACCCCAATCCTTGAATGGTGTTTTTTACTTGTTGTTGCTCAAATATAAAATTTTAAATATGTCTACACAAGAGGCGACAAGGAGGCAGAAAAATGGTAGAGTTGGTAAAAATTGACACGACACGAAATCGACTCATTATTAGCGGGTTTGACATGTTTAAGTACATGGGATGCACGATAGGGTACGTTTATTAAACGGGTCAGGTTGGGGTCGGAGGGGTTCAACTCGTTTAATTGTGAGGCTTGACACGACACGATACAATTCCACTCAATTTTCAACTTTAGTATGTAAAAATGACATGACATGCTAACACGACATGAACTCTTCAGGAAATATCGTACATTGGGTCAAAGTTTGGACATGTTTATCTAAACAGGTCGCATGACATGACCCATTTATAATTATTAAACAGGTCGGGTTAGGATTGAGGGGTTCAACCCATTTATGTAAGCGGGTTGACACAAAACTAACACGACATGTTTACCAAGTCTTAGGGCCTGTTCTTTCCAGTTCAGTTCAATGTTTATACTGTCACATATAACTATTAGTTCAGTTCAGCTATTTATGCGGAAGAGAACATGCCCTCAACAAGGAATGGATAGACAATTCAATTTTAATTCTTTTTAAAAGAAAGAAACCTTATCTTATGTGAGATTTATTAATAAAGAAAACAAACAATAAAAATTTGTTTTTCTCTCTCTTCTCTCCTCTATATCTCCTTGTACTTCTCCCTAACATTATTTTTGGAAAAAACAATATTTGTTTATTTGCTTCTTCACTATGATTCATTGCTCTTCATATAATGAACTACTAAATCACTATGCTCTACAAATTTACAAAAAATTGACCAAAAATGGAGTTCTTTATATTTGTACTAGTTGTTTCTTTAAAATGAACTGTTATTTTAATATATAATACATTTTCTTTTGAACAATACTAATAGTCCCGTTGTTACATATTACGCATGATTTTTTATTATGTACTACATGCTATTACAGTTATTTATTTTAAGATGGATTCTTATTCTAACATATAATACATGTTCTTTTGAATGATACTCGTACTTCTTTTTATATATTAAGCATGACTTTTTATTATATAGTCGTACTTATAATTACTACTAATTTTTTCTTATGTTATAATGTAATGTATACATTTTTTAAAATAGTGGTGATTGTTCTTTTAATATACTCCAAAGTTTTTATTAAGAAGAATAATACACTAGTTCTTTTTCTAATAACATTAGTTGTTCTTTTAGTATATTACATTTGGGCTTTTGAATTATACTAATAGTTAAATTTATATACATTCCTTTTATTATATAGTACATGCTCTTATATGTAATGGTAACTGATTTTTATTAGAGGCTACACACTTATACTTACTACTAATTATTCTTATACGATAATGTACATGTTCTTTAAACTAGTACTAATTAATCTTTTAATAAACTCTAAAGTTTGTAGTAATAATAGTTGTTTACTAGTTATTTGTCATTAGTTTTTTTTTTTGCATATTAAATTTGTTCGAAATTATACTAATAGTTAGCTTAATATTTAGTAATGACCTTTTATTGTATACTACTCTATCCGTTCTCTTTTGTTCTTCCTACTTTGGCTTTTTTTCCTCTCTTGAAAAGATTCCAAATAGGAAGAACAAATATACGTAACGCTAACAGATCTATTAGAGGAAAAAAGAACCAAAATTACCTGGAATCTATAATTAAAAGTACCTATTGAAAGCAACAATTTGATCATTTTTAGTGTTTTCAAGAATAAATTGATCTTCCTCATCATTGAAATCAACATATTTAGCATTGAAATTTCTTGGTCACTATGTCTGCCGGCAAAGTTAACATTTGAAGGAACACTTTGATTCATTATAAATTTGTAAACGGAAAAAAAAAACACTATAGAGGCGGTTTAATTTTGTATTGGCAAAGGTTGAAGAAACCAACAATGGAGACTCGTTCTTTTGTAGAAAAGGTTGAAGTTAAATTGGTTTTATGCTCACCAAATAAGATTAAGTACTTTATCTGATTAACGATTACTTATGAAAGTTTTTTATTTTTGAAAAGCAAATTAAATAACATTAAAACTGAAAACTTTTGATCATTGAAAACCAATAACAAAAGAAGATTAAAGATGTACATGTTATTTGGAAGAGTTTTTTATTTTTAAAAAGAAAAAAAATATTGAAGATGTACAAGTTATTTGGAAGAGTTTTTGATTTTTGAAAAGCAAAAAAAAGTAAGATGGAAGATACATGTTAATGTTTGGAATAATTTTTTCTTTTTTAACTTTAAAAAAGTTCAAGAAAAATCTCTCACGTGAAAGCTGATTATTTTCCTTCTATTTTTGATAAGATACCAAAACTAGGTAGTTTAGCGCAAAGTGTACCTTATAGTAAACTCTTGGAGGTGTTCCTTGGACATAATCAAACTACCATCCCAAATTTGTGAAGTGCTTTTGTAGACCTCTTAGGATTGATTTACACTTGAAAAGGGAATGAAAAGGGAGACCCCGATGAGTCGTAAATTTTTTAAAAGAAAGCCATAAACCATCAAATGAGAAAGAATTTGGCAATTTGATACAAGGGGAGTCTTGTAATTTATACCAATTTGAAGTCGCAAAAATGAGAGTGTGTAGAAACGTCTTTAGGCTCGAAATTCAGAACCTATGTGAGTTCATAATACGACGAGGAATGATGAAACTGACTTCAATTTTGATTATCTTATTAAATCCAGATCCCGCTTTACTAGGAGTATTATCTTAGAAAGAATATCGATTTATTTTGAATTGTTTCACTTCTGTAATAGACCATTGATAATGAGACATGTCGCACTTCCTACTAGTGTGAAGTATTGAACATTAAAATGTTATTTGCTTCTATTAATTTTACTAAATTAGCAAACATGCATATTTGCTTTAGTTGTATGTTAAACTATGAGTATTAAAATATTTGCTTTAGTTCTTTAATCAATTTATTAGTTAACAATTAATATTAAAATAAATATTAACCTATACAGGTGTATACTAATGGCAATCCTTATGGTATATCTGAGGATCTTGTTTTTAGTATGCCTTGCAGATCAAAGGTCAGATTCTTATTGAAGCTATCATTGAGGTATTCTAAGTACATATATTTTTATTCCTTTTCTTACCCTCTTAAGAAAAATTCAAACTTCGTTAGGGCGATGGCGATTATGAGCTTGTCAAGGATGTGGTATTTGATGACTATCTACGAAAACGAATAAAAAAGGTATGTTCTTAGATCTCAAAGACTTGATTCAACAATTTCCTTTGGTCATGAACAAAATTTGCGCTGCATTGAGCTTTGCTACTTTTATTTGAAAGAATTAAATAAACATCTCCTATGTTTCAACCTTTGTTCCCAAATATCCATGATGTTTTTTTAGTTCTTATATTATATGGACCCGAGAATCCCTTGATGTCATTGGAACATGATGTTGGAAATAATAGAGAGATTGCAATATTCATGAAGAGCAAACAATTAAGCAACATTAATCAACAATGGAAGAAGTAAACTTAACTGCATAGTTGAACTTGATTGATTATCACAAGAATAGTGATGTCTCGTGATAGGCCCCTGACTTAGAAGCGATTGCGCCACCATAACTGTGCAGGCTTTCAATGACGAATTTCTCCCAAGGTTAACAAAATACCCTATAATTCTACACCCCGAACTTAAGGGTTAGAATTTCTCAAGAACTTTTCAATACTCCAAGGAAAAGTTGGCCTTGTGTTAATGAACTAATTAACAATGATAGCTCCACAAAAAAATAAACCGCTCAATAAATCTGGAAAAAAGAAAAGTTGCCGAAAAGATTAATGTGATCAGGTTTGTCTAAACTTGATTATGTTAAAAACCCGATCAATTTGATACTTCACCCAATCAGGAGCGTGAGGAAAATCATGACAAGGAACAATGCGAAACTAACTCGGGCAGGTTAAAGGGTAACCCATAGGGGTCTAGGATAACCCGACCGGGTCAATGTTCGATTCGCCAAAAACCGATTACAGCAAGGGCCGAATCAAACTCAATCTTTGCATTACAAATCTCCAACAATCTTCCACTAATGCAAAAGGAAACATAACATATGAAAACTGTAGCGACAGGAGAGCTGAACGGTTACATATTAGTGTCGAAGGATTAAACTAACATGTTAATGAGATGAGGTGTTGCCTCACCTACATGTATCCCAGGGACTGAACTTGGGGCAGAGATAAGGAACCCCATAACCCACGTCTTGATATTTAATCTTAAGCTCTGCGATAACAATGAGGAGTAAGCAATACATCCTCCTAATTTTGGCCGACAATATACCATGGGATTTTCATGATCTCTCTAGGAAGATTCGTCAATCAACGATAGGTGGAGGCGAACTTCACACTCACATAGGTGAAGTTATCAAAGTTCAATTCCACGTGAACTACCACAACAGTTGTAACTAATTTTATAACCAAATTCAACCTCACCACAAAATAATAATCTGTAAAATTTAACATCTGTTAAATCACTACACATGGTTATAGAACACACAATCCATTAAGTTCAAACGAAACCACTATATTGGCTATGAACTCCCATACCACAATAGTCGTGTAAACCATGAAATCCACTTTATGGACTAATACACCATCAAATCAACTCCATGGATTACTCAAAGCTTGGGACATGGAATCATTAGGAGCCACCATACTCATGTGATAAACATCAATTTTATAGACTACTTAATGCGTGGGATATGGAAACATTAAAAGCCACCATGTTCAATCTCATCATGTAAAATAGGAATCCATAAAGTCCAGCCCTCACTACAACTGAGGGGTATAGGTTCCTCAATCCATCCATCAGGCTCAAATCAATTGAACCACCCTAACAGAAATGGATTGTCTAGTACAATGCCATCAAGACCACCATAAGGGATATGGATTCTCACACATCCATCAAGTTTGAACGGAGTACACTCCCGATCAATAGGGGCTATGGATATGTGAGCTCAATGAGAATACTAAGGATATAATACACATAATCTAGAAGGATTTATCATGATCGATCAGTGCTCAACCTTTCAAGAAGTGGTGAGTCTCTCAAGTTCTATCACATTACGCACACGCACGAAGAGCCAGGGTTCATCCTTATCTCATGTCATAATAGACTAATTCGAATATCAGCATCACGCCCATCCTTAATAAACCAAGCATCATGATGTGCAAGATCTAACACATGTGCCTACACTGCCTGTGGCAACGTACTCAAGCACCTGGAAAAAAAATTCACATTGTGAATAGAAAGATATCATTACCCTATACCTTTTGCATTTCCTGATCAACCAGCCCCTTGACTTAACCTGTTCAACTCAATGAACTCGTTCTCATGGTTGACTCTGCCACCCATTAACTTGTATCTTCTCAACAAATCAACAAGGAGTCATGAACAATCTACCAACATATACAATTATAGACATATGAGCATAATTATTTAGAATATCACTTTTTAAATAAATTCATAAGCATGTACATAAATAGAACATAATAAAGCATACTACTGATCAAAATTCCAGATAACTTTGTTAAAACACATGCTTATAAAACAAGATTGAGAATAGAGGTACTTGTACCAATACTTTCGCCTTACAACAATGAGCCACAAGACTTACCTATCTCCTTCTCCCCTCTTGACTCAGTTGAAATCTTCAGTTTCATATGAACATCAGTAGTGCGTAATCCACACACATAAGATGAATCACAAATACTTAGATTCAGACAAATGTCAATCAGATCAATGTCACACAAACAAATGCAACCATGGTAAGCCAGGAATCAATTATTTCATTTACACATAACTTTTATTCCCGGAAGATCTAATGATTCTTCCTCCTTGAAGATGTCACCCAAGAATGCACTCTTACTGTTGGACACAAATAAGCTAATGCAAACACAACCATTAGCCCAGACAAACTTAAAAACATGTGAGAAATTTATAATAGGTCGGACTAAAGCTCTAATGAATCTCTTGTTTATGCTTTCTCTTATCTCCACGGAGCTCACACCTTTCAAAATCATTGAAGGTATCAAATAACCAAAGTCTAAACTATGGTTAAGCAAGGCACAACAGGAGTATGATAAGTCACAAGACTCATTTTCATCTACACTTGTTCTTCTCCAAAAACTAGTTTCAATAGAGGTGATAATGATTTAGTGACTTGGCCGTCACCTTTAAAGAATGCCCAAATGACTCAATTGGCCAACAAAATAACTTCTTTCTAAACAAGAAGGCCACCAACAAGAATAGACTTAGCTAGTCTAAGGTACAATGTCTAATTTGGCTACTCTTAGGTTGAAATACACATCAACCTTGCTAGAGATAGACTATAAGAAAACAAGTACTACCTCCGTCCCATATTAGTTGCAACAATAGCTTGTGCACATAGTTTTAGGAAGTTAATAGAGTAGAGTATAGGTTATATTAATTTATTGCAAAAGTTTATGTGATATAAAGTGATGTGGTACTTTTAAGAAGATGATAGAGTAGGGGAGTAGTATTTTAATGTTTTTCACATAAATCAATGAATGAGTGGGGTATATTAGTTGGGTGATATATAATAAAATATTGGTGGGTTCATGCATAAAAGAGAAGTGTTTCAACTAATATGGGACAATCATATATAGAATGTGTCCCAACTAATATGGGACGGAGGGAGTAGCAAACACATAAATATGACTAAATAATATATCATTGCCAAATAAAAGCATATCATCAAGAATCAGCATATGCAACAAACTACGGTTATTTAAGGATAAACAAACACACCATCAATTTAAACTTTACTCGACATAGAGAACTAGGTCCTTAACAGACAAGAGGATATAATCCACCCATAGTTAGACAACCCCTACAAATGAGCAAGCCAAGTTATTACTATAACTTTCTTTGAGAAACATGGCTGTATATAACTAACAACTCACATAAAGCTCTAACTTCTAAAAAGACAATCATCCCCTTATAGGAATGATACCCAAAAGTGGTGTAAAGGATACATATCATCCTCTTAAGAAGTCCTCGTGTTCTTTCAACCTTGAATGATTTTACATACTGGGCACAAAGCCACACTTAACTTTTAACTTTTGCATTTAAACATGGAGTCCTAATGGTCTCACCTAAGACGTTTAGTAAAGGAAATGCTAAACTCTAGTCAATCAATACATGAAACATGATAGCATTCACCAATCATCACTCAAGGTTTGACCAAATAAGTGAAGTTATGAAGATTAATTCATGTAATTCAACAACCCAAATATAATATAGGGATTACCTTGGGACAAGACTTAGTATTAGAGTTGCAACAATTAAGCGAATGGTCATTCAACCAGTCAATAGTCCACTCAACTCAACATGGTCAACAAGCTCAATCTGTTCTAGAGTACTAGACAATAACTCTAAATAAACACGTGTATGAAATGTATACAACATATTCAATACAATCATATCCAAGGAAACATACTAGAGATTTAAACGATATTGAATCCTATAAAAGTTTCCTTACTTTCCCTCATTCTCCACAGTGAAGCTAATCAATAACTTGCTAGTCCCATACATTAACATATTCACTAATATGCACAACTATGGCCAAAGCAAAGCTTTCGAATGTTAGTAGTAAGAGACAATTTTGGGACTTCTATTGCTTCAAGTATGGTGGAGGTGTTATGGAGTTGTTACATCTTCCATTCTCTCCACCCTTGTTTCGTTGCTTGGGTGTCTAAACCTAAAAGTCACATCATCATTATCAACAAATTAATCTCCCATGCAAGTTTCCTTCCTCGCCACTCTCACCAAAGATAGCCCTACCAACATTCTCGTTTCCTTCAAGCTCTAGTTTACCCCCACGTTTCATCATAATACAATGATAAAACATAAATTGAAACCAAGCACTAAGCCACATAATAAAACTTCCCTAAGCGCATTGGAATCTCATTAGAAGTTCATATGTGTTTAATGTCTCTCCTTTCTATCTCTTGTCTTTTGAGTCCTTTCATCAAACACTTGGCGTGTAGTCAAGAAAGCGCTTCTCACACATGATAATCTTGGATTATAGTCTTCACCAAGTTTTACCGAATCAAATCCAAATAAAAATGTTTCTTGAAAATACTACATTGCTTTGAAAAATATTTCCCTTTGGAATTTGGACTCGAGAGGAGGGTGCTCACTACATTTTAGTGAATCTTTCTTACAATTTGGACTCGAGAGGGGGGTGCTCACCCAAATTAGAGACGTTCGCAAATTTCGTCAACGATTTTGCCAAATTAAACTAGTCATGTAACCTATAAAAATTATACCATCCAACTAACCTAATCAAATTCGAGTTTCCATAACCATGACACTTTAAAATCATAGAACATTCCAAATAAACGAAAACAAAGTTTTGCTTTCACCCAATTCATGCGATTAATAAATAGCAAAATCTTTCTTCAAGTTCCAAAATAAGTCATGACACAAGACGTAATTTTTTTAACCAAACTTTAACAAATGACCAATACTCGAGGAATTCAATCCAAGGCACATCGTTGGAAATAGGTTAGGTATAAATTTCGCATCAACATGAATACAACAATCAAGAATATTGTTTCTAAATTGTTGGAAATAATAAAGTGATTCTAATATACATGAAGAACAAACAAATAAATAATATTAATCAACAATGGAAAAGTAAACTTATCTGTCGGGAACTTGATAGATTCTCACAAGAATAGCAATTTTGCCATCATATCTGAGCATGCTTTCGATGAAAAACGTCTACCAAGGTTAACATACCACCCTAGAATTTTACACCCCGAACTCAATTCTCGAAGGAAAAAATAGGCTTGTGTTTTAGGGTTTCCAAAACAATGAATTGATTACCAATGATGGTTCCAATAAGTATTTATATGTATAGGAAAAATAAACTGCTCAAAAAATTTGAAAAAGGAGAACCGTCGCAGAAACGAAGAACCCGATTGGTTTGATCCGTCACCGATGAGGTGCGCGAGTAAAATGACGAGAAGGAACAAAGCGATGCTAACCCGGTCAGATTAAAGGGTAACCCGACCAGGTCAATGTTCGACGCGCCAAAAACTCAATCACGATCAGGACCAAATGAAACTTAAAGAATTCCTCTTTGCAAACTTAAAGAATATGTATATCTCATCTCATGAAAATTAAATTAAAAGAATGTGCCCATTTTCTTTTGTTTGGTTTTAAAAGCTGGAAAATAGATTTTTCTCTTGGTGGAAGAGAGTTTACGAATTAGTTGAAAAAATCTTCTTTTAAATGAACGGGAAACATTTCGCACATTGTCCAACACAAGATGGAGGCCCAATTATTGGATTCTCAATTAGTGAAAATTATACTTATGCATCTAAGAACATTTTATTTACATTTGGTTCCTTCGTGTAACTTATAATGTAAGGCACGGAACAAAGGAAATCTGTTGATTTTCCCTTAGAAAATAATTTTTAAAAAGAAAACTATTAATTTTTAAAAATGCTTTCCATCCAAAAAATGGAACACAAAATGTATTGAATGATGTACTCGACTTATGTGGACTTGACTTATTGGCAGACTGAAGAGGAGTTATTAGCTGAAAAGCGATGTACAGCACACCTTATTGGAGAGGTAAATCAAGTTATAGTTAGAACCTCCTTTTATAAATACAATCAAGACAATAGTGTTCATGTACTTTGCTCAATACATAAAACTGCTTACGTTCATCATGATTTACCCACTTAGGATTTTTTGTTCAAAACCACCTAAATTTTCCAAGTTTTTAGAAACTTACACCTTAATGATGTGTTTTGAAAAATTTCCACTCAACATTCCCAACTTTATTAAAAACTACCAACACTTTAGGGTTCTTGTTAAATTCCTCTAATGTTAAGTGGGCCTCACATATGCATTTTATTAATAATTTACGCTTAAGTGAATTTTATCAATTTAAGCTAAGGGCAAAATCTCAAAAATTTGGAGCAAGTTTTGAATGAATTACAACTATTTGGAAAGATTTGCAACTATTTCAAGTTCGACTTCGTCAACAAAATGTATATGCGGAATCAATTTAACGGTTATGTTAATGGAATTTCCCAAAAACCATTAGATGTGGGAAATTTTAATAAAATTGGAAATGGTAGGTGGAATTTTTTATTAAAAAAAATCATTAAGGTGAGAATTTCTAAAAACGTGAAAAGTGTAGGTGGTATGATGCGATTTATCCCTAACTATTACAACAAAATTCAAGGCAAATGGGAGACATCGTGTGAAGTTGATACTTTTATTTAAATAAGAGATATAATAGCTAATACAGTCAAAAAAATAAGAGATGTAATATGGTTGTGAGAGAGTAGAATTATGTGGGTTCAAAAAGCAGGTATAATAGTGTGAAAAGAGGAACAAACCCTTGTTGTTTTAGGAATAAAATGTAAGTGGATAGAACTTAAAAAACGGATCAAAGCAAAAGGTGGGTAGATGATTATAAAACGGAAGGAGTAATTGTCTATACTTCTCATTAATTATGTTGGTGGTATCTCTTTCAGGGTATAGCTGTTTGTGATCTCCCCGCAGGAGACACTATGCTTCCGGGAGAAATGTAGTTTTAGTAGAATTTATCAATCCCCTCTGTCCCAATATCGACATTCGTACAGGATATCTTTCATGTTATGATTAGATGTTCAACATGATATCTTTCATGTTAAGATTAGAAGTTTAACATGGCTAATGAAGCGTTGATGTGGTTTGTGGGTGCTCAATTGCTTTCTATCCTATCTAGGGAAGCAAACATTAAGGACCTTGGTTGATAAGACCGTCAGTAATTCAATGTTTTTGTTTAATAGAGACCAATTATAACCCTGTGCATGGGTTAGCTTATAATATTTAAAATAAATACCTATTTTGTGTCATAATTTTGCCACAAGACATGGTAACTACTAAGTAACTAGTTATGACTTATGAGACATGCTGTTGTTCATTATCGAATGTTACAGAATCAAAAGATGAATGTGTGTCCATTATCAAATGTTATCGAATCAAAAGATAAACGTGTCCGGAGATAATATGCTAATTTTTTATACTTATGGGATCTTTGTTAATTACTATCGTTTTATACATTCTATCCTCAATTAGACATGATGAATCATTATCTTTTTGCTATGATGTCTTTTTATATTGGTAGTTTAAAGACTTTTTAACTCAAATATCTGTGAGTATATATATATATATATTGTGCTATCTAAAACATGCACTAATTTTATTCTAGTTCTCTCAATATAACATTTTGAAATGTTGAGTTACATAACGATTTTATTCTTCAAAAGGTTAGAAATGAGTTATCACTAAATGTTTGTTTTACATGTCCTAGGAATTTTGAATCACGAAGGGAGGTTAGGTGATTAAATTCCTACATTATATAGGAATTCAAATAATCTAGGAAAATCAAATTCCTACATTTGGGACTTTTTTTTGTCAACCAAACAACATAGCTGAAATACATTTCCTTGGAAATTTGATTTCCATGGAATTTTGGTGCAACCAAACAAGCTCATATGTTTAACTAGCTGAAACATGATGTTCATCCAAAAAAGCTCCGATGTAACCATTGAACAAAGGCTGCTGTTGTTTTTGGAATTTAAATTTGTTGTAAAACAACTTGAAGTTTGTCATACACATGGGAACCATGTTTATTTTAAAAAAACATGAAAACTATTAAACATTATAGAAACACAAAAAGATAAAAAAGAGGCCCTAAGTACCATACAAATGACTTTTATTTTACAACATGTTTCTAGGTTAAGTGATGTAAAAATTTTATTTATGTGAATTGTAAATCTAACATCAACTCAATACATTATAATAATTCTGGGTAGATTATTGAAATCCAAAGTCTATTTCTAATTTGTTTCGAAACCTTAAACATTTATTCGTATTATTTAAAAATGTAGTATTCAATAAATACACTGACATGATCTCACGTGGCATTCTCATTGCTCACAATAACACCTCATTAAGCTTAAGCTTGTGCGATGCATGAGTTATATATAATAGGATATAATCGCATTAGTCGTTATTAGTCGAGACTATAAGTTATTTTCATGTTAAATATTTTTCAATATTCACATATTTTTAGTTATATAGTTTTCCTTTTTGCGGTGAAGTCACAACATACCGTAGTAATGTGGTAGAGTAAAACTAATGGGCATCTCATGAGACGTTAATCTAATCGTGTACATTCATTTGTGGTAAATAACCTGATTTTTTCATCAATATGTAATAAGCAATATGTTGTGCTAGCTTGGTATCATATATTTAATTCGGTGAAATTCATACCAACTTTGTGGATACCTAATTTTTGGATTAGGTGAAAACCTTATTTTTTTTCGACTATTTGCCAAAGGAATAGTGTGTTTCAGTTCAATTTGATATATTCTAGACCTTGGTTTCTATGTACTACTTTTTCGAGTGAGTCATGGGCATGCTTTAAACTACATGCCCAACGAGGTTACATATATAGTAATAAATATTCTTGCATAACAATACGCCAAGTATATACAAACGGGTATTAGTTTAAAGTACATACCAAGCTTGGCTTGGTCTAGTGGTAAAGGTTTGATCTCATGACTTGAAGGTCATGGGATCAAATCCCACTAGGGGCATTTGGGGGTGGGGATCCCCTTACCATTCCCCCTGCTCTCAAATGTCAGGCCCCGCAAACACCAGATCAAGATATTGTGCTAGTTGAGATCTGGCTAGGGGTCCACCACATTACCTTCCAAAAAAATTAGTTTAAAGTACATATTGACGGCATACAAATTGTAGCAGGGTTTTGAGCTGTACAGCTGAACTTACATTTAATTTATATTTTCTAATGAGCTCCTGCTGAGAATCAAAAACTATTTTTTACTTATCCAAATACTAAAAATCTTTTTTAGTAATTTTAAAACTATAATAAATATTATTAAACTAGATTTATACCCGTGCAAAAATGCATGGGATGGCAAAAGTTCTTTTTAAAAGATATGATTCATAAGTTGTGGATTTTTTTTAAAAATACTAATTCAACCAATTGAAAATTTGAAAATAAATCAAGACTAAAATAAATTATAAAATTTAAGTCTTAAATTAAAAGAATGTCCAAAATATAGGATTTTTATTATATTAGTATCTATTTTGTGATAGTAACCCGTGAAATTGAAACCTATCGTTCTATTCTATTATTTTTTGTTTTAGCCAATGTGTTGCCTAAAAGATATAAGTGAAAGTATTGGGTTAGACCGTCTGAGTATAACATTTGGTCAGACGAGCCCAAGTTTATTGACTTCCTCCTGCATACTTCCTCTTCCCCTGTTCTTGTGTCTATTTTTCCGATGCTGCTCCTTCCTCCTTCTTCTCCGCCGACACCACCGACCCGACCATGTTCGCACTTCCTCCGCCGCAACACTGATTCCCCCACAGCATCGCCGACGCAAATACTTCCTTTGCAATGGAAATTGGTCATTCCCAGTTCTGAATATAATTATGAAATTAGAGGATACCTGATAGGTTTTAGTCGTATCACTTAATCAAAGATAATTCCTACAGTCCTCTAACTATGGTAGTCAATGGAAGCAGGGTCGAATTAATATTCAACTAATCAGCTACTTTAGATGAAATCAGGAAAGAGTTAACTGAACTAAAGATTAAGCTAAGGAAAACTAATTAAACATAAGATTTAACTATGGAATAGAAGTCTAGGGTATTAGGTCGGTCCACCATGCTTATATCAATAAAATAGGGTCAACTACTATCAAAACCTAAGTCAAGAATCGGGGGATTAGAGCATGTGTTGAGCTATGGTTAAGGCTCAACGCTCATAGTTCAACATACGCCGCATGTTCACTAACGTAATCAGAACTACTAACGTGTCCTAGGCCTCTAGTCGTAAGACGGATCTGTGCAAACAACTATTAACCACAAACAATCAATGAAATTGTACACTGACATTAATTACTCAATAAGAACAAACCACATCACAATCACCCTAATCAAGCCCTAGAAATTGATAGAAATCTAAATCACAATCATGGTATAAATATGGCTTTCCTATCTAACACCCTAGAAAGGGAACTACTCACTCATAATCGAATTAACAACAACAAAACTAATATGAAACCCTAACAATTGCATCATGAATAATTGAATAAATAAACTAAGCAATTAAGAGTAATAAAGAGATTAGGGCAAAGAAGAATACCAATTGACAGAAAGAAGGAACTTTTATTGAAATCGAAATAGGTTCAATCACCATTAATCTAATCTAAGTGTTTAAATTAAACTAAGAACAATGAGAAATAAACTAGAGTAATAGCTAGAATAAAAGATGTCTCTAAAATAATGAGGAAAAGATATTTATAATACCCCTCAAAGTCTAACTTAAAACGGAATTAAAAAAGGCCGAAAACGCAAAATAATGCACCAGACCCGATCGGGCCCACATACAAATCAACATATTTGTTCTTCTCTTGGCCCAGCGCAGCAACACATCTAAGATGCGCTGAACTTAGCATCCACCCGATCGGGCCCGAGGCCACCACCCGATCGAACCTGGAGACAATTAGGCCTAGCACGCTGCATTATGATACGCACAGCAGCAGCAACTCAATTGGAGGGGACCCGATCGGGTCGGGCAGCAGGTGCCCGATCGGGTCTGGGGACATAGCTGCTCGCCCGACCGGGTCGGGCAATGCTTGCCCGATCGGGTCCGCAACTTCTATACCCGATCATAAATACTTAGCCCGATTGGGCCATTTTTGCCCGATCAGAGTACGGAAACCTCTTTTTTGACTTTTTAACTACCCATAAAGCTCGTGAGCCGTCCTTCGTGCCTCGTAACACATCGTAAAGCCATGGTTGCTTCCAAATGGCTCGGGAATAAGGAGAAAACTCCCTAAAACCTATAATTCAACACTAAAACACAAAACCACAACTATATACGATAGTTAGCACAAAATAGCTCCCAAGAGCTCCAATGACGCACAAATTAGCTTGTAAATAAGGGAGAAAAGTCTGTAAATACGTGATATCAATACCATACGAGGAATAATTGAAGATAATCAGATATTAGACCCGCAGATTGGGAAGATATTTGATGCATTTAGCACCATGTTTCGGGTGCAAGAAACACAGTGAATTTGTAGTTCGGGAGAGTCTAAATCCAGCTAGGGTAGTAACCAGTAACAAGTCCAAAGTCTTCGAATTTCCGGTACCTGCAAAATCGAGCACCGTGAACTACCCCGGGGATGTTCCCGGGATCGGCTCTCCGATGCTTAAGTCAGATCTGATCTCAGAAGTCAGAGAGTAGTACAAGGAAATGCTCTGTAATATATGGAAAAACGTACCAGAATGATCAGATGAGAGTACTATTTATAGGTAGTACTGAAGTGACGTCATCTGGTGAAGATGGTGACGTCATGAAAGCCTTTTTGTTAGTGGGCCTGACTGAAGGCCTGTACTTTCTAGCATGAAAGATCCTTAGGGGTAAAATGGTAATTTTGCCCCCTAAGGGTATTTTAGTCATTTTACCGGTTAGGTGAGCCATGACTGGAATGGGCCCACACACTAGCCCCACGCTCTATGTCGGAGTTTTAGATCCTGATGAAACAGCGATGTGGAGCGGAATGCTTGTTCCCTTTGAGAGTTTTACGCACCCTTGTTCACGGCTAAGTACAAATTTCGACGTATCCTGGTCGAGTTTTGCCGAGAATCCGACTATCTTCATTAGGATAGGTTTATATGGAATTCGACATACCCTGGTTAAGGGCTTTGCTGAGAATTCGACTGATCTTAAATTCGACTAACCTTGATTTCGAGTTACCTCAATTTAGACTACACTCACTTATAAAATTCGAATGAAATCTTCTTCCCCTACCTCCTTTATCACTGAGCGGTCATTTAGGGGCTGACCTCGAATTCGAATGCCTTTATTTTCGAGTGAGATAAAAACTCGAATGGTTCATGGCTTCGACTGGCATTGGCTCCAACCTTGAGCGACCCTAAACTCGAGTATCCTTCAGCTTCGAATGGCTTTATTTAAACACTTGTTATACCCAACTTGCATTCCGTCTTTGATAAATAACCTTGATTTATGTGTCTGTGAAAAACTCCATGATGGAATATAATAAGGAAAAACCAATGCTTCTCATAAAATGCATGGCAGCATCACTTTTAATATACATTTGTCTTTTATTGCATGAGCTTTGTCATTTTGCTCCTATTTTTCTAACCTTATGATGATCATGATTCACCTCCTTCCATTTGTGCGTATGATGATGATGATCATCACTAATTCTCAAACATGATTTTTCCCTCCCAATTTGCATGATGTCTTTTATTTCCATGCGTGTGGAGAAGCTCGAGGGGTATGCTCTCCATTCACACCTAGCTCGAGCACCTACGCCCAGCTCACGAGGCGCAAAACGTCGAGCACCACACATATTAGCCTTATCCATTCACACCTAGCTCGAGCACCTCACGCCCAGCTCACGAGGCGCACAACGTCGAGAACCACAACACATTAGCCTTATCCATTGACACCTAGCTCGAGCACCTCACGCCCAGCTCTCGAGGCACACAACGTCGAGCACCACAACACATCAGCCTTACGCCTAGCTCGAGGCACTCTAGAAATGTAACCATCATGCACGTATAGCAGCTCGAGCATGTACCTAGATCGTGTAATGATGATCATGCGATGATGATGGTGCTTGCACTCGACTTTAATCAAGGAATGATGATTATGTGATTTATATTGAAGTTGACTCGATCAAGTGGTTTGATCCTGTGATGATGATGAGTTATGCTCGCAGTCGGCTCGATCAAGTGATGATGACCACATGGCTTGATCTTGTGGCTTGATCTCGATGATGATGATATGAATGAAGCTCGTTTTCTATTTCATGAAACGGCTTCGAAGTTTGGCTTGATAATCTTGTGACTTGATCTCAATGATGACGATCATATGGTCGAGGAGCAGGAGTAGCAGCTCGAGGAGCTGCAGGTAGTTCGAGCGAGGAGCCGCGGGCATTTCGAGCAAGGAGCTGCAGGCAGTTCGAGCCCCATTTTCATCATAAGCTCGAGGTTTATTTGATCACGACCAGGATGATGAAACTCGATCTGGTGTGATCATATGGTTGTTTTGTCAAAATCACACGATGATGATGATGATGCATGATCGAAGCTCTTAAACCATATGATGATTATGCTCGAAGTTTACTTGATCATATGATGGTGATCACGAGGCTCGATCAAGGGGGTGGTGTTTGCTCGAAGTTGATTTGATCAAAGTATGATGATTATGTGATGCATACAAAGGTCGACTCGATCACATGGCTTGATCATGTAATTTAAGTCGAATGATGATAATAATGTGTACACCATATGATGATCATACTCTCGCCAACTTGGTTACCAACTCTCATGCAAGCCCGTCGCTGGGGCAGGACAGGCAGGGCGGCCGCCCTGGGCCCAGGACGAAAACGGCCCAGTTATAAATTAATTTCATGTATAATATACGCTATTGTGAAATATGATGGATGAAAACTATGTAGCGTGTTGGTAAAAGCTATCACTTTCATACAGGAAGTCTGGTTCGATTCCCTAAGGGGGCTTGCGTGGCCATTTTATTTCCATTTTCAATTTTACTTTTTTAAGCTTCATTATTTTGTTTTAATTTTTCTTCTTACTTAGCCTTTATTCTTTTCTCACTTATTTCGATTTCCTTGTTTTTTTATTTAAGTCATCACTCGTGATTTTTCCTCCTCTTTTCACTACATCATGAACGTTCCAATTGATAAATATTAAGTTAACCCCTTTACATCCAACGAACTTTTATGTGTGCAAACCAGTCTCACATTATAGTGCTAGGGTATTTTGTTAGTTTGTTTATAATGTTTGGTGGAAGACTTTGAAGTTTTATCATAAAACAAAGTGTTATTGCCTTATTTTGTTTGATATATATATAAGGTTAATTTTTTAAGTCAAACTTTGGTTGTATTTAAGAAGTGAAAACTTAGTATAAGATTGATTAAGAATCAAAATATAACTATAACTATATGATGAACATCAATGATAATATAATAATAACTTGATAGATAAAATTTTTAAAGGTACAAAGGTAGAGATTTATTATTATTTTATATAAATTATAGAAAAGCTATAATTAGTAACTCGTACTTATTAATCTAAATTATTTTTATTATAAAAAGCAATTTTTTTTAAAAAAAACTCATACTATTAGGGGGCCCTTAATTATTACTTTGCCTCGGGCCTCTAAATCATCAGAAACGGCCCTGCTCTCATGTTTGCATGCTCGACCTGGGATCGAATCCTACTAGCACCAAAAACCAAAGTTTAAGTGTTTAAGTCAAGTTCATTTATAATACCCACAGTAGCTCGAGCACCCCATCCTTTTGAAGCTGCATGATTATATAATGAGGATGATCATATTTATCACTCGGAGAACTGATCATGCGATGATGATGATGATGGCGCTGGGACTTGCTTTTGATCAAGGTGATGATAGCGTGTAGATCATGCTATATCACAAAAGTTGGCTTGATCATGAGGTTAACCATGTTCAATTCTTTTCTCCCAGTTCGAGGCATCTCATGCACAGCTCGAGGCACGCCGTTGAGTAGTTCGAACTCGACCCATCTCGCTTTCTTTCCCATTTTCAAGAATTCGAGGCGCCATGATCGTGTCAATAAACTCGAAAGGCCTGATCAAGAAGTTCGAAGGCATGGAAACAAATTGGAGTTTGGCTTGTTTAAGTGACGATCATACGGTTCGATCATGTGATCATATGGCTTGATCATGTGGTGATGATGATTTCCATATTTCATGTTGTACCTAATTCAAATGATGATTATGAAATTCAATCACGCGGTGAGGATGCTTGAGGTACTCTAATAAAGAGTTTTGAGCTTTATCAGTTCGAGGCATATATGATGGGTGCCTCGAGTATAAGATGCATGTTTTTGTTGATTTGTTCGCATTCTGATCAACTTGAGGCCTACATAAAGTGTTAGCTCGACGCAATCCTTCGTTTTTTCATGTAGCCGTTTTTTCGAACGGGGTTGAGATGGGGTAGCTCTAGTAGCATAATAGAGAACCGAGGTGCTACCATACCAATACTGAATTCGATGTGGTCATGTTGAGAACTTGAATGACTTCATATTTTGAGAGCTCGAATGACCTTGCAATCTCGAGTGACCTTTTAGAATAGGGAGGCTTTGGGTGCTTGATTTCGAGTGGCCTCCAATCTTGACCAAATTGTTGACTTCGAATGACCTAGCTCGTTGGTCTCACTCGAAGTAACTATGCTTGCCTATATGTGATTTCGAATGACTTCATTCGTAAAAATGGATCTTGGTTCATATACTTCATCATTTCGACACACCCTTAAAGGCACTTTCGAGTTACTACTTCAAATTTCGATCTATACTAAGGGACCGTATCAAAATTGGGTCTCATCATTAGCCCCACGCTCTATGTCAAAGTTTAGGATCTTGACGAAACTATGACGTGGAGCGGTATGCCCTTGCTTGTTCTACTCGACGTACCCTTGCTCTAGGCTAAGTAGATAGTTTCAACGTAGCCTGGTTAAGGGTTTTGATGAAAATGCGACCATACTCCTCTTGGGTGTCTTCGAAAATTCGAACACCCTCATCTTAGGTGCCTTTGAAAAACTTCGAACACCCTCGTCTTTAGTGTCATAGAAAAATTCGAACACCCTCCTCCTTGGGTGTGTACCAAAAAACTCGAACACCCTCCTCTTGGATGCGTATAGAAAATTCGAACACCCTCACTATGGGCGCTTTAGAGAAACTCGAACACCCTCATCTTAGGTGCCATAGAAAAATTCGAACACCCTCCTCTTTGGGTGTGTACCAAAAAACTCGAACACCCTCCTCTTGGATGCGTATAGAAAATTCGAACACCCTAATTATGGGTGCTTTAGAGAAACTCGAACACCCTCATCTTAGGTGTCATAGAAAAATTCGAACACCCTCCTCTTTGGGTGTGTACCAAAAAACTCGAACACCCTCCTCTTGGATGCGTATAGAAAATTCGAACACCCTCACTATGGGTGCTTTAGAGAAACTCGAACACCCTCATCTTAGGTGTCTCAACAAAAATCGAACACCCTCCTCTTTCCTTGGGTGCATGAAAAAACTCGATCACCCTTCTTCCTTACTTGGGTGTATGCAAAATTTGAACACCCTCACTATGGGTGTCTTAGAAAAACCTCGAACACCCTCATCTTCGGTGTCTTAGTAAAATTCGAACACCCTCACCACGGATTTCCTTCTTTGAGATTGCCTGGTGAAGGCTAATGAGTCCTATACTCAATTTCCTCGAAGTGGTTACCTCATTCAGTTCGAGGTCGTTGCATGCCTTGAATCGAGTGACAATTTTCGTATGTCGTTGCTCGAATGACCTCTACTCGAATTAGCTCAGTTAGGGCTAATGAGCCTCAGGTTCATTTGAGGTATGTGCCTTGTTGAAGGGCTTTGAAACTTCGAGGGAGCCCGGTGAGGGCGAATGAGTTATGTACTCACTTTGCTCGAAGTAGGTGCCTTGTCGGAAGGGCTTTTTTGCTCGAGGTAGCCTGGTTAGGGCTAATGAGTGTCATACTCATTTTTGCTCGAGGTGGGTGCCTTGTTGAAGGGCTTTGAGACTTGGAGGGAGCCTGGTGATGGAAAATGAATCATGTATTCACTTTGCTCGAAGTAGGTGCCTTGTTGAAGGGCTTTAATACTTAGAAAATATTTCATAGCATTTTGATTGAGGGATGTCCCTTGAGACGGCTCGAGGTAGCTCCGTTAAAGAAATTGTATGTTTCTTTAAAGAGTTCGAGGTAGCCCTGGTAAGGGAGGGATGATATTGCTGAAGTTGTTCGACGTAGCCCCGGTTAGGGGAGTGGAGGTGTTCCACGTTTAATTCGACATAGCGTCAATGCTGAGTGACCTATTAGGTCTAAAATAAGTTAACAACTAAATAGATCTCAAATGACCTGCTAGGTCGTGTTTCATTTCATAACTTGGTCATTTTACAAGGCCGTTTTGACCGGTAAGGTTGCGACATCTTATAAGTCTAAGACAAAATAAAAGTTCAGCATGGCAGATTTCAATATCCTCTTTGACCGGCAAGGTCGAGGTACCCTTAGCCCCTGTATACGCCTCGTTGAGCGGTTTGATGATCAAGAGACGTACCCTTCGGTCTCGTTGCTTTTCGACTCAGGTTCTCTCTTCTTCTCAGTTCGACGTTCATCCTATGGGTTTTTTAGATATTTGTTCAATTTTCCCCTTCAGCGAGCTTATCTAGGGCTCTCTTTAATTCAAGACAGTCGTTGGTTGTATGACCACAATCTCGATGGTACTCGCACCATAACTTCTTATCTCTCCTGAAATTCGACGTCTTGATGGGGGGGGGGGTTTGGGAAGCACAGACTTCTCCTTCAAGTCGAGGTATATTTCTCGTCGGTTGATGTTATAACGAGTGTCATGACCTCCGTCCGAGTGCTGATGTCTCTTCAACCTATCAGACATGCCATCCTTTAAATTCGATAGCTCATTCTTCCTCTTGGTACTTCCTTCGTCTTGCGTGGTCTTGCAGATGTCCGATGCTTGAATGAACTTTTGTGCTTGCCTCATTGCATCGGATAAGGTGAGAGTCTCTCTCATAACGAGCTCGAACTTGAACCGTCCAGGATGGAGGCCATTCATCAATGCCGTAACGGCAACTCCATCTTAGAGGTCGGAGACCTTGAGGGATTCTTCATTGAATCGCTTGATGTAACAGCTTAGGCTTTCTCCTTTTTGCTGAAAAATCGACATCAAGTGCACACTGGTCTTTTTATGGCGCTTGGCCGCGATGAAGTGTTGGGAGAATAGGGCCTCCAGGGCTGAGAAGCTTGTGATGATCCCAGAAGGTAGGCTGGTGAACCAACTAAGAGCCAAGCCTTTAATGGTAGTCGGGAAGTACCTGCACCACGTTGCCTCGCAAAACGTCTGCACACTAATTTGAGCCTTGTATGCTGCTAGATGGTCAACAGGATCAGTAATTCCTGAGTAATGCTCTATCAAAGGAATCTTGACTTCGGGTTAGGGGTCTCCATGATGTGTTGGCTGAATGGTGATTTGTGTGCCACTGTTGAACCCACTCGAAAGCCTGATTCAGCTACCTCCTCGGGCTCCTCGATCTGTTGTGGGTTCACTATTCTTAGAGTGTGACGGCTAGTCACGAGATGAGATTGTGCTGTAGTTCTTGTGGCCACTGTATGCTTCGAATTCCCTCCCTGGGATTGTTCTCTTATCTTTTCGATGATCTCCCGGGCGTCGAAATTCTTACCCCTCTTCTGTCTCTGTTGTATGATATATCGAGAATCATCTTGGCTCGGTGACATGATAGATTTTCCTTTCGAAGTGGCAGGTATCTTCTTCGAGGGGCCGCCAACAACATGCTCGGTTAGGGCACGTTTTGGCTGAGCTGCCCTTCGATGAGCCTGCGGTGATCCAGGACTGTCCCTCGGTCAGGGGAGTAGTATGTTGAGTCTTCATTACTAAAATGAGCTGTTGCATGACAGTAGTCATATGTCTTTCCATTCGGAGTTCGAGTTGTCGAAGATCTGAGTAAGTCACTGCTGGTGGTGGTGCTTCGATAGCCATGTCAGCCTGGCTTCCAGTTTCTGGGACATCGGTCTCGTCCTCCACGATAACACCTCCTTGGTTCAGCAGAGTAGTCTGAGCAATCTCAGAAGCAGTATTACCGCGGGTACCTTGTCCTCGTGTCATGGTGTTCGAAAATGTAGTTGTTATGTTAGATCCCCACAGACGGCGCCAACTGTTTCGGGTGCAAGAAACACAGTGAATTTGTAGTTCGGGGGAGTCCAAATCCAGCTAGGGTAGTAACCAGTAACAAGTCCAAGGTCTTCGAATTTCCGGTACCTGCAAAACCGAGCACCGTGAACTACCCCGGGGATGTTCCCGGGATCGGCTCTCCGATGCTTAAGTCAGATCTGATCTCAGAAGTCAGAGAGTAGTACAAGTAATTGCTCTGCAGTATATGAAAAAACGTACTTGAATGATCAGATGAAAGTACTATTTATAGGTAGTACTGAAGTGACGTCATCTGATGAAGATGGTGACGTCATGAAAGCCTTTTTGTTAGTGGGCCTGACTGAAGGCATGTACTTTCTAGCATGAAAGATCCTTAGGGGTAAAATGGTAATTTTGCCCCCTAAGGGTATTTTAGTCATTTCACCGGTTAGGTGGGCCATGACTGGAATGGGCCTAAACACACCAGTATTAAACAACCAGGATAAACTATACAAAGGGGTGATGTTCTAGATGTTTTACTAAGCATTAACCAAGAAATATCAGCAATGGTAATGGTGGTGATGACGTCATTCTGCTGTTTCATTCCCAGGAACTTTTTTTGTTTCAGTTGGGTGTTTTTTTGTTTCAGTTAGGTATTGTTTTATTTCAGTTGGGTATTGTTTTATTTCAGTTGGTTGGTTTATTCTTTCAGTTGGTTACTTTATTCTTTCAGTTGGTCACTTTATTCTTTCAGTTGGTTGACTTAGTTTCATTTTGCTTTCATTTAGAACTTATTTTTTTCAAATACTTAAGTTTGGTTTTCAGTTAAGTTTTTTTTTTAGTTAGTTGTTAAATGAAATAATAAGAAAACTAAGTGAAAGGATAATATAAGTAACTGAAAACTAATTTGCTTTCATTTAGAACTTATTTTATTTCATTTACTTAACTTTTGTTTTCAGTTAAAATAAAACACGTAAACGAAACAATAAGATAACTAGCTGAGCTTAAAAGACATGCAATTGATAGAAAAAAGATCAACTGAATTTAAAAGGGGTCCAACTGAATGAACAGAATATCCAACTTAAAGAATATAAGGTCCAACTGAACTTATCCACTGAAAAACTAAAATCAAAATAAATCCAACTGAAAAAAATTGAAACCAACTGAAGTCCGTCTGAGCAAATGTTATGGTCAGACGCATCTGACACAATACCTTCTCAAGATATAAAACTTGGTTTTAAATAATAATGTTTGATTATTACCCATCAGGCTCTCACATGAACATTATTCTAACTTGTATTTTCAGTGTTCAACCTTGTTACAAAAAGTTCTATTTAAAACTAATCATCCAATGATATGCTATTGAAAAACTAACAATTATTTTTATATAAAGTAAAATTTTATATTCTAACAATTATTTTCTTAGTCTTTCAAGCATAATCCCCGAGCTCTCATTTGATAATTATATTTTCTATATTAACCACTATTTTGTTTTTCTCTAAATTACATTTATATATCATTAAAATATGATTTATCTATCTTGAGCCCAATCATGAATCCATGCGCGAAAAGTCATATTTTCTATTTGATATATTATGATGAAATGAAAACAACATCGTAAATTGGAAGATATATTGGCACTTATGGATTGATGATCATGATTTTAATCTCAATCACTGACAGTGTAATTCGATGTTCGCAAATTTTTATAAATTGAAAATCAGATTATTTTTTTTCACTTAAAGTTCTAAGTTCTAAGATTTATGACCTATATTCTTATTTTTATTTATTATATGAAATCTTATTGTTTCAATCACATAAAACGATTATTTTATAGAATCGACAAACAACCTATATGTTGGTGATATTTATGACTTTTAAAATCATAAAGTAGTTCTTTATCACTTCTTCTATGGTGGACTCAAGTCGGTCGTGCGGGATCTTAGAAAGTTGACCTCCCACTACATCATCAAGGTTTGCACGTGATATAAGGTAAAGACCATCATAGAAGAACCTCATGAGTAGATTTTTATTGAACTCATGGTGAGAGCATGAGTTGAATCAACTCCCTAAACCGTTCCCAAGCCTCCGCAAGTGTCTCATCACATTCTTGCTCAAATGAGGAGATCTTCCTCCTAATATCTGCGGTTTTTGACCTGGGAAATACTTCTTCAGAAAAGCCAATGTAACTTACTCCCAAGTAGTGAGGGAGTTAGCGGGCAAGCTCTTCAGCCAAGACTTTGCCTTTTTGGAAAGAGAAGACCAGAAGAGATGCATCTTGATATAGTCTGGAGAGACATCATTTGTCATTATCATAGGACAAATCTCCAAAAATCGATCAAGATGATCAAGTGGATCCTCATCCTACCCTCCACAAAATTGCTTTGCTTTCACCTTCCGTGTGAACCGAGGGTGAATGCTGAAATTTGTAGTGGTCGTGGGGAGTCAAATTCCACCTTGTAAAACATAGGACCTCGGATTTCCAAAATCCCTGAAAAGTTGTGCATTATCCTCACCCATGTCTGATTCATCACTTTCACTTGCTGTACTTGAGATTGGTGAAGCTGGTTCGGAACTCAAGGTCAACCGTTCCAAACTTCCCCGAAACATTCGCAAGGTGTAATTGATTTCCGGATATATAGGCAAGATGATTGAGTCGTGAGCTCCCCTTCTCATGTAACACAACAAAGCTAAGCAGATGATTAACGAATAACAACACAATCAAAAATAAAAGAAAAATCACTTAAGAAATACTGAACTCAAGTAAACTTCAATCAATAGCACAGTTTCCCCGGGCGTGTCCAAAACGACACGAGCATGTTGGGGTGACTTTCTCAAATCAGTGGGCAAGCAGCAACATTGGAAAACCCCCAACACGGGCGTGTTGAAGTCAACATGGGCTTGTTGGAGTCAACACGGGCGTGTTATAGTCAACACAGGCTTAATCCGATCAATCATATCACTCTCGTGTTGACTTGTGGACAACAAACAGCTCAACTTCAAACGATCATATCACTCTCGTCTTTTATCGGAATTAGGCTTATGACTAGTCGTTGGAAAGCTATCGAAATGAGCTAACACCTCACTAAAATTACCTTATTCCGATTTATGGATCAAAAGTTATGTCCATTTAAAGTTCAAAAGTCCACCACTAGTCTTTCAATGATCAAATGACTTCAAAAACCTGCTAGTTAGCTTGGAAATCATTCAAAAACAACTAAACAGATAATGAAGTGACAATATAACTCAAAGGTGACAAAAACCATACAATGTTAGGCTTAAATGCTCTAAACTACATGCAAGGATACTAAATATGACCTACAATTAAATACAATAAAGTGCTTATCAACAGTTTTCAACCTATGTTTGGTTTTCAACGGATCCTTCCATATATATATGCTAGCCTTTATATGCACGTGATGCGTGCTTCATGCAAAAAAGTAATATTTAAGGATTTGAGAGAAACTACATTGTAATTTCTCCAGTGAAGTGTATACATAATTTTCACACTTTTAAAAATAATTGTTAAGTTTTAGTTATTTTGATTTTTTAGAGGGTGTAATTATAATCTCAAATGATTTTAAGTAGTGAAATAATATAGAAATGTAAAATGTGAGTAATAATTATTAGAAAGTAGATTCAAAATAGTGATGTACAAACAGAATGCCAAAAGAGATAAAAAATAAATCTTACCAAAGATTAATGGAAGATGTCATTTAGAGCATCATTACTCATGAGTAAAAATACACCATCCATCGCTCTCTACCACTTTATCACTCGTCCTAAAATATTTTATGATGTTGTCATCAAATTGATCAAATGCGCCTCACTCATTAGCAATCAGTATATCGTGTATTTGCAAAAAAATTTAAAAGTATATAAAAATAAATCAAAGTGAGTGTCTATTTATCGATCTCAAGAAAATATAACCATTTAATTTTTTTTTGTTTTTACTTTGTAGATTTTTATATATTTTAGTTTGAAATTTAAGTATTTTTTGCTAAAAAATCTGATGGCCAAATATAGAATTAGGATCAAATTATAAGATTCTTAAAATTAGAAGGGTGATAAGGATTATTTTGCATATTTTTTTGGAATTATACAACAACAATAACTAAATCTTATTCCCAAAAAAAAAAATTTGGAACTATATGTGAATAATTTTTAAACTAGATGTGTAACTTCGTATCATGTGTATTTTTGAATTGGATGTTCTTACTACAATTTTATAATTGAAAAATGCATATCTAGTCTAAAATAGAAGTACAACGATCTTTCTCACTTTTCTCGTTTATTTTAAGATGCTTCTTATTGGACCGCGACCATGATAAAATTGTTTTCAGAATGAAAACCAAGAAAAGAGGTACATACGAGCAACGAAGGAATATACACGTCGTCATTAATGACATTTATTTATAAATATTGACAATTTTTGCTCTAACTTTTGTTACAGGTGAAAGTACCCCTTTAATACCTTTATGTACCTCGTAATACTTATGTACCATCAAATGGGTTTCACAGTTTTCAACCTATATTTGGTTTTCAACGGATCCTTCCATATATATATATATGGTACCCTTATATTCACGTGATGTGTACCTCATGCGAAAAAGCAATATATAAGGATTTGAGAGAAACTACATTGTAATTTCTCCAGTGAGTGTATACATATTTTTCTAAGGCTAAATTGACAAAAACCACCTTAACTTTCCAAGATTTATAAAGTTACCACCTTTAATTTTTTTTAAATTACCACCAAAACGTTACCAATTCCTTTAAAGTTACCACCACTTAACGGAATTTCCCAATTATCTCCGTTAACAACCACAAATTCCCAATTTCATCCCAAAAAAAACCCTAGTTCTTCAATTTCCACCCGAATTTGTCGAATGTGGACAAAATTAATCCCCAAAAATACATTAGAAACACATACGAGCTAAATCTATGCTATTTGAAGTGGTAATTTGACAAAATTAGGGATTTTCGGGAATTTTTCAATCTAGGGTTTCCTCGAACAAAAATTGGGGGAATGATTTGTTAGTTGTGTAAAATCTACAATTCGAAACTTGATGGATTGTCAAAACTTGCATCAATTTTCAATTACAATTTAACACAACAAATTCCCCCAAATTTTCAGTTCGTAAACCCTAGTTTTCAATATCCCTAGAAAAACCCTAATTTATAAAATTAACAACTCAAATTTCTTGATTCAGTGTTGTCCGTGTTGCTAATGTGTGAATTGAGTCTTAAATTAGTCCAAATTTGAGTAATTTAGATCACAATTGAAGAACTAGGGTTTGTTTTTGGGATGAAATTGGGAACTAACGGAGAAAATGGAAAATTCCGTTAAGTGTGGTAACTTTAAAGGAATTTGTAACGTTTTAGTGGTAATTTTTTTAAAAAAATAAAGGTGGTAACTTTAAAAATCTTGGAAAGTTAAGGTGGTTTTTGTCAATTTTTCCTTTTTCTAACTAGGGGTGTGCCTTTTCTTTGATAAAAAAGCCTATGTTTTTCAAGGCTTGGTCTCCTGATATGGAATTTAATAGGGATGATTTCAAGGTTGTCCCTACTTGGGTGCGATTGATGCTAGACTTCAAATATTGGGATGAAAGGAGTTTGTATAAGATTGTAGATGGACTAGGTAAACCTATTAGGGTTGATTTGGCAACAAGGAATATAGATAGGTTGGGTTTTTCTAGAATCTTGATTGAAATACATATTGATCATGAATTTCCAGACCAAATTGCTTTTATTAATGAGAAGGGAATTGAGGTTTGTGAATGTTGAATATGAATGGAAGCCTGTCAAGTGTACTAGTTGTAATTTGATGGGGCACTCTATGAAGGAATGTAAGAGGGTGGTGGAGAAGGTTAAACCTAGAAAGATATGGTATAACAGCCCGACCTTTTCGAGCTGCTAGCTTAACTCGTTTAGAAATCATAAACCGGAATATCTTATTAATTAGAAGAATCAAATATAATTTAACTTCAACTTGTAGCGGATTCTCAACTAAAAACCTTGATCATGGGGCTATAGGTCATTGCCCACAACACAATGGTCCTAATAAGCCTTTCCAAATACATAATTGGCTCAACTTAATTACCGAAACTTTAACTAACATGATTTATTCACAAATGTTCAATTAATACAACCCAATTTCCAATATAAAACAACTTAACATCATACAAACTTGAATATCTTGTATAACCCGAACTATGAAGTCACCCTTACTTTGATTCCGGACATCCAACACAAATCTGTAAAATAAAGAGAATATGCAAAACAAACAAAATTCCAAAATGAGTGGAAAACTCGTACCTCTACTTCAGCCCGTCAAAACATTTTATTTAATAAAATTTATAACGAAGTGTAAAAACATTAGTATTTGGGAACTGTTGGAGACAAGAATAACTTTATAATTAGCTAGTATGTAGTAAAGCCTCGTAAGCAACCACGTGTTACTTCTATTAAAATTGTTAGTATTCTAAGTGTATAAATATTTCAATAGAGAAATTTGAATAAGTACAACTGTCAAACCCTCTCATGATAAATGATATTTGTTATTCGTATATTATTGGCAACTTATCCCCAAAACACATATATATATATATATATATATTGTAGAACTTATTATTAATATTCATTCTATAAATATTCGAAAAGAGAACACGAATAGAGAGGGATTTCCTCCTTAGGTAAACTGACTGTCTCTAAAATTTTGGAGGTCGTCACCCTACTATTTCATTATTATGCTTGCAAGCCTTCGTTAGGACATGTCCCGATATTATTCATTCGCAGGAGATCACCCATCCTGCAAGGGTTCGCCAGGAGATTACCCATCCTGCAAGGGTTCGTCAGGAGATCACCCATCCTGCAAGGGTTCGTCAGGAGATCACCCATCCTGCAAGGGTTCGTCATGAGACCACCCATCCTGCAAGGGTTGTTGTTCATACCGTACCATTGGGTATCGACTCTTTCTGCTTATGCATTTATTTATTAACATTATTATATTCCAACATTATGAGCCGAGATGCCATTTGCATCTTTCATTGTATCCCATTTAGCCATTTGGCTTAATTATCGTTAATAACACTAAATACTTAATTTCTTATAATTCAATAGTCAATATACTTTCATAGTTATTTCAATGGTAAATTTTATTGTATAACAAAACTTCACACTTTGGAAGTAGTTTAAAAATTTGGAAGTTATATCACGTGTCTAAAGTAATACCCATTAAGGTGTGCGAGGATGTGTATGTAATAAAGTATTTTCAAGACTCCGACAGAACACCATCATTTGGTTCAAACTATTTTTCAATAGTTTATCAAAGTAGGGATTGATACGATTTACTTTGAAAGAAACTTAAAGATTGATTCAATTTGCTTTATGAATCTTTATACGAAAATAATAAGATAACACCATTTCTTATTAGGTTTAAAATTCTAGTAAACTCAAATGTACTGGAAATACTATTTCAAAAATATTTTTGAGGACACTATTTCTAAACATTTCTTAAGTATTTCATCAAAACCGAAGTTTTATCTTTTGGAGAGAATGATGAAATCCTACTACGTAAAGATACTAAAGGAACGTGGAAATATTCATTTAAATAAACCCAATCTTTACTCACACTTTGAAAATCAGTTCTTTTGACAATTCGGTAAAGATTGATTTCATAATATCAACTTTTAAAGACATAACTAGTTTGTGGCCCCAGCGATGCTCCGGGTCCATTTTTTATATTAATTGAGTTACAATAATATCCTCATTGATGAATAGTTTTTTTGGTTTTTAAAATTAAAAATTTAAGGCCATAATTTCATAACCAATGAAACAATTTAAAAGGATTTTGAAAGATTGTAATGAACGAAATCTCTTTACTTTTTCCCAAGGTTAGATTAAGGTAAAAGTAAAAGAAGACTAAATAAATGAAATAACTCATCTTATCTATATCATGCATATGATTATAGTTTAATTCTTAATTTTTTCTTTCTTGCTTGTCATCTAAACTCCATAATTATATTTTTAGTTGTGATAAGAAAGCATTAAGAGTGTGGTAGCGCAATGGTCAAACTCTTGTTTCATATGCGGAAGTCATGTGTTCGAAACTCCGATCCACATAGATAACATCTATAATTTATTTTTTCTTTCTTGATTGTCATAAAACCCATAATAATATTCTTATTTGTGATAAGAGAAGCATTAAGAGTGTGGTAGCGCAATGGTTAAAACTCTTTGTTTCATATGCGGAGGTCGTGGCTTCGAAACTCCATATTCACATCATTTATAATTTTTTCTTATGACAATAACATGGACAAAATGCAATTGAAGAAGGGGATAGTGCCACGTGGCGGCCTGCAATGCTTGCTTACGCCTTTTTAATATATATAGATTTCATAAGTAGTTGTTATCAAATTAGAATAGAAAAGAGAACAAAACCTTAATCAACGATAGGTTCAAAATATGAAATCAAGCTACGTCAACCTTATAACGTGAAACTGTGAAAAACGTAAATGTATATGGGAAATAACAAAATGATTGAAACTTGCTCAAAAGGTGGTTTTTAATACTTCAATTATGAGATATAAATACACTAAATATCATTGATAAGATTTAATAAACTGTTATGAAAAATTAATAAAAAGCTACCTCAAATAAACATTTTTAACACAATCACCTCAATGGGTTCCTCAATCATTGTATTATTAGGAAACTTCAATAATCATAAGTCTTGTCTATGATTCCAAAATATATTTGGTTAGAACTCTCATAGTTCTAAACAGTTTATTGTATAAACAAATAAAAAAATGTTCATGAAGAGGGAAGTAACAATAGAAGAAGCGAGCCATCGAATCAGAAAGATATGGCAGATAGGCTGAAGAGACATCGACCCTCTGATGGAGGACATGATCCTCGCTTCAATGTCAATCGAAGGGAAATATACTTAGACATAAAAGAGAAATCTGTGTTACCTCGACCTAATCCCATTAAAACGTCGAGTTATCGCAGGGACAAGAAGCTATGGTGCGAATACCATAAAGACTGTGGTCACACAACCAAGGACTGCAGAGAATTGGAGAAAGCACTCGACAAGTTGGCTGACGAAGGAAAATTGAACAGATATCTCAAAGAACCCCAGGGTGATCAAAGAAGAGATAAGGGAAAGGAGAAACAAGCGAAGAGCGATGAAACCGAAGGGTATGTAGGGGTCATAGCTGGGGGCTTCGCTTCTGGAGGCCTAACCTGCAATGCAAGGAGGAATCACCTATACCATCTGAAAGATGGTGAGAGAATGAAAAAACCGGACACTCCCACCATGGTGTTCGAAGAGAGTTCGAAGGAGATACAGACCCCCCATAATGACCCTCTTGTCATCGAACTTAAAGTGGCCAATCACAGGGTTGGTCGAGTGTTGATAGATAGTGGTAGTTCAGCAGACATCATCACCTGGGAGTGTTTGCTGAAACTCAAATACGAGAGGAAGGACATCAAGGCCATCGACCAACCTTTGGTCGGGTTCGGAGGCCAATCTATTCACCCTCTTGGAGTCATCAATTTACCTAGCCGGTTTGGTGACAAGGGAAAAGGACGATGCCTTCCCATCAACTTTCTTATTGTTGACATCGACCTCCCCTACAACATCATCATAGGGAGCCCACCTTAAACAGAATAAAGGCAGCGATCTCGACCTATCAGCTCCTGTTGCAGTTTGAAGCAGATGATGGGACGGTCGGAAGGTTACATGGGGACCAAAAGTCTGCTCGAGAGTGTTATGTCAATAGCTTGAGAAGGAGCAAGCCAGTCGAGAAGAAAAGGAAACTGACAAGAATTCACCTCCACCGTTGGATTTGTTCTACAATGAAAACCCAATCAATCACAATCGACCGCAACCGGTCGACGAAGATGAAGAAACACAACTCGGACCTGATCCTAACCGGACAGTTCGAATTGAAAAGGACCTTAACCAGGTCATTCGAAAAGAAATAGTAGACCTCCTTCAATAGTATCAAGAGGTGTTCGCATTTTCAGCTGATGGGATGCCAGGGATAGACCCCTCGGTCACTAAACATCAGCTGAACATCAAGTCGGAATTCAGGCCCATCAAACAGAAGTTAAGGCACCAGGGCGCTGAGAGGAACAAAGCAGCAGCTAAAGAGGTGAAAAAGCTGCTAAGTGCTGGAATGATAAGGGAATGCCAATACACAGAATGGCTGTCGAACGTAGTACTAGTCCGAAAGCCCAATGGATCATGGCTCATGTGCGTCGATTTTACTGATCTTAACAAGGCGTGCCCCAAAGATGACTTCCCCCTCCCAAAAATCGACAAGTTGGTCGATTCCACAGCGGGACATACGCTTTTTAGCTTCATGGATGCAAATGCTGGTTACCACCAAATTCCCCTTGCCGAGGAAGATCAGGTGCATACCGCATTTATTACAAGTTTAGGATTTATTGTTTTGTGGTCATGCCGTTCGGACTTAAGAACGCAGGGGCTTCATATCAAAGGCTGGTCAATAAAATATTCGAAAAGCAGTTGGGGCGCAACGTTGAAGTCTATGTTGATGATATGATAGTTAAGAGCAAGCTGGTCGAAGATCATGTCCAAGATCTGCGAGAAACCTTGTCCACCCTTCGCTCTTATAACATGAAACTGAATCCTAAGAAGTGTGTGTTCGGCGTTCGAGGAGGAAAATGCTTAGGATTCTTGGTGGACGAGAGGGGCATTTAACCTAACCCTGACAAAATACAAGCCATCATCAACATGAAGTCTCCTCGAAGTGTGAAGGAGGTTCAAAGACTCACGGGGTGTATGGCTGCCTTAGGAAGATTCCTATCAAGATCAGCTGACAAGAGCTTACACTTCTTCAATACTTTGAAGAAATCGTGCTTCGAATGGGACTGTGAAGCAGAAAATGCCTTCCAACAGTTGAAAACTCACTTAGCTTCATTTCCGAAGCTTGTTTCACCCTTGCCGGGAGAAACATTGTTCGTATATCTTGCGATATCTAAAACCGCTCTAAGTGCTGTGCTCGTTGCTGAAAGAGACAAACAACAACACTCGGTGTATTGTGAGCCATGCTTTCCGAGGTGCTAAAAGTAGATACCCCCCATCGGAGAAAATGATATATGCCTTGGTAATGGCCAGTCGAAAATTGAAGCCTTATTTTCAAGCTCATCCAATCAAGGTACTCACTAGTCAGCCACTCAGAAAGCTCAATGAAAATAGAATTGGCTCTAGTCGAGTCATCGAATGGGCTAATTAATTGTCAGACTTCGGTCTAGAGTTCGAACCAAGATGAACAATAAAAGCACAGGCCTTAGCCGATTTCATTGCTAAGTGCCCGACAGAGGTCGAGACTGCCACCCTAACCAGGCATGGCAACTTTATGTAGATGGCTCTTCATCGAAAGCAGGGTGCGGAGCAGGCCTACTGATAATAGACGCTCTCAAAAATAAAATGGAATATTGAAAGGATTTAGTCGTATCACCTATTCAAAGATAAACCTACATTCCTCTAACTATGGTAGTCAATGGAAGTAGGGTCGAATCCACATGGAGACAGAGTTTCTAAGTTAATATTCAATCAATTAGCTACTTCAGATGAAAATAGGGAGAATTAACTGAACTAATAATTAAGCTAAAGACAATAAATTAAACCGAGGATTTAACTATGGAATAAAAGCCTAGGGTATTAGGTCGGTCCACCATGCTTATACCAATCAAACAAGGTCAACTACTATCAAATCCTAAGTCAAGAGTCGAGGGATTAGAGCATGTGCTGAGCTATGGTTAAGACTTAACGCTCATAGTTCAACATACGCCGCATGTTCACTAACGTAATCAGAACTACTGACGTGTCCTAGGCCTCTAGTCATAAGACGGATCTGTGCAAACAACTATTAACCACAAGTAATCAATGAAATTGTACACTAACATTAAGAACAAACCACATCACAATCACCCTAATAAAGCCCTAGAAATTGATAGAAATCTAAATAACAATCATGGTATAAACATGGCTTTCCTATCTAACACCCTAGAAAGAGAACTACTCACTCATAATTGAATTGACGACAACAAAACTAATATGAAACCCTACTAATTGCATCATGAAAAATTAAATACTTAAGCTAAGCAATTAAGAATAATAAAAGAGATTAGAGTAGAGAAGAATACCAATTGACAGAAAGCAGAAACTTTTATTGAAATCGAATAGGTTCAATCACCTTTAATCTAATCTAGAGTGTTTAAACTAAGATAAGAACTATGAGAAATAATCTAGAGTAATGTGATGTAAAAATGTCTCTAAAATAATGAGGAAAAGGTATTTATAATACCCCCTCAAATATAACTAAACACGGAAATAAAAGACGAAAATCGCGAAAATATGCACGGGACCCGATCAGGCCCATAGTAAGCTTCATCAACTCGTTTTCTTGGGCTCAGCATAGAAGCAACGCAGCAGTCAAGAGCGAAGTGGGCCCACCCGATCGGGTCCGGCAACACTGCCCGATCGGGCCTGGCGACAAATGAGGGCCAGCTTGCTCTCCTCTCATGCAGCAGCAAACTAGGGAGTCCCCACCCGATCGGGTCGGGCAGGATTTGCCCGATCGGGTCTGGGCACTTGTCTTCTCGCCCGATCTGGTCGGGCAATGCTTGTCCGATCGGGTCCGCAACTTTTGTACCCGATCAAAATATCTTCGCCAGATTGGGCCATTTTTGCCCGATCAGAGTACGGAAATCTCCTTTTTTACTCTTTGGCTCTCAATTCTTCACGTTTAGAGATCTTGGGACCTCCTAAACTACCCATAAAGCTCGTGAGCCATCCTACATGCCTCGTAACATCTTGTAAAGCCGTGGTTGTTCCATATAGCTCGGAAATAAGGAGAAAACTCCCTAAAACCTGCAATTCAACACTAAAACACAAAACCACAACTATATACGATAGTTAGCATAAAATAGCTCCCAAGAGCTCCAATGACGCACAAATTAGCTTGTAAATAAGGGAGAAAAGTCTATATAAATACGTGATATCAAATATGCAATAAAGTTTGACTTTGCTGCTTCAAACAACGAAGCCGAGTATGAAGCCCTTCTGCTAGGATTAAAACTATGCCTCTCGAATGGGGCTAATGAAATAACTGTCAAGAAAGATTCACATCTGGTCGTGGGTCATGTGAAAGGGGAATTCCAAGAAAAAGAAGATAGTATGAGAATGTACCTCGGCAAGGTAAAGGAGAAGCAACAAAAGTTCACCAAGGTCTCAATACAACACATCCCACGGTCCGAGAACCAGCAGGCGGATGCTTTATCTCGAATGGCAAGCTCAGCGTCTGGACTGGAACCTCGAACCATTTCTTGGGAGGTGTTGTACAAGCCAAGTATCAACAGCCAACTCCTCATTTGCAGTATAGACCGTTCGAACAATTGGATGCAGAGCATCCGTCTATACTTCGAAGAAAGGAAAATTACCAGAAGATGCAAAAGAGGCTGAGAGAGTGCGACGCCGTGCAAGTTAGTTCCTGTTGCATGATCATCTGATGTACAAGAAGTCCTTCACACACCCCCTTCTAGGGTGTGTGACACTTGAAGAAGGCCAACAAATACTTCGAGAAATACACGAGGGCACTTGTGGTAGTCATCAGGGAGCTCAGACCATAGCTGGAAAAGCCCTTTGAGCAGGGTATTATTGGCCAACAGTGGTGAAGGATGCCAAGAACATGGTCAAGAAATGCCACAACTGCCAAGTATATGCCCACGTATATCGACAATCAGCCTCTCCTCTCACTACAATGCAAGCTGTACTACCATTCGACCAGTGGGGGATGGAAATCCTCGGGCCCTTCCCAGTTGCATCCGGTGGAAGAAAATTCTTATTGGTAGCTGTCGACTACTTCACCAAATGGGTCGAGGCTGAACCCTTACCCACCATCACAGATAACAAAGTCCAAGACTTCATCTGGAAAAACATCATTACTCGTTTTGGAATACCTTGAACACTCATATCAGACAACAATCGACAATTCAACAATTGACCTACCAAAGCCTATTGCGCTCGATTTGACGTACAAACAAGATTTTCTGCTGTCAGTCGACCGCAGACCAACGGGCAGGCCGAGGCAGCCAATAAAGTTATCCTCAAAGGGCTGAAGAAAATGTTAGATGAAGCAAAAGGGTCATGGGTCGAAGACCTACTAGACATACTATGGTCAGCTCGAACTACGGTAAAAGAAGCAACTGGTCATACGCCTTTTAACTTGGTCTACGGAAGTGAAGCTATGCTGCCAGTTGAAGTGGATATCCTCTCACCGAGGATAACCTTCTATGATTACGGGCAAAACGAAGAAGAGAAAAGCGTCAAACTCGACCTCTTGCCAGAGACCAGAGGGAATGCACTTCTCAAATCAATTGCTCAGAAGGCCAGAATGACCAGACTATACAATCGAGGAGTCAAGGAAAGAAAGTTCGAAGTAGGGGTCCTATTCCTTCGAAAAATTGAAGCCACAGGAAAAAAGATGGACCTTGGCAAGCTATGTCCAAATTGGGAAGGACCATATCGAGTAACTGAGGTTATTCGCCCTGGAACATACAGACTAGAGAACATGGATGGTGATCCTTTGTTTCGTCCATGGAATATCGGCAACTTGAGGAAGTACTATGTTTGAGGCCAACCACAACAACTTAAGAGGCTAATATAAGAGCAAGTTAAGTGATTCTTTGTACTACTTCGACCTAGCCGGTCTAGATTAAGATTAAGCTGCTGGGATATGCATCAAATATTTGTAATATTCTTAAACTTGTAGACCTTTCCGGTCCAAACAGACTTGTTAAGAATTATGAATAAAATACGACCTCACCGGTCTTTCGAATCTATCATGCATTTTATTTATATGTATCGTATTCGAATTTTCTTTACACCTAACAAGTTCAAAGAATGTATGACCTCACCGGTCTCTCGAACTTATTATCATCACGTCATGAATCCATGTTAAGAATAATGCAACTCCTTTAGGGAGGGAGCCTTCGAAATTTTTATTGAACCCTTCTTTAGAGGGTGCTCGAATTTTGTCATCTCATGCAAAAGGAAACAAGAGACCTGGCAGGTCGAAAATAAATGCAAAAAGCATGAAACAAGATAAAGCAAAAAGTTCTTTTCATTCCATTCCAATTAAAGGTTACAAGCTTTGAAAATAGAACAGAAAGAAAACTTGGTTACAAAAAGCTAAGTACAAAATGCTAAGTTACAAAGGTAAAGGGGCCTCTATGTCAATATCCTCCTCCTTAGACGAGGACTCGGATGAAGAGCTCGCATCATCAGTTTCACCCACCTCAGTCTTCTCGCCTTCAGCAGCTTCAGTAATAACCTCAACGGCCTCAACTTCACTTTCCTTAACGGGTGAAAGGTCGGCAGGGGCTTGATCCTCTTTAGCTTCTTCGACCTACTCAGGGACAGAAGTCGAAGCATCACCAACCCCCTGCTTACCCTTCTCCTTCTCCATGTACTCATCGAGGGCCTTCTGCTCGTACTCCTCGTACTTGGCCAAGACTTGTTTAAAGTCCAAGTCAGGAGCCAAGTCCTTCAAAGTCTTCTCGAAGAAACTCTGGACTTCACCTCGAGCAGACTGGAAACCCTCGACCATCTTTTGGTCAGCGAAGTTGCGGCCCTCCTGCGATCGCTTCTAGCGACGGATGTACTTGTTCCTCTTCTATTTCAAGTCCTTGACGGACTTGTCGTATTTTTGTTGCAATTCATCCCGCTGAGCCTGGGTACGATTGAGCAGCTCCTTTTGGCCCCTCAGCTGGCCCTCGAGATCAGCAACCTCTTTGCGCAAGGCCTCGAGCTTCTTTTCAGCTGCCTTGAGCTGGTTGGATAGCTCCTCTTTGTTGGTTATTAGGCTCGTCTTCTCGCTGTTAAAAGCTTCGAGTTTGTCCCCATTCAACCTCTTGGCTGTCTCGAGCTCAACCTCGAGAGAACGGACCTTTCGAGAAGCCTCCAGCAGCTCCCGCTTGCACTTATCAAGCTCCTCGGCCAGCTTACCCGAATCACGACCTTCCTTTTCAGTAAGGAAGGCCATTCGGATAGACATCTGCGACAACAAAAGTAACAACAAAAGTGTTAAGTTAAAGAAGTAGGATATGGACAAAAGATATAAACAAAGAAGACTCACTTGTAACCAGTACTCGTTGAGTGCCTCGATCTCCTTTCGCTACACCGAGCTTAGAGACGTCCTCCTTATATCCAGGCACCAGCAATGCCTCTCGAACTCGTTGGTAACGAGCCCGGAGAGCCTTTCGGCTGGCATTCTCGATGCTGACGGTGCCGGACTGACCTTCGACGTCGTCTAACCAAGAAGATTTTGTCTTCTTGAGCAGGGGCTCCTCGACCTCATCCTCGCCCAAAGGACTAGAACCCGCACCCAAATGGAAGCTAAGATCCGGTATTAAGGGATCGATTGATGAGGAGGTGCGAGTTTTCCTTTTAGATCCCGCACTCTCGGGGACCTCGACCGCTGATAAAGGAGAGTTGGGCAGAGTAGCAGGAGGGGTAGGCAAAGGTTTCGGCGTAGCCGATTTTGCCTTTGGTTTATGTTTTGGATTCTGCACAAACAAGAAAAGACTAAGTTAAAAGGAAACAAAGAACTAAAGCCAAGCAAGAGGGTGTTCGAACTTACAGCAGGAGGTTTGGGAACTTTAAGTTCCCCCGTTTGCATCGATAGCCTGGCCATGGCAGCCATACCGCTCTTCGCAGTATTCTTCTTCATTTCCTCGTCGAGATTGTTGTAAGCAAGTACTGTAAAAGCAAAAATGAGTCAGAAACAAGTTTATATTACAAAAAAAAGAAATAGATAAGTAATAGACCCCTACATTGGTCATAAGCCGGGGACACACCGAAAGCCGACAGGAAGTGCTCGTTGGCCAGGTCCTTGTCATTGGGCAGCCAATGATCAGTTTTGTATTTCGGCTTCCCGTCAATGTGGAACGACGTGGCCTGGCAATGAATGGCCACTATAGCCTCCTCGGCGTCCATTTCAGGCACATTAAGATTCATGCCAAAGTTAGGAGGGCTATCAGATAAAGTAACAGGCACATCCCACGGCTGGTCCCCTCAAAAAATGAAGATGAACTCCCCTCGGAAAAGAGCATGGTTGGTTGGCATCTCTGTTGTAACCTTATATGCTTTCTCGTCTCTTCGGCCATCCTTGACCATGATAAGGTGTCTGGCTTGAAAAGAATACCAACCAGGCCCATGGCTAAGCTCGGACACTTCGTTTATTCTGAACATGTTGCGCCAAAGGCGCAAGAGGGTCGCACTCCAAGCATGTGACAAATACATAAAAAGGCAACAATTGTCCCAACAGAGTTGGGCATAAGTTGACATAAGGCAGTGTTATACGCCTCTAAAATTTCCTTAAAAAGTGGGTGCAAGGGAAAATGCAAACCCAGCTCGAAATACGACTTATATACACCAATACACCCAGGGGGTGGTGACACCACCAAGTCGGTGACTTAGGGAGGATACATGACATAGGGCAATTTTATGTGATACAAGGTTGACAGAAACGACAGCCCGCCTTCAAGATCCTTTCGCCACTTCCCTGTTGACCAGTGGCCACTTATTCCCAATCTCATGTTGGGGGAAGGGCAGGGCTCGATATAGTCGGATGTCGAAGTCCCTTCATCCGTCACCTCCATTATTTGCACTACACCAAGGGAAAGGAAAGAATCTAAGTAACTCCTCTTAGAAGGAGGGAAGGTTATCGTTACTTTATTCGGGTGATCTAAAAACTCCTCGGGTCCCTCGAAATTCTCCTCACACTCCTCTTCCTCAATGGGAACGGCGTCGAGTAAAAAATCAGAGTTCGGGGCCCAATAAGCTATTGATACAACAGGAGCCTCATCTACCCATGTTTCTACCCAGGGCATAGAAGGAAGGGGCAAAGCATATGAGGCGCTCAGTTCGAAAACAGGGTTCATTATTTATAATACAGTGGCCCCTATCGAATTTATTAAAAGAAAGGAACAGAGTCAAGAATGAGAAATCATACCTTGGTCGAATTACACGAAGGAGATTCCTCGCACTCTTGACGCATTCTTAGCAGCACACAAAGGAAGCAAAGGGCTTCTTTAAAAGAGATAAAACTAGAGTGAGAAAGTAGAGAGAGAAATTGCAAAGTGAGTAAATGAGGAAAGAGTGAAATATTTATATCTCACCTACCATGAACGGTAACCTCTGTAATATGAACAGTCACCCAGCATGGGAGTTCGTGCCAAGGAGTAGAAGGAGGTTTGTTGCAATACGTCATTTATACGGTTGAAACGTATAAATACCGGTCAAAATACGGTTGACAACCCCAAAAAGTTGAATCTAAAAGTATTGACTTTAAAGCGTTGACCCTCACCGAACCTACTTCGAAGAAATTCAGCTGTACAAATCTTCCCTCACCGGGGCTTCCTCGAACTCTTCAAAAGGAACAACCCTTTGGCTAAGCTACCTCGAGCAAATTCAAGGATGTTCTTTGAATCCATACTTAGAAAATTTCCAAGTATGCAAATCCCTTCATAAGGCACCCCCTTTCGAGCAAACGAGTGTTGAACTCAATTAGCCCTTACTAGGCCACCTCGAATTTTCAAACGAGTGCCCTTACCAGGCCACGTCGAATTTTAAAATTGAGTATTGAACTCAATTAGCCCTTACCAGGCGCCTCAAAGAAAATTAACCACTCAATGGTTGGTGTTTACAATTTTAAATCGAACACCCTGTAGAGGGCGTTCGAGTTTTGTATTAAGCCTCTCTATTGAGGGCGTTCGAATTTTTCCTTTCATAAAACCCCTTCAAGTATGGCGTTCGAGTTTTGTTATAAACCACCCTATGGTGAGTGTTTTTCATTTTATATCGAACACCCTGAAGAGGGCGCTCGAGTTCTATATCGAACCTCTCTATTTGAGGGTGTTCGAATTTTGTGAACCTCTCAGTAGGAGGGCGTTCGAATTTTAAGAAACACTGAATTGTAAGTGTGTCTAAGTCTTTTTAGAACATCTCCTAGGAGGGCATTCGAATTCTATGAGCTATTCTCCTAGGAGGGCGTTCGAATTCTCATTGAACCCCTGTATTGAGGGTGTTCGAATTCTATGAGCTATTCTCCTAGGAGGGTGATCGAATTCTATGAGCTATTCTCCTAGGAGGGCGTTCGAATTCTCATTGAACCCCAGTATTGAGGGTGTTCGAATTCTATGAGCTATTCTCCTAGGAGGGCGTTCGAATTCTCATTGAACCCCAGTATTGAGGGTGTTCGAATTCTATGAGCTATTCTCCTAGGAGGGTGCTCGAATTCCATGAGCTATTCTCCTAGGAGGGCGTTCGAATTCCTTTTGAACCCCTGTGTTGAGGGTATTCGAAATCTATGAACTATTCTCCTAGGAAGACGCTTGAATTCACAATGAACACCTTCAATGGAGGGCGTTTGAGTTCACAATGAACACCTCTAATGGACGGCGTTCGAATTCACATTGAACCCCTCCAATGGAGGGCATTTGAATTCACATTTGAACCCCTCCAAAGGAGGGCGTTCGAATTCACGTTGAACCCCTTCAATGAACGGCGTTCGAATTCAAATTGAACCCCTCCTAAGGAAGGAGTTCGAATTCACGTTGAACCCCTCCAATGAACGGCGTTCGAATTCACATTACCCCTCCAATGGAGGGCGTTCGAATTCACATTGAACCCCTCCAATGGAGGGCGTTCGAATTCACGTTGAACCCCTCCATTGGAACCCCTCCAATGGAGGGCGTTCAAATTCACGTTGAACCCCTCCAATGGAGGGCGTTCGAATTCGCATTTAGCTCCTCCAATAGAGGGCGTTCGAATTTACGCCCAACCCATCTGGTTGAGGACGTTCGAATTCTCATTACCTCCTTTGGATGAGGACGCTCGAATTTTACAAAGGCAACCCCACTTTGGGGTACGTCGAGTTTTTTTAGCAACCAAGGCAGACTATTCCGCTCCACATCACATTCTCATCATGATCTGACACTACGACATAAAGCGTGGGCTAATGTTTGGGCCCCTTCCAGTCATGGCCCACCTAACCGGTGAAAAGACTAAAATACCCTTAGGGGGCAAAATTACCATTTTACCCCTAAGGATCCTTCAGGTCATAAAGTACAGGCCTTCAGTCAGGCCCATAGACAAAAAAGGCTTTCATGACGTCACCATCTTCACCAGATGACGTCACTTCAGTATTACCTATAAATAGTACTCTCATTTGATCATTCAGGTACGTTTTTCCATATATTGCAGAGCATTTACTTGTACTATTCTCTCTGACTTCTGAGATTTGATCTGACTTAAGCATCGGAGAGCCGATCCCGGGAACATCCCCGGGGTAGGTCACGGTGCTCGGTTTTGGCAGGTGCCCGGAATTCGAAGACTTTGGACTTATTTGGTTACTACCTTAGCTGGAATTGGACTTCCCCGAATTAAAAATTTACTGTGTTTCTTGTGACCCGAAACAGAAGGCTATAGAATAATGTTTATAGTATATGTGACATAGAGGGCAACTGGATTGACAATCCTGATCAGATAAACTAGGATTTTTTGGATTATTATATCCAGTTGTTGGGTTCTGAAATGGTTGATAGGAAGCTAGTTGTCCAGGAAATTGTGGATCTTTTTCCTTGTGTAAAAGTTGCTGATCATGAAGGCCTTATTTCTCCTAGTACGCATGAAGAAGTGAATAAATCTATATTCTCTATTCCAGGTGATAAATCAACTGGAAGTGATGGATTTGGCTCATATTTTTTCAGGGATAATTGGGAGGAGGTTGGTAATCAGGTAAGTCAAGCTATCATTTCTTTTTTTCATAGTGGGAAAATTCTAAAAGAGATCATTGCAACTGTTTTAGCCTTTATTCCTAAATGTAAGGTACCTAACTCACTTATTGATTTTAGACCAATAACTTGTTGTAATGTTACTTATAAAATCATCTCTAAAATTCTGTGTATAACATTAAATAGTATTCTTCCCATGCTTATATCTGAAAATCAAGGGGCTCCATCAAAGGTAGGAATATTGTAAGCAATATCATGATCTGTCAAGACTTGTTGAGGAGTTACGGGAGAAAGAGATGTAGCCCTTGTTGTATGATTAAAATGGACATGAGGAAAGCTTATGATACTATTGAATGGAATTTTGTGAGAGAAATGCTAGTGTGTCTGAAGTTTCCTTTGAAGTTCATTGATCTAGTGATGACTTGTGAACTAGTACAAGATGTTCTCTTATGATAAATGGCAATTTGTTTGTTTTTTTGGACCTAAGAGGGGGCTTAGACAAGGAGATCCCATCTCCCTTTTTGTTGTTTGTTATTTATATGGAATACATGGCTAGGATTATGAAATATGTGGGGCTGAAAAGTGGGTTTAGCTTTCATTCCAGGTGCAAATCAATCCAGCTTAATCATCTTACCTTTGCTGATGATGTATTACTTTTCTGTAAGGGAGACTTTGTGTCCACTTATATGTTGCTGCAAGGGTTTAAGCTCGTTTTAGACTCTTCTTGTTTATGTGTGAATAAAGACAAAACTGCTGTCTATACAGCTGGAATGAAGGAGGATGAGATTCAAAGAATCTTAGATGTTTCTGGGTTCACTTTAGGAGCTATTCCTTTCACTTATTCAAGAATGCTAATTTGTTCTAAAAGGATTAGAAATGGTGACTGTCAAGTAATATGTGATAAGATGGTTAATAGCATCAGAATATGGAGCTCCAGAAATCTCTCTTATGCAGCTAGAGTTCAACTAGTTAAATCTGTTTTGATGAGCCTTCATACCTATTGGGGACAAATCATTGTTAGTCCAAAGGGTGTTATTAAGAAAATTGTGGAGGTGTGTACCTTTTGTTGGAGTGGGGATTATTACATCTCTAAGCTTGGCAATATTGAGTGGAATCAGACTTGTTTGCATAAGAAAGATGGTGGTCTTGGCTTTAGAAGAATAGATTGTTGGAATCAAGCAGTTATTGGTAAGCTTGTATAGGCTATAGCAAGAAAAGAAGACTCTTTGGATAAGGTAGATCAATGCAGTGTATAGAGTGGTGGGAGTATAAGCCTTCCAGCAATGCTAGTTGGTATTGAAAGAGTATCTGTGACATAAAGGAGCAATTGAAATCAAGCATCACAATTCCTGTTCTTACGTAGTTTCACAAATACCAGATTAGAAGAGTATATCAGTTGATTATTGGTGAGAGTCCAAGGTGTTTCTAGGATAAGCATGTTTGGTGCAAGATGTCTATTCCTAAACACACTTTGTTTGTTGGATGGCTGTTTAGAACAGGTTGTATACTAGGGAAAGATTGATAAAATGGGGTGTGATCAATGATTCAAACAGTCCTATTTGTGTGAATTGTGTTGAAACTCACTGTCATCTTATGTTTCCGTACATTTTTAGTATCAATTGGTATAACTGGGTTGGGAGCAAAAATCTCTCACAGTTTCAGAGGAAAGCGTGTACTGCTGCTTTTAATGCTACTGTGTATGCAATTTGGTTTGTAAGAAATGAGGCTTCTTGGAATGCAATTGTTAAAAGTCTAGCTTGTGTGTTTGCTAGGATTAAGAGTGATGTGGTGTGTAACTCTTTTGAGTAGTTTTCTTAGTTTTCATGTGATGAAGAGTCCAACCTAGTTGGTTTGTTCAGATCATGGAGGCTTTAGGGTGTAGCCTTGTATTGAGCTATATATATTTTTTGTTGTTCAATAAAAATAATATTTTTCATACTTTTAAAAATAATCCTGAAGTTTTAGTTTTTTTTTAGAGGGTGTAACTATAATCTCAAAGGAGTTTAAATATTGAAATAATATAATTACATAACAAAAGAATAATAAATATTAGAGAGTAGATCCGCAATAGTGATTTACAAACAAAACGCTAAAAAAGATATTTTAGCTTGAACTTTCAGAATTGTATGCTAAAAAATCTGGTGGCCAAGATTGAAAATAAAAAACAATTCCTTAATTATAGGATATTTCATTTCCTTGATTTATTTTATTTATTTTTTCTTTTCTTATTTTTGGTGTCCATCCCTCCTCATCCCTTATATATATAGTCGGGTTCTGCTAAATACTTGTATGTTGCTGAAAACTGAAAACTAACAGTCCTGATTGGATAAAGGGGGTACCTATAAGATTTAGAAGGGTACATATTACAATTAGAGGGTACGCGTGCTTCTAGCATCAATGTTGTACTGCTAATATCAAAGTTGTCAGTATTTACAAAAATGTCATTAATGAATGCACGTGTACCCCCTTATGTTAACATGTATCCCCTTTATTTGGTTTTCACGGTGAAAACAGTTTTCACTTGATCGTATTCCTATATATATATGAATTGGATCCACTGAAAACAAGGCTTGCTGATCGATGATCTCAGCGCAATCAGATCTAACGGTGGAAATCAACTCCATCGGCCTATCATTAAAGACAGAAAACAAAGAAGAAAACTGAACCCCCCAAAAAAAAACCTCCCTGATAAAACACGAAGCTCAGCCTAGAAGCTCCAATGGCGGAAATAAAGAAACCCATATATTGAACCTGCATATCGACACAAAAGACGAGATTTTTAGCATGACCAAGATACGAAAAGCTCAAATTTCAACAACAGACATCAACATCCTATTAGCGAGGTAAATCTTTATTCTTTTGCTTCAAAAATTCATCTACAAGTCATATTCTGAGTTTTTTCGTTTCAAAAACCCTAATTATCAATTACTATATATTTCTATTTCAAAACTTTTTAAAATATCATGTTGTTAGCGTTTTAAATCATCTACCAGGTACTTCAATTAATCTAGCCTTTAAATAATAAACCTAAACTTTTGATTCTCAATGATCTTTTATTACTTATCTTTTATGAGTAATAGTTAGTAGCTGCAATGTCATAATTGATAATTCCAAAGTAGTTAATTGTTAGTTGTAATGTTGTTATAATAATACTTGCTTTCTCCGTTATTTCGATAATTTTACCATGTACTTGTTTTTGACAACTTGTACTGATTCTATGAATGAACTATGTATCATTTATGACTTATCTTTTCCTCCATTTTATTGACCAGTATATGGATCAGCATCATCAAGAAAAAAGTTGTTCCTGCTGTTGCAACTGTTAATACACCCGTCATCAAGCAAATTACAGAAACTACATCCTCTACTCATGACACAGCAGCACAATTATACTCCACGTGCTTGTAATACGCCAAGAGGATCGAAAGAATGGATTCTATGTGTGTCCACCTGAGTAAAAACCAACTGTGGGTATGCCTTTCGAAACTTTAGCAGAAGGTATTCAATATTATAAAACTTATGCTCGTTTTATGGGTTTTTAGAAATATTGGGGAAAAAAAAGGTAAATATGGTGAAATTTATTTAAAATACATGTATTATAATAAAGAAGAATTCAATGAAGATGGAATGAGCAAACAAATGAGCACGATGAATAAGAAATCAAGCTTTGAGGGTAGAAAAAAGAATCGAGGGGGTTGTCAAGCTAGAATAGGTTTTAGAAAGCGCACAGATGGACAATTCATGATATACCTTCTACATGATTCCCATAACCAATTATTTATTACTCTAAAAGACTTGCATTTTCTAACAAATTCTCGAAACTTTACACTTTGTCACAAAAAGTTAATATTTAACAATCTATGTTAAATATTAGCCCACACAAGTCTTTTAGGTTGATGAAGGAACACGTGGGTGGTTATGAAAATTTTAGGGCTACTCTAGTGGATCTTGAAAACTTTAATCGAGATATCAAAGCATACCTTGAGGAAGTTGATCCTCATATGTTGATAAGCAATTTCAAAGAAAAAAGAGAAGTAGCGGTGGTTGATTTTTCGTTGACTATTGTATAGATGAAAATCGTCGTTTGACGAGGGTGTTTTGGGCTGATGCAATGAATAGGAAAAAATATGCTATTTTTGGTGACAAGCATTCATTTGATACAAACAAATTTTATTTGGTACTTGCCCCCTTCACTTGAGTAGATCAACATGGAAAGTGTATTACTTTTGGGATGGGGTTAATTGCAAAAAAAGATATAGAATCATTTATTTGGTTGTTTGATGTTTTTTTGAAAGTTATGGAAAACTGTAAGCCCAAATGCATCATAACTGATCAAGATCTGGCAATAAGTAGCTATAATTAATGTTCTGGATGGGACAATACATAGACTTTGTATGTAGCACATAATGAAAAAAGTTTCTACAAAGGTAGGGTCAGATTTGTGTCAAACAAAGTTTTTTAAAAAATTGAGTGATATTGTTTGGAATAGGGACTTAAAACCACATGAATTTGATGAATCATGGCATGGCGTAATGTAAGAATTTGAGGTACAAACACATGAATGGTTTTTTCATATGTATGGCATAAGACACGTGTGAATTCCCTCCTACTTTCCTGATGTTTTCTTGGGTGGTATCTTACGTTTTGCTGTAATTTTGCAATCTGAAAATAACTTTTTCACGCAATTCACAAATGGAAAACTACTTTTAGTTGAGTTATGTTTTCGTATTGAATCTGCTATGGATGCTCAAAGACATACTCAAGACAAGCTGAACTCAGAAACAAGGAATTTTATGCCCTGTCTTACCCCCCCCCCCCCTCTTCACTTAGAAAAACATGCATCTCTTGTCTACACACACAACTTATTTTAGAAATTTCAACATGAGTTTCAACATGCAATTTACAAATGTGGTGTTTACAAGATTGTCATACAAGAAGGGGTTGAGGAGTATGAGATTGTGAATAGTACAAGGAAGAAGACCTATCATGTATACTTTAATGTTAATTCCTATAATATCATGTACTCATGTACTTCCTCCATTTCTTTTAAATGACTACACTTCTATTTTCACACTTGCCGAGACACATTTTTAACCATTAATATCTTTCATTATGCATTTGCAAAAATTATGACAATTACATATTAATATAGCATACATTGTGACGAATAAAATGAGATCCAACATAACTATATATGACTCTATATATTGATCATGAAAGCCGGCCAAAGTGTGATTGATAATCAGTGTAAAAGTCAAATTGTAGCCATTAAAAAGAAACAGAGGAAGTAGGATGTTTGAATCAATGGGTTTATTATGTCGCCATATTCTTCTTTGTGATGAAGGGTATATTTTTTATACAAATACCTAAACAATACATTTTGCACTGCTAGACCAATGATGCTGCAAAAAAACCCATATTCCAGTTTCGTGGGGAAAAGGAGAACATAAGGAAAGATAATAAAAAAAGAATTGTGGGGAATGTGTGGTTCATGTTTTTTTCATGTGTAACTGCTTCAGAAAACAACAATGAACATCTTGAGTCGTTATTGCAAAGATTAAATGATTTTGAGGAGAACATAAAATTAGAAAAACCAACTCACGAGCAACCTCCTGGAGAAACAAGAGATAAACACATTTAATTGTGGGTTGTTTCAATTGTAATTTCTAGGGAAATTCTTACTCCAAACAAATCAAACAAAGTCAGTGGCACGGGAAAGAGAAAGAAGACTGACAAAGAGTAAATAATGAGACACAAGGCGAAAAGAAAGACTTTGTAGAACATGTGGAATATTTTAAACAAATGATAGCCGTAATTGTCCCGAGAAAAACTTGCAATCAAGTCATATCAACATATCCTTAATCTGTGACATTATATTTCTATTTGATTTTTACCCCTTATCAATTGCAACCTTCCTATAGAAAATGTACTATTTGTTCCATTTATTGTACGCCTTATTAACTTAATATAACACTTAATCTTTTGATGTTGATTTAGTTTTTACATGAGCTCATTATTTTCTCTCTTCTGATTCTAGGTTTGCCTTGCATATTATAGAAGCTTGTTTTGTACAAGAAGATGGACATAGGGAAAGGGTGACTAAACCAAAGCAATAATGCTTGTGGCAAAAGCGATTTGCACAGTTTTCTAAACGAAATTGAATTATATTTCTTTTGTACTTTGTATGCTTTGGAAAACCTTACTTGAACTTCTAAATTACACTACAAGTGTATTTTTTGATATGGAAGTTTTAGTGTCAAACCTTACTTGAACTTGTAAAAAAGATTTGTTCCATTGGCTTCTTATTGATGTAATGTAATGTAGATGCAAGCTTAATATTGATTATTACATATCTAATTTTGGCATTAGAGTGAAGAAACTATGATGTTAAAATCTGCAACAAAAAAAAAGTGCAAAAGATAAAGACAAAAATAGGGTAAACAAGGCTATAATTTTATTGTAAATGTATTACTCGCAACCTTGTAGAAAATGTATCCCTTTTTCTATTGATTACACCCCCTTCGTTTCTTAATATAGCCACATGTCCAGGGAGTTGCATACATGCATCTAAATGAAATCATCCAAAAATGATTAGGGATAAGTGAAACGCTTGCTATACTCTGTCATTCTCACAAGCACAAGCTTTAGAGTATAAGCTTGAACAATTCAAACTAGCTATACTCTGCCTTTTTTACCATTTCCTATGAACAAACAAACACAAGGCATACCTGTTGGGAAATTGCCTAATGAGAACTATAATAATACAAAAAAATAAAGATCTAGAACAAACACAAAAATGATCATATTTCATTCAAAAATGGTACAATGGAAATGTTTGTGATATTTGCTTCGTACTTCAATCTGATCAACTGTCTATGCCCCAATGTACATCACATTTCAACCCAAGTCTCAAATTGAAGTACTCATGATGGTTGTACCAAGTTGTATTTTAATTAGGACTACAAAGATAATAAAAAAATATCTAATTAGGCTTCTTGGCTTTCAAAAGACAATGTTTTATACTCATAGAGGAATTAAAGAAATTTGTCATGCCAATCTGCAAAAGATAAAAAAATATTAGTAACTACCACTAATAAAATTAATCAACTTCCACTCAAAATTAATCAACTTCCACTAAGAAACAATTTTAAGAAAAACATTAAATTATTTATTACCTTGACAATTTCTTCCTCTATGTTTCAACTATTTTCTCCAAAGCTTCATTGTTTTTCACTTCATTGACAGATTTAAGAATTTCAGTCTTCCTTTGATTGAAATTAGCCACTCTTTCTAGAAGTTAACTGCACAAATCGTTCAAATCACTCAACACGATCACAACACCAATAAAAGCTTGATAGACACGTCTTCTTAAAACCTAAATATAAACACAAAAAGGAAAAAGGGGGAAATGATAATGTGTTTTAAGATGAAAAACAAAACACAAAAAATTAAAATAGACCCAAATGCCAAAATTGAACCTCGGACAAGTCACATTTAAATTCCTTCCCTCTGAAAAGCATCATAAAGACATCACAATCAACATTAGATGTCTTAGTTTGCCACTGAAAAGAAGTATTCTCAAAAGGGAATATTGCAATATTAACCCCCTTAAGACATGAATCAACTCTTCCACCTACATAAAAAGGATAGGGAGAAATGCTTGCTTCTTAGTTATTATGACAACAACAATAACAAACATACTATCATCATCAAATCAAACAACTACCTATCTACTTGGTTTCCGCCACAATACAAGACTTGAACTAAACAATGACATGTCAAGTAGCATTAACCATACCAAAGTAATCATGATATGACATAGAAAGGTAGGTCCATAGACATAGCTCGCAACATCCATTGCAAAGGCCAAAAACACAACGAATACCCTAGACTAAAGCAGCTAACAAAACACCTAACTCATGCTCAAGTCAACCATAAACACCATGACATTCCCTGAAACTAGCAGCAACATCTACCCCATTACTTTTTCCTACTAATCTGAATAACACAAAAAAACGCCAACAAAATCTTACCCCCATGAGCCCTCTACGTGTACTAGTGAAGTGAAACAAGCAGGCCCATACCACTGTAAAGTAACAGTTCAAAGTTGTTGCTTCTTCCAACAACAGAGAGGTACAAGCCTCTTTCCCAACACAAAATAGTAGACAAACACATAGAAGTAAAACAATTATTTAAACATGTAGGGTTTTTAGTCTTAATTGCATGGGTTTTCTATTCTGATGATGTGTTGCAACATTATATTTTAGTAACATACATTTCAAAAACCTAAGCATCAAAATGATTACTCACGCCCCGGCCACGTCCCGAGCCCTGGAGTCGGATCTTGCCCAAAAACTTTATAGGGCCTCCTTGGGCCATATGAGGCCCTTTGGAATAGTAACATGCCCCAAAACCGGGCACCGGATGCCTTCCAATCCCACCTTCTTAATTCCGACCAATACCGATAACCGATTTGGGAGGTTATATAGAGGACCTTTAGGGGCCAGAAGCCCTCCAAAATTTACAGAGACCCTATTGGGACCCCCAGGAAGCACCCGTCAAAAAACATCACCATGCCCGAAAATGTTCCGATTTACCCGTTTTCGTGGACTATTACTCATGCCTCGGCCACATCCCGGAGCCCTAAGTCGGATCTTGGCCAAAAAAAATTTAGGGCCTCCTTGGCCCATATAAGGCCCTTTGGAACCTTAACATGCCACAAAACCTGGAACCGGATGCCTTCAAATCCCACCTCCGTAATTCCAACAAATACCGATAACCGACTCGGGAGGACATTTAGAGGCCCTTTTGGGGCCAGCAGCCCCCCTAAAATTTGCAGAGACACTATTAGGACCCCCGGGAAGGCATCCATATAAAAAAATCACTTTGCCCGAAAATGTTCCGATTTACCCGTTTTCGTGGACTATTACTCACGCCCCGGCCACGTCCCGGGGCCCGGAGTCGGATCTTGCCCAAAATTTTATTAGGGCCTCCTTGGGCCATATGAGGCCCTTTGGAACCTGAACATGCCCCAAAACCGGGCACTGGATGCCTTCCAATCCCACCTCCTTAATTCCGACCAATATCGATAACCGACTTGGGAGGCCATTTAGAGGCCCTTTTGGGGCCCCTAGCCCCCCAAAATTTACAGAGACCCTATTGAGACCCCCGGGAAGGCACCCATCACAAAAAATCACCCTGCCCGAAATATTCCGATTTACCAGTTTTCGTGTACTCACGCCCCGGCCACGTCCCGGGGCCCGGAGTCGGATCTTGCCCAAATAATTTTTAGGGCCTCCTTGGGCCATATGAGGCCCTTTGGAACCTTAACATGCCCCCAAAACCGGGCACCGGATGCCTTCCAATCCCACCTCCGTAATTCCGACCAATACCGATAATTAACTCGGGAGGCAATTTAGAGGCCCTTATGGCTCAAAATTTACAGAGACCCTATTGGGACCCCCGGGAAGGCACCCTTCAAAAAAAATCACCCTGCCCGAAAATGTTCCGATTTACCCGTCTTCGTGGACTATTACTCATGCCCCGGCCACGTCCAAGGGCCCGGAGTCGGATTTTGCCCAAATACTTTTTAGGGCCTCCTTGGGCCAAATTAGGCCCTTTGGAACCTTAACATGCCCCAAAATAGGGCACCGGATGCCTTCCAATCCCACCGTCGTAATTCCGACCAATACCGATCACCGTCTCGGGAGACAATTTAGAGGCCCCGTCAAAAAAATTACAGACATTATTGGGACCCCCGGGAAGAACCCGTCAAAAAACATCACCCTGCCCGAAAATGTTCCGATTTACCAGTTTTCGTGGACTATTACTCATGCCTCGGCCACGTCCCTAGGCCCTAAGGCGGATCTTGCCAAAAACAATTTAGGGTCTCCTTGGGCCATATGAGGCCCTTTGGAATAGTAACATGCCCCAAAATCGGGCACCGGATGCCTTCCAATCTCACCTACATAATTCCGACCAATACCGATAACCGACTCGGGAGGTTATTTAGAGGCCATTTTGGGGCCAGAAGCCCCCCAAAATTTACAGAGACCCTATTGGGACCCCCGGGAAGACACCTGTCAAAAAAATCACCCTGCCCGAAAATGTTCCGATTAACCCGTTTTCGTGGACTATTACTAATACCTAGGGCACGTCCGGAGGCCTGGAGTCGGATCTTGCCCAAAATTTTTTAGGGCCTCCTTGGGCCATATGAGGAACTTTGGAACCTTAACATGCCTCAAAACCGGGCACCGGATGCCTTCCAATCCCACATCCGTAATTCCGACCAATACCGATAACCGACTCGGGAGGCCATTTAGAGGCCCTTTTGGGGCTAGAAACCCCCAATATTTACAGAGATCCTATTAGGACCCCCAGGAAGGCACCCGTCAAAAAAAATCACCCTGTCCGAATTGGTTCCGATTTACCTGTTTTCGTGGACTATTACTCACGCCCGGCCACGTCCAGGGCCCGGAGTCGGATTTTGCCCAAATAATTTTTAGGGCCTCCTTGGTCCAAATGAGGCCCTTTGGAACCTTAACATGCCCCAAAACCGGGCACCGGATGCCTTCCAATCCCACCTCCGTAATGACGACCAATACCGATAACCGACTCGGGAGGCCATTTAGAAGGCCTTTTGGGGCAAGAAGCCCCCAAAAATTTACAGAGATCCTATTGGGACCCCCGGGAAGGCACTCGTCAAAAAAAATCACCTTGTCCGAAAAGGTTCCGATTTACCCGTTTTGTAGGACTATTACTCACGCCCGACCACGTCCAGGGCCCAGAGTCAGATTTTGCCCAAAAACTTTTTAGGGCCTCCTTGGGCCAAATGAGGCCCTTTGGAACCTTAACATGCCCCAAAACCGGGCACCGGATTCCTTCCAATCCCACCGCCGTAATTCCGACCAATACCGATAACCGATTCGAGAGACAATTTAGAGGCCCTTTTGGGGCAAGAAGCCCCCCAAAATTTACAGAGACCCTATTCGGACCCCCAGGAAGGCACCCGTCAAATAAAATCACCCTGCCAAAAAATGTTCCGATTTACCCGTTTTCGTGGACTATTGATCACGCCCCGGCCACGTCCCGAGGCCTGGAGTCGGATCGTGCCCAAAAACTTTTTAGGGCCTCCTTGGGCCATATGAGGCCCTTTGGAATAGTAACATGCCCCAAAATCGGGTACCGGATGCCTTCCAATCCAACCTTCTTAATTCCGACCAATACCGATAACCGATTCGAGAGGTTTTTTAGAGACCCTATTGGGGCCAGAAGCCCCCAAAATTTACTGAGACCCTATTGGGACCCCCGAGAAGCACCTGTCAAATAACATCACCTTGCCCGAAAACGTTCCGATTTACCCGTTTTCGTGGACTATAACTCACGCCTCGGCCACGTCCCGGGGCCCTAAGGCGGATCTTGCCAAAAAAAATTTAGGGCCTCCTTGGGCCATATGAGGCACATTGGAACCTTAACGTGCCCCAAAACCGGGCACCGGATGCCTTCCAATCCCACCTCCGTAATTCCGAGCAATACCGATAACCGACTCGGGAGGCCATTAGGAGGCCCTTTTAGGGCAAGAAGCCCCCCAAAATTTACAGAGATCCTATTGGGACCCCCGGGAAGGCACCCGTCAAAAAAAATCACCTTGTCCGAAAAGGTTCCAATTTACCCGTTTTCGTGGACTATTACTCACGCCTCGGCCACGTCCCGGGGCCCAGAGTCGCATCTTGATTTTTAGGGCCTCCTTGGCCCATATGAGGCCCTTTGGAACCTTAACATGCCCCAAAACCGGGCACTGGATTCCTTCCAATCCCACCTCCGCAATTTCGACCAAAACCGATAACCAACTCGGGAGGCCATTTAGAGGCCGTTTTGGGGCAAGAAGCCCCCAAAATTTACAGAGACCCTTTTGGACCCCCGGGAAGGCACCTGTCAAAATACATCACCCTGCCCGAAAATGTTCTGATTTACCCGTTTTCGTGAACTATTACTCACGCGCCGGCCACGTCTGAGGGCCAGGAGTCGGATCTTGCCCAAAAAAAATTTAGGGCCTCCTTGGGCCTTATGAGGCCTTTGGAACGTTAAAATGCCCCAAAACCGGGCACCAGTTGCCTTCCAATCCAACCTCCGTAATTTCGACTAATACCGATAATCGACTCGGGAGGCCATTTAGAGGCCCTTTTGAGGGCAGCAACCCCCCAAAATTTACAAAGACCGTATTGGGACCCCCTAGAAGGCACCCGACAAATAAAATCACCCTGCCCGAAAATTTTCCGATTTACCCGTTTTCGTGGACAATTGATCACGCCGCAGCCACGTCCCGGGCCGAGAGTCGGATCTTGCCCAAAATTGTTTTAGGGCCTCCTTGGGCCATATAAGGCCCTTTGGAACCTTAACATGCCACAAAATCGCGCACCGGATGCCTTCCAATCCCACCTCCGTAATTCCGACAAATACCGAAAAACCGACTCAGGAGGCCATTTAGAGGCCCTTTTGGGGACACCAGCCCCCTAAAATTAACAGAGACCCTATTGGGACCCCCCGGGAAGGCACCCATCAAAAAAATCACCTTGCCCGAAAATGTTCCGATTTACCCGTTTTCGTGGACTATTACTCACGCCCCGCCACGTCCCAGGGCCTGGAGTCGGATATTCCCCAAAAAAAATTCAGGGCTTCCTTGGGCCATATGAGGCACTTTGGAACCTTAACATGCCCCAAAATCGGGCACCTGATGCCTTCCAATCCCATCTACATAATTCCGACCAATACCGATAACCGACTCGGGAGGTTATTTAGAGGCCCTTTTGGGGCCAGAAGCCCCCCAAAATTTACAGAGACCCTATTGGGACCCCCGGGAAGACACCCGTCAAATAAATCACCCTGCCCGAAAATGTTCCGATTAACCTGTTTTCGTGGACTATTACTCATGCCTCGGCCACGTCCCGGGTCCCAAAGTCGGATCTTGCCCAAAATTTTCTAGGGCCTCTTTGGGCTATATGAGGTACTTTGGAACCTTAACATGCCCCAAAACCGGGCACCGGAGGCCTTGCAATCCCACCTCCGTAATTCCGACCAACACCGATAACCGAGTCGGGAGGCCATTTAGAGGCCCACAAAATTTGTTGAGATCCTATTGGGACCCCCGGGAAGGCACCCGTCAAAATACATCACCCTGCCCGAAAATGTTCTGATTTAGCCATTTTCGTGAACTATTACTCACGCCCCGGCCACGTCCCCGGGGCCAGGAGTCGGATCTTGCCCAAAAAAAATTTAGAGCTCCTTGGGCCATATGAGGCCCTTTGGAACCTTAAAATGCCCCAAAACCGGGCACCAGATGCCCTCCAATCCCACCTCCGTATTTCTGACCAATACCGTAACCGAGTCGGGAGGCCATTTAGAGGCCCTTTTGGGGCCAGCAACCCCCCAAAATTTACAGAGACCCTATTGGGACCCCCAAGAAGGCACCCGTCAAATAAAATCACCCTGCCCGAAAATGTTCCGGTTTACCCGTTTTTGTGGACTATTCAACACGCCCCGGCCACGTCCCGGGCCTGGAGTCGGATCTTGCCCAAAAAAAATTTAGAGCTCCTTGGGCCATATGAGGCCCTTTGGAACCTTAAAATGCCCCAAAACCGGGCACCAGATGCCCTCCAATCCCACCTCCGTATTTCTGACCAATACCGTAACCGAGTCGGGAGGCCATTTAGAGGCCCTTTTGGGGCCAGCAACCCCCCAAAATTTACAGAGACCCTATTGGGACCCCCAAGAAAGCACCCGTCAAATAAAATCACCCTGCCCGAAAATGTTCCGGTTTACCCGTTTTTGTGGACTATTCATCACGCCCCGGCCACGTCCCGGGCCTGGAGTCGGATCTTGCCCAAATAATTTTTAGGCCCTCCTTGGGCCATATAAGGCCCTTTGGAACCTTAACATGCCACAAAAACGGGCACCGGATGCCTTTCAATCCCGCCTTCGTAATTCCGACTAATACCGATAACCGACTCGGGAGGCCATTTAGAGGTCCTTTTGGGGCCAGCAGCTCGCCTAAAATTTATAGAGACCTATTGGGACCCCCGGGAACGCACCCATCAAAAAAATACCCTGCCCGAAAATGTTCCGATTTACCCGTTTTCGTGGACTCACGCCCCGGACACGTCCCGGGGCCCGGAGTCAGATCTTGCCCAAAATTTTGTTAGGGCATCCTTGGGCCATATGAAGCCCTTTGGAACCTTAACATGCCCCAAAACCGGGCACCGGATGCCTTCCAACCCCACCTCCGTAATTCCGACCAATACGGATAACCGACTCGGGAGGCCATTTAGAGGCCCCTTTGGGGCCAGGAGCCCCCCAAAATTTATAGAGACCCTATTGGGACCCTCGGGAAGGCACCAGTCAAATAAAATCACCCTTCCCGAAAATGTACGATTTACCCATTTTCGTGGACTATTGATCATGCCCCGGTCTCGTCCCGGGCCTGGAGTTAGATCTTGCCCAAAATTGTTTTATGGCCTCCTTGGGCCATGTAAGGCCCTTTGGAACCTTAACATGCCACAAAACCGGGCATCGAATACCTTACAATCCCACCTCCGTAATTTCGACTAATACAGATAACCGACTTGGGAGGCCATTTAGAGATCCATTTGGGGGCACCAACCCCTAAAATTTACAGAGACCCTATAGGACCCCCGGTTAGGCACACATCAAAAAAATCACCCTGCCCAAAAATGTTCCGATTTACCCGTTTTCATGGACTTTTACTCACGCCTCGGCCACGTCCCAGCGCTTGGAGTCGGATCTTGCCCAAAAAAATATTATGGCCTCCTTGGGCCGTATGAGGCCCTTTGGAATAGTAACTTGCCCCAAAATCGGGCACCGGATGTCTTCCAATCCCACCTCCTTAATTCCGACCAATACCGATCACCGACTCGGGAGGCCATTTAGAGGCCCTTTTGGGGCAAGAAGCCCCCCCAATATCTAGAGATCCTATTGGGACCCCCGGGAAGGCACCAGTCAAAAAAAATCACCCTGCTCGATATGTTCTAATTTACCAGTTTTCTTGGACTATTACTCACGCCCCGGCCACGTCCCGGAGCCCAGAGTCGCATCTTGCCCAAATTTTTTTAGGGCCCCCTTTGGCCATATGAGGCCCTTTGGAATCTTAACATGCCCCAAAACCGGGCACCGGATGCCTTCCAATCCCACCTCCGTAATTCCGAGCAATACGGATAACCGACTCGGGAGACCTTAGAGGCCGTTTTGGGGCAAGAAGTCCCCCAAAATTTACAAGGACCATATTAGGACTCCCGGGAAGGCACCCGTCAAAAAACATCACCCTGCCCGATATGTTCTAATTTACCCGTTTTCTTTGACATGCCCCGACTACGTCCCGGGGCCCAGAGTCGCATCTTGCCCAAATTTTTTTTAGGGCCTCCTTGGGATATATGAGGCCCTTTGGAACCTTAACATGCCCCAAAACTGGGCATCAGATGTCTTCCAATCCCACCTCCGTAATTCCGAGTAATACTGATAACCAACTCGGGAGGCCATTTAGAGGCAGTTTGGGGCAAGAAGCCCCCCAAAATTTACAGAGACCATATTTGGACCCCCGGGAAGGCACTCGTCAAAAAAAATCACCCTGCCCGATATGTTCTAATTTACCCGTTTTCGTGGACTATTACTCACGCCCCGTCCATGTCCCGGGGCCCAGAGTCGCATCTTGCCCAATTTTTCTTTTTGGGCCTCATTTGTCCATATGAGGTCCTTTGACCTTAAAATGCCCCAAAACCAGGCACCAGATGCCTTCCAATCCCACCTCGTAATTCCGACCAATACCGTAACCGACTCGGGAGGCCATTTAGAGGCCCTTTTGGGGCCAGCAACCCCCCGAAATTTACAGAGACCCTATTGGGACCCCCAGGAAGGCACCTGTCAAATAAAATCACCCTGCCCGAAAATGTGTTGATTTACCTGTTTTCGTGGAGTATGGATCACGCCCCGGCCACGTCCCAGACCTGGAGTCGGATCTTGCCCAAAAAAATTTTAAGTTCTCCTTGGGCCATATAAGGCCCTTTGGAACCTTAACATGCCACAAAACCGGGCACAGGATGCCTTCCAATCCCACCTCCGTAATTCCGACTAATACCGATAACCGACTCGGGAGGCCATTTAGAGGCCCTTTTGGGGCTAGCTGTAACAGCCCGTTCTCCCGAGCTGCTAGCTTAACACCCTTAGAAATCTCATACCTCAATGATCATGGAATCAATAATAATCAATAATACTTTAGATGGAACTTGCAGCTGAAACAACCTTAAAATACATGATCCTTGACCTGTGGGTTATGGGCCCACAAAACAATATCCTTTATATAATACTTTAATTACAGAGTCATTCGATCTCAATCCCAAAAAAAAAGGAATTAAATTAGAACATAACTCATTGTAACAGACTCCTCGTATCCAAACTTAAATCTTAGGACTTTAACCCACAATATAGATCTGAATCATAACTTTGCTCTAGATTCGACTCCGAGCTTCCAACATTAACTCCTGCAAATAAGAAGGAATAGAAAACAAAGAAAACATCCAAAATGAGTGGAAAACTCGTAACTCTTACTTCAGCCAGTTAAAAACATTTTCATTTCAAATCGTTTTATCACTTTGAAAATGATAATCCTTCTTGTAAATGTATACGACTGGCATAGCTCAATCCCCTTACATAAATCGCTGGCAAGTACAGGCTTTGGACACAATTTATTTTAGTTTATACTTCACTTATCACTTACACAATACGACCACACCGGTCCACACTATAACCATTTCAATTTATTATTTAGCTCCTCCACATGTACCTTGCCCACTTTTCATTTCAGTTCACAAACTAGCCAGCCAAAACAAATAATATTCATAATCAACCAAAACACAGTTTCAATAACAACAACACATTCATATCTATGGCCATAGTACGAACTACTTCATCAAAATAGAAGTACAAAACACATGGGCATGAAATAGATTTTGCTGAACATAAAAGTTACCTTAACCGCTTAATCCTTTCTTAGATCGATATATGATACTTTGAGAACTCCGTAGTTCTATTGGATCTCTTGAACTCCATAATCAAGGTCCCAAAACATTCACCTCATAACAGAAACAACAATAGATATCAATAACCATTGACTACTCTTCACTAGTTACATACCTCGGTAAAATCAAACTTAATATGTTTCCTATTACCTCTGAGTAACAAATAAACATGTCTCACCACTGTAACCTTCCTACAGCTTCCCCTGAGTAAGTAAGGTGCTAAGGATTAGTTTAAACAAGCTTTAGAACATGAATAGGTAAGCTAACACAAGAGGATGCAAAGCTGTACTTACAGCATCCTGTTTGATGTTTCTATGGAGTTTTCTATAACTTTCCAAGGCTTTAAGGCTTGAACAAAGGCTTGAACAGATAAATATGGATGTCTAGAAGAGATATATATAAGAAAAGGTAGGTGTTTTTGAAGAAAAATTGGGTGAAAAGAACCGAAAACCCAAAACTGCTATTTATAGCAGGTAAATGGCGGTACCCTTAGGGGAGGGAAACCTCTTCTGGGTAAGGTCGGTTACATGGAGTTTCTGGGTGATTCTTGCTTGAGGTGTTAGCTTGATGTGTTTTTCATGCATTCCAAGGGTTTTGGGAGATCGACACCCAAGTAGCTGCTAAGCAGATTTCTTTGAGGATAGGTCTGAACTGAAACTTCAGCTGGCCAGGTTTTACTAACTAAGGAACTTACCCTATTTAGCCACGTAATTCTTGGGAATAAATGACCATTATAACCTTAAGACATCCCAAGCATGTCATATATCAAGTTTGGTTAGGTTCTAAGCTCGGATTCAACCCCGAAAGGCTCTTTAACTGGAAGTTCGTTGCTACCCGATAAAACGATCACTATACGATTTTCACAATCTTAATGAATAAGGTTCTTAAGGATCTTCTAACTTCTTTATTGGTTTCCAAAACCTTCCTAACCAATAAGAATGATAGATCTTACCCACTTTTGTCCTCATATGGTGTTGGAGAGTATTCTAATCTACTTTAAGCACTAAAACCAATTGGAACTTAACATAACTGACAATCCAAGTAACTCTCTTCACCTGAAATACTTTAGAATCCGATTTAAATAACTTAATATAATTACTTTAAACCCAAGCTGCTTAAAATTCCGGCTGTTACACTAGCAGCCCCCCTAAAATTTACAGAGACCCTATTGGGACCCCTGGGAAGGCACCCATCAAAAAAATCACCCTGCCCGAAAATGTTTCGATTTATCCGTTTTCGTGGACTATTACTCACGCCCCTGCCACGTCCCAGGGCCTGGAGTCGGATGTTGCCCAAAATTTTTTAGGGCCTCCTTGGGCCATATGAGGCCCTTTGGAACAGTAACATGCCCCAAAATCGGGCACTGGATGCCTTCCAATCCTACCCCCTTAATTCCGACCAATACCGATAACCGACTCGGGAGGTTATTTAGAGGCCCTTTTGGGGCCAGAATCCCCCCAAAATTTGCAGAGACCCTATTGGGACCCCCGAGAAAGCACCCGTCAAAAAACATCACCCTGACCGAAAATGTTCCGATTTACCCGTTTTCGTGGAACATTACTCATGCCTCGGTCACGTCCCGGGGCCCGGAGTTGCATTTTACCCAAAAAAAATTTAGGGCCTCCTTGGGCCATATGAGGCCCTTTGGTACCTTAACATGCCCCAAAACCGGGCACCGGATGCCTTCAAATCCCACCTCCGTAATTCCGACCATTACCGATAACCAACTCGGGAGGCAATTTAGAGGCCCTTTTGGGGCAAGAAGCGCCCCAAAATTTACAGAGACCCTATTGGGACCCCCGGGAAGGCACCCGTTAAAAAACATCACCCTGCCCGAAAATGTTCCGATTTACCCGTTTTCGTGGACTATTACTCATGCCTCGGCCACGTCCCGGGGCCCGGAGTCGGTACTTTCCCAAAAAAATTTAGGGCTTCCTTGGGCCATATGAGGAACTTTGGAACCTTAACATTCCCCGAAATCGGGCACCGGATGCCTTCCAATCCCACCTCCGTAATTCCGACCAATACCGATAACCGACTCGGGATGCCATTTAGAGGCCTGATATCGCGTATTTATATAGACTTTTATCCCTTATTTACAAGCTAATTTGTGCGTCATTGGAGCTCTTGGGAGCTATTTTGTGCTAACTATCGTATATAGTTGTGGTTTCGTGTTTTAGTGTTGAATTGCAGGTTTTAGGGAGTTTTCTCCTTATTCCCGAGCCATTTGGAAGCAACCACGGCTTCACGAGATGTTACGGGGCACGTAGGAAGGCTCACGAGATGTTACACTAGCAGCCCCCCTAAAATTTTATAGGGCCTCCTTGGGCCATATGAGACACTTTGGAACAGTGACATGCCCCAAAACCGGCCACCGGATGCCTTCCAATCCCACCTCCGTAATTCCGACCCATACCGATAACCGACTCGGGAGGTTATTTAGAGGCCCTTTTGGGGCCAGAAACCCCCCAAATTTTACAGAGACTCTATTGGGACCCCCGGGAAGGAACCCGTCAAAAAACACCACCCTGCCCAAAAATGTTCCGATTTACCCGTTTTCGTGGACTATTACTCATGCCTCGGCCACGTCATGGGGCCCGGACTTGGATCTAGCCCAAAATTTTTTACGGCCTCCTTGGGCCATATGAGGCACTTCAGAACCTTAAAATGCCCTAAAACCGGGCACCGGATGCCTTCCAATCCCACCTCCGTAATTCCGACCAATACCGATAACCGACTCGGGAGGCCATTTAGAGGCCCTTTTGGGTCCAGCAACCCCCCAAAATTTACAGAGACCCAAGTAGGACCCCCAGGAAGGCACCCGTCAAAAAAATCACCATGCCCGAAAAAGTTCTGATTTACCCGTTTTCGTGGACTTTTACTCACGCGCCGGTCACGTCCCGGTCCTAGAGTCGGAGTTTGCCCAAAAAAGTTTTAAGGGCCTCCCTAGGGCCATATGAGGCCCTTTGGAACCTTAACATGCCACAAAACCGGGCACCGGATGCCTTCCAATCCCACCTCCGTAATTCCGACCAATACCGATAACCGACTCGGGATGCAATTCAGAGGCGCTTTTGGGGCAAGAAGCCCCCCAAAATTTACAGAGACCCTATTGGGACCCTTGCGAAGGCATCCGTCAAATAAATCACCCTGCCCGAAGATGTTCCGATTTACACGTTTTCGGGGACTATTACTCACGCCCTGGCCACGTCATGGGGCCCGGAGTCGCATCTTGCCCAAAATTTTTTAGGGCCTCCTTGTGCCAAATGAGGCCCTTTGCAAACTTAACATGCCCCAAAACCGGGCACCAGATGCCTTCCAATCCCACCTCCGTTATTTCGACCAATATCGATAACCGACTCGGGAGGCAATTTAGAGGCCCTTTTGGGGCAAGAAGCCCCCCAAAATTTACAGAGACCCTATTAGGATCCCCGGGAAGGCACCCGTCAAAAAGCATCACCCTGCCCGAAAATGTTCCGATTTACCCGTTTTCGTGAACTATTACTCACTCCCCGGCTACATCCCGGAGCCCGAAGTTGGATCTTGCCCAAAAAAATTCTAGCGCCTCCTTGGGCCATATGAGGCCCTTTGGAACCTTAACATGCCCCAAAACCGGGCACCGGATGCCTTCCAATCCCACCTCCGTAATTTTGACAAATACCGATAACCGACTCGGGAGGCCATTTAGAAGCCCTTTTGGGGCAAGAAGCCCCCCAAAATTTACAGAGACCCAATTGAGACCCCCGGAAAAGCACTCATCAAAAAAAATATCCTGCCCAAAAAGTTCCGATTTACCCGTTTTCGTGGACTCACTCCTCGGCCACGTCCCAGGGTCTAGAGTCGGATCTTGCTTAAAAACATTTTAGGGCCTCCTTGGGCCATATAAGACTATTTGGAACCTTAACATGCCACAAAACAGGGCACCGGATGCCTTCCAATCCCACCTCCGTAATTCCGACTAATACCGATAACCGACTCGGGAGGCCATTTAGAGATCCTTTTCGGGCCAGCAGCCACCTAAAATTTAGAGAGACCCTATTGGGACCCCGGGAAGGCACCCATCAAAAAAAATCACCCTGCCCGAAAATGTTCCGATTTACCCATTTTCGTGGACTATTAATCGCGCCCCGGCCACGTCCCAGAGTCTGGAGTCGGATCTTGCCCAAAAAATTTTAAGGGCCTCCTTGGGCCATATGAGGCCCTTTGAAACCTTAACATGCCCAAAAACGGGGCACCGGAGGCCTTCCAATCCCACCTTCGTAATTCCGACCAATACCGATAACCGACTCGGAGGCCATTGAGAGGCCGTTTTGGGGCAAGAAGCCCCCCAAAATTTACAGAGACCCTATTGGGAGCCCCGGGAAGGCACCCGTAAAAAACATCACCCTGCCCGAAAATGTTCCGATTTACCCGTTTTCGTTAACTATTACTCACGCCCCGGCCACATCCGGGGGCCGGAAGTCGGATCTTGCCCAAAAATTTTTAAGGGCCTCCTTGGGCCATATGAGGCCCTTTGCAACCTTAATATGCCCAAAAATCGGGCACCGGAGGCCTTCCAATCCCACCTTTGTAATTCCGTTCAATATCAATAACCGACTCGGAGGCCATTCAAAGGCCGTTTTGGGGCAAGAAGCCCCCCAAAATATAAAGAGACCCTATTGGGACCCCCACGAAGGCATCCGTCTAAAAAATCCCCCTGCCCGAAAATGTTCCGATTTACACGTTTTCGGGGACTTTTACTCACGCCCTGGCCACGTCCTAGTTACGTCCTAGGGCCCGGAGTCGAATCTTGCCCAAAAAATTTTTAGGGCCTCCTTGGGCTATATGAGGCCCTTTGGAACCTTAACAAGCCTCAAAACCGGGCACCGGATGCCTTCCAATCCCACCTCCGTAATTCTGAGAAATACCGACAACCGACTCGGAAGGCCATTTAGAAGCCCTTTTGGGGCAAGAAGCCCCCCAAAATTTACAGTGACCCTATTGAGACCCCTAGGAAAGCACGAATAAAAAAAAAATCACTCTGCCCGAAAATGTTCCGATTTACCCGTTTTCGTGGACTATAACTCACGCCCTGGCCACGTTCCGGAGCCTGCAGTCGGATCTGCCCAAAAAATAATTAGGGCCTCCTTGGGCCATATAAGGCCCTTTGAAACCTTGACATGCCACAAAACCGGGAACCGGATGCCTTCCAATCCCACCTCCGTAATTACGACTAATACCGATAACCGACTCGGGAGGCCATTTAGAGGCCTTTTTGGGGCCAGCAGCCCCCTAAAATATACAGAGACCCTATTGGAAGCCCGTGGAAGGCACGCATCAAATAAAATCACCCTGCTCAAAAATGTTACGATTTACCCGTTTTCATGGCCTCCCGGCCACGTTCCAGCGCCTGGAGTCGGATCTTTCCCAAAAAAATTTTAGGGCCTCCTTGGGCCATATGAGGCCCTTTGGAACAGTAACAAGCCCCAAAACTGGGCACCGGATGCCTTCCAATCCCACCTCCTTAATTCCGACCAATACGGATAACTAACTCGTGAGGTTATTTAGAGGCCCTTTTGGGGCCAGAAGCCACCCAAAATTTAAAGAGACCCTATTGGGACCCCCGGGAAGGCACCCGTCATAAAACATCACCCTGCCCAAAAATGTTCCGATTTACCTGTTTTGTTGGACATACTCACGCCCCGGCCAAGTCCCGGAACCTGGAGTCGGATCTTGCCCAAAATTTATTATGGCCTCCTTGGGCCATACGAGGCTCTTTGGAACCTTAACATGCCCAAAAATCGGGCACCGGATGCCTTCGAATCCCATCTCCGTAATCCCGACCAATACCGATAACCGACTGGGGAGGCTATTTAGAGGCCGTTTTGGAGCAAGAAGCCCCCGAAAATTTATAGACACACTATTGGGACCCCCGGGAAGGCGCCCGTCAAAATACATAACACTGCCCGAAAATGTTCCGTTTTACCCGTTTCCGTGAACTTTTACTCACGCCCCAGCCACGTCCCGGGGCACGGAGTCTGATCTTGCCCAAAAAAAAATTAGGTCCTCCTTGGGCCATATGAGGCCTTTTGGAACCTTAAAATGCCCCAAAATCGGGCACCATATGCCTTCCTAGCCAACCTCTGTAATTCCGACCAATACCGATAACCGACTCGGGAGGTTATTTAGAGGCCCTTTCGGGGCCAGAAGCCCCCCAAAATTTACAGAGACCCTATTTGGACCCTCAGGAAGGAACCCGTCAAAAAACATCACCCTGCCCGATCGAAAATGTTCTAATTTACCCGTTTTCGTGGACTATTGCTCACGCCCTGGCCACGTCCCTGTGCATGGAGCCGTATCTCGCATAAAAAATATTTAGGGCCTCCTTGGGCCATATGAGGCTCTTTGGAACCTTAACATGCCCCAAAACCGGGCACCGGATGCCTTCTAATCCCATCTCCGTAATTCCGACCAATACCGATAACCGACTCGGGAGGCCATTTAGAGGCCGTTTTGGGGAGAGAAGATCCCCAAAATTTACAGAGACACTATTGGGACCCCCGGGAAGGCACCCGTCAAAAAACATCACCCTTCTCGAAAATGTTCCGATTTACCCGTTTTCATGGACTATTACTCACGCCCGGCCACGTCCTGGAGCCTGGTGTCGGATCTTGCCCAAAAAAAATTTAGGGCCTCCATGGGCCATATGAGGCCATTTGGAACAGTAACAAGCCCCAAAACTGGGCACCGGATGCCTTCCAATCCCACCTCCTTAATTCCGAACAATACGGATAACTGACTCGTGAGGTTATTTAGAGGCCCTTTTGGGGCCCGAAGCCCCCCAACATTTACAAAGACCCTATTGGGACCCCCGGGAAGGCACCAGTCATAAAACATCACCCTGCCCAAAAATGTTCCGATTTCCCCGTTTTGGTGGACCTACTCACGCCCCGGCCACGTCCTGGATCCTGGAGTCGGATTTTGCCCAAAAATTTTTAAGGCCTCCTTAGGCCATATGAGGCATTTTGGAACCTTAACATGCCCCAAAACCGGGCACGGGATGCCTTCCAATCCCATCTCCGTAATTCCGAACAATACCGATAACTGACTCAGGAGATTATTTAGAGGCCGTTTTGGGGCAAGAAGCCCCCGAAAATTTACAGAAACACTATTGGGACCCCCGGGAAGGCACCCGTCAAAAAACATCATTCTGCCCGAAAATGTTTCGATTTACCCGTTTTCGTTAACTATTACTCACGCCCCGGCCACGTCCCGGGGCCTGGAGTCGGATCTTGCCCAAAAAAAATTTAGGGCCTCCTTGGGCCATATGAGTCCTTTTGGAACCTTAAAATGCCCCAAAGCGGGCACCATATGCCTTCCAATCCCACCTGCGTAATTTCGACCAATACCGATAACCGAATCGGGAGGCCATTTAGAAGCCCTTTTGGGGCAATAAGCCCCCAAAAATTTACAGAGACCCTGTTGGGACCCCTAGGAAGGAACCCGTCAAATAAAATCACCCTGCCCGAAAATGTTCCGATTTACCCATTTTCGTGGACTATTGATCACGCCTCGGCCACGTCCCGGGCCTGGAGTCTTATCTTGCCAAAAATGTTTTCGGGCCTCCTTGGGCCATATAAGGCCCTTTGGAACCTTAACATGCCACAAAAATGGGCACCGGATGCCTTCCAATCCCACATCCGTAATTTCGACTAATACCGATAACCGACTCGGGAAGCCATTTAGAGGATCTTTTGGGGCCAGCAGCCCCCTAAAATTTACAGAGACCCTATTGGGACCCCCGGGAAGGCACCCATAAAAAAAATCACCCTGCCCGAAAATGTTCCGATTTACTCGTTTTCGTGGACTATTATTCACGCCCCTGCCACGTCCAGGGGGCCTAGAGTAGGATCTTGCCCCAAAAAATTTCAGGGCCTCTTTGGGCCATATGAGGCCTTTTGGAACCTTAAAATGCCCAAAAATCGGGCACCATATGCCTTCCAAGCCCACCTCCGTAATTCCGACCAATACCGATAACCGATTCGGGAGGCCATTTAGAAGCCCTTTTGGGGGAAATAGCCCCCGAAAATTTACAGAGACCCTATTGGGACCCCTAGGAAGGCACCCGTCAAATAAAATCACTCTGCCCGAAAATGTTCCGATTTACCCGTTTTCGTGGACTATTGATCATGCCCTGGCCACGTCTCGGGCCTGGAGTCTTATCTTGCCCAAAAAATTTTAGGGCCTCCTTGGGCCATATAAGGCCCTTTGGAACATTAACATGCCACAAAACCGGGCACCGGATGCATTCCAATCCCACCCCGTAATTCCGACTAATACCGGTAACCGACTCGGGAGGTTATTTAGAGGCCCTTTTGGGGCCAGAAGCCCCCCAAAATTTACAGAGACCCTATTGGGACCCCTGGGAAGGCACCCATAAAAAAAAATCACCCAGCCCGAAAATGTTCTTATTTACCCGTTTTCGTGGACTATTACTCACGCCCTGGCCACGTCCCGGAGCCTGGAATCGGATCTTGCCCAAAAAAATTTTAAGGCCTCTTGGGCCATATGAGGCCCTTTGGAACCTTAACTTGCCCCAAAACCAGGAACCGGATGCCTTCCAATCCCACCTCCGTAATTCCCACCAATATCGATTACCGACTCGAGAGGCCATTTAGAGACCGTTTTGGGTCAAGAACGCCCCCAAAATTTATAGAGACCCTATTAGGACCCCCGGGAAGGAACCCTTCAAAAAACATCACCCTGCCCGAAACTGTTCCGATTTACCCGTTTTCGTGAACTATTTTTCACGACCCGGCGGCCTTGGGCCATATGAGGCCCTTTGGAACCTTAAATTTCCCCAAAATCGGGCACCAGATTCCTTCCAATCCCACCTCCGTAATTCCGACCAATACCGATAACCGACTCGGGAGGCCATTTAGAGGTCCTTTTCGGCAAAGAAGCCCGCCAAAATTTACAGAGACCCTATTGGGACCCCTAGGAAGGCACCCGTCAAATAAAATTACCCTTCCTGTAAATGTTCCGATTTACCCGTTTTCGTCGACTATTGATCACGCCCCGGCCACGTCCCGGGCCTGGACTCTTATTTTGCCCAAAATTTTTTAGGTCCTCCTTGGGACATATAAGGCCCTTTGGGACCTTAACATGCCACAAAACCGGGCACCGTATGCCTTCCAATCCCACCTACGTAATTCCGACTAATACCGATAACCGACTCGGGAGGCCATTTAGAGGATCTTTTGGGGCCAGCTGCCCCTAAAATTTACAGAGCCCTATAAGGACCCCTGGGAAGGCATCCATAAAAAAAATCACCCTGCCCGAAAATGTTCCGATTTACCCGTTTTCGTGGACTATTAGTCACGCCCCGGCCACGCCCCGGGTCCTGGAGTCGTATCTTGCCCAAAAAAATTTTAGGGCCTCTTTGGGCGATATGAGGCCCTTTGGAACAGTAACATGCCCAAAAACCGGGCACCGGATGCCTTCCAATCCCACCTCCGTAATTCCGACCAATACAGATAATTGACTCTGGAGGTTATTTAGAGGCCCTTTTGGGGACAGAAGCCCCCCAAAATTTACAGAGACCCTATTGGGACCCCCGGAAAGGCACCCTTCATAAAACATCACCCTGCCCGAAAATGTTCCGATTTACCCGTTTTGGTGGACCTACTCAGGCCCCGGCCACGTCCCGGAACCTGGAGTCGGATCTTGTCCAAAATTTATTATGGCCTCCTTGGGCCATATGAGGCTCTTTGGAACCTTAACATGCCCCAAAATCGGGCACCGGATGCCTTCGAATCCCATCTCCGTAATTCCGACCAATACAGATAACTGACTCTGGAGGCTATTTAGAGGCCGTTTTGGGGCAAGAAGCCCCCGAAAATTTATAGACACACTATTGGGACCCCCGGGAAGGCACCTGTCAAAAAACATCACCCTGCCCGAAATGTTCCGATTTACCCGTTTCCGTGAACTTTTACTCACGCCCCAGCCACGTCCCGGGGCACGGAGTCGGATCTTGCCCAAATAAAATTTAGGGCCTCCTTGGGCCATATGAGGCCTTTTGGAACCTTAAAATGCCCCAAAATCGGGCACCATATGCCTTCCTAGCCCACCTCCGTAATTCCGACCAATACCGATAACCGACTCGGGAGGTTATTTAGAGGCCCTTTTGGGGCCAGAAGCCCCCAAAAATTTACAGAGACCCTATTTGGACCCTCGGGAAGGAACCCGTCAAAAAACATCACCCTGCCCGAAAATGTTATAATTTTCCTGTTTTCGTGGACTATTACTCACGCCCTGGCCACGTCCCTACGCATGGAGTCGTATCTTGCCCAAAAAAATTTTAGGGCCTCCTTGGGCCATATGAGGCTCTTTAGAACCTTAACATGCCCCAAAACCGGGCACCGAATGCCTTCCAGTCACATCTCCGTAATTCCGACCAATACCGATAACCGACTCGGGAGGACATTTAGAGGCCGTTTTAGGGCAAGAAGACACCCAAAAATTTACAGAGACACTATTAGGACCCCCGGGAAGGCACCCGTCAAAAAACATCACACTGCTCGAAAATGTTCCGATTTACCCGTTTTCGTGCACTAATACTCACGCCCCGGCCACGTCCTGGAGCCTGCTGTCGGATCTTGCCCAAAAAAATTTTAGGGCCTCCTTCGGCCATATAAGGCCCTTTGGAACCTTAACATGCCACAAAACCAAGCACCGTATGCCTTCCAATCCCACCTCCGTAATTCCGACCAATACCGATAACTAACTCGGGAGGTTATTTAGAGGCCCTTTTGGGGCCAGAAACCCCCATAAATTTACAGAGACACAATTGGGACCCCCGGGAAGGCAACCGTCAAAAAACACCACCTGCCCGAAAAATTTTCATATTTACCCGTTTTCGTGGACTATTACTCACGCCCCGGCCACGTCCCAGGGCCTGGAGTCGGATCTTACCCAAAATTATGTTATGGCGTCCTTGGGCCATATGAGGCCCTTTGGAACCTTAACATGCCCAAAAATCGGGCACCAGATGCCTTCCACTCCCACCTCCGTAATTCCGACCAATACCGATAACCAATTCAGGAGGCCATTTAGAGGCCCTTTTGGGGCAAGAAGCCCCCCAAAATTAACAGAGACGCAATTGGGACCCCTAGGAAGGCACCCGTCAAAAAAAATCACGCCCGAAAAAAGTTCCATTTTAGCCGTTTTCGTGGACTATTGATCACGCCGAGCCACGTCCCTAGGCCTGGAGTCGGATCTTGCCCAAATTTTTTAGGGCCTCCTTGGGCCATATAAGGCCCTTTGGAACCTTAACACGCCCCTAAACCGGGCACCGGATGCCTTCGAATCCCACATCCGTAATTCCGACCAATACTGATAACCGACTCGGGAGGCCATTTAGAGGCCCTTTTCGGGCCAGAAGCCGCCAAAAATTTACAGAGCCCCTATTGGGACCCCCGGGAAGGGACCCGTCATAAAAATCACCCTGCCCCAAAATGCTTCGATTACTCGTTTTCGTGGACTATTACTCACACCCCGGCCACGTCCCGGGGCCTGGATTCGGATCTTGCCCAAAAAAAATTCGGGCCTCCTTGGGCCATATGAGGCCCTTTGGAACAATAACAAACCCCAAAACCGGGCACCGGATGCCTTCCAATCCCACCTCCTTAAATCAAACCAATACCGATAACCGACTAGGGAGGTTATTTAGAGGCCCTTTTGGGGCCAGACGCCCCCCAAAATTTACAGAGACCCTATTGGGACCCCCGGGAACGTACCCATCAAAAAACATCACCCTGCCCGAAATTGTTCTGATTTACCGTTTTCGTGGACTATTGATCACGCCCCGACCAAGTCCCGGGGCCCGTAGTCGTATCTTGCCCAAAATTTTCTGGGCCTCCTTGGGCCACATGAGGCACTTTGGAACCTTAACATGCCCCAAAATAGGGCAACAGATGCTTTCCAATCCCACCTCAGTAATTCCGACTAATACCGATGACCGACTCGGGAGGCCATTTAGAGGCTCTTTTGGGGCCAGCAGCACCCCTAAAATTTATAGAGACCCTATTGGGAACCCTGGTAAGGCACCCATCAAAAAAAATCACCCTGCCTGAAAATGTTCTGATTTACCGATTTTCGTGGACTTTTACTCATGCCTCGGCCACGTCCCGGGGCCCAAAATCGTATCTTGCCTAAAAAATTTTAGGGCCTCCTTGGGCGATATGAGGCACTTTGGAACCTTAACATGCCCCAAAACCGGGCACCGGAAGCTTTCCAATCCTATCTCCGTAATTACGACCAATACCGATAACCGACTCGGGAGGCCATTTAGAGGCCCTTTTGGGGCAAGAAGCCCCCCAAAATTTACAGAGATCCTATTGGGACCCCTGGGAAGGCACCCATCAAAAAAAATCACCCTGCCCTAAAAATGTTCCGATTTACCCGTTTTCGTGAACTATTACTCACGACCCAGCCACGTCCCGGAGCCTGGAGTCGGATCTTGCCCAAAAAAATTTTTAGGGCCTCCTTGGGCCATATCAGGCCCTTTGGAACAGTAACAAGCCCCAAAATCAAGCACCAGATGCCTTCCAATCCCACCTCCTTAATTCTAACCAATACCGATAACTGACTCGGGAGGTTATTTAGAGGCCCTTTTGGGGCCAGAATCCCCCCAAAAATTACAGAGACCCTATTGGGACCCCCGTGAAAGCACCAGTCAAAAAACATCACCCTGCTTGAAAATGTTCTGATTTACCCGTTTTGGTGGACTTACTCACGCCCCTGCCACGTCCTTGTGCATGGCGTCGTATCTTGCCCAAAAAAATTTTAGGGCCTCCTTGAGCCATATGAGGCTCTTTGGAACCTTAGTATGCCCCAAAACCGTACAACGGATGCCTTCCAATCCCATCTCCGTAATTCCGACCAATACAGATAACCGACTCGGGAGGCCATTTAGAGGCCGTTTTGGGGCAAGAAGACCCCAAAAATTTAAAGAGACACTATTGGGACCTCCGGGAAGGCACCCGTAAAATACATCACCCTGCCCGAAAATGTTTCGATTTACACATTTTCATGAACTATTACTCACGCCCCGGCCACGTCCCGGAGCCCGGAGTCGGATCTTGCCCTAAACAGTTTTAGGGCCTCCTTGGGCCATATGAGGCCTTTTGGAACCTTAAAATGCCCCAAAACCGGGCACCATATGCCTTCCAAGCCCACCTCCGTAATTCCGACTATTACCAATAACCGACTCGGGAAGCCATTTAGAGGATCTTTTGGGGCCAGCAGCCCCCTAAAATTTACAGAGACCCTATTGCGACACCCGGGAAGGCACCCATAAAAAAATCACCCTGCCTGAAAATGTTCCGATTTTCTCGTTTTCGTGGACTATTACTCACGCCCTGGCCACGTCCCGAGGCCTGGAGTCGGATCTTGCCTAAAAAATTTTAGGGCCTCCTTGGGCCATATGAGGCCCTTTGGAACAATAACAAGCCCCAAAACCGGGCACCGGATGCCTTCCAATCCCACCTCCTTAATTCTGACCAATACTGATAACCGACTCGGGAGGCTATTTACAAGGCCCTTTTGGGGCCAGAAGCCCCCCAAAATTTACAGAGACCCTATTGGGACCCCCGGGAAGGAACCCGTCAAAAAACATCACCCTGCCCGAAAATGTTCTAATTTACCCGTTTTCGTGGACTATTACTCACGCCTTGGCCACATCCAGGAGCCTAGAGTCGGATCTTGCCCAAAAAATTTTAGGTCCTCCTTGGGCCATATGAGGCCCTTTGGAACCTTAACTTGCCCCAAAACCAGGAAACGGATGCCTTCCAATCCCACCTCCTTAATTCAGACCAATAACGATAACCGACTCGGGAGGCCATTTAGAGGCTGTTTTGGGGCAAGAAGGCCCCAAAATTTAAGGAGACCCTATTGGGACCCCCGGGAAGGCACCCTTCAAAAAACATCACCCTGCATGAAAATATTCCGATTTACCCGTTTTCGTGAACTATTGTTCACGCCACGGCGGCCTTGACCCGCGGCTCGGAGTCGGATCTTGCCCAAAAAAATGTTAGGGCCTCCTAGGGCCATATGAGGCCCTTTGGAACTTTAAAATGCCCCAAAACCGAGCACCAGATGCCTTCCAATCCCACCTCCGCAATTCCGACCAATACCGATAACCGACTCGGGAGGCCATTTAGAGATTTTTTTGGGCCAAGAAGCCCCTCAAAATTTACAAAGACCCTATTGGGACCCCTACGAAGGCACCCGTCAAATAAAATTACCCTGCCTGAAAATGTTCCGATTTACCCGTTTTCGTCGACTATTGATCACGCCCCAGCCACGTCCCGGGCCTGGAGTGTTATTTTGCCAAAAAATTTTTAGGGCCTCCTTGGGACATATAAGGCCCTTTGGAACCTTAACATGCCACAAAACCGGGCACCGGATGCCTTCCAATCCCCCCTCCGTAATTCCGACTAATAACCGATAAACGACTCGGGGGCTATTTAGAGGCCCTTTTGGGGCCAGCAGCCCCCTAAAACTTACAGAGACTCTATTGGGACCCCCGGGAAGGCACCCATCAAAAAAAATCACCCTGGCCGAAAATGTTCCGATTTACTCGTTTTCGTGGACAATACTCACGCCCCGGCCACGTCCCGGAGCCTGGAGTCGGATCTCGCCCAAAATGTTTTTATTGCCTTCTTGGGCAATATGAGGCCCTTTAGAACAGTAACAAGCCCCAAAACCGGGCAACGGATGCCTTCCAATCCCACCTCCTTAATTCCGACCAATACCGATAACCGACTCGGGAGGTTATTTAGAGGCCCTTTTGTGGCCAAAAGCCCCCCAAAATTTATAGAGACCCTATTTGGACCCCCGGAAGGCACCCGTCAAAAAAAATCACCCTGCCCGAAAATGTTCCGATTTACCTGTTTTCGTGGACTATTACTCACGCCCCGGCCACATCCCGGGGCCCAGAATCGCATCTTGCCCAAAAATTTATAGGGCCTCCTTGGGCCATATGAGGCCGTTTGGAACCTTTACATGCCCCAAAATCGAGCACCGGATGACTTCCAATCTAACCTCCGTAATTCCGACCAATACCGATAACTGACTCGCGAGGCCATTTAGAGGCACTTTTGGGGCCAGCAGCCCCCCAAAATTTACAGAGACCCTATTGGCACCCTCGGGAAGGCACCTGTAAAAAAAAATCACCCTGCCCGAAAATGTTCTGATTTACTTTTTTTGTGGACTATTACTCACGCCTCGGCCACGTCACAAGGCCTGGAGTCGGATCTTGCCTAAAATTTTGTTAGGCCCTCCTTGGGCCATATGAGGCCCTTTGGAACCTCAACATGCCCCAAAACCGGGCATTGGATGCCTTCCAATCCCAACTCTATATTTTCGACCAACCGATAACCGACTCGGGAGGCCATTTAGAGGTCCTTTTGGGGCCAGCAGCCTCCCAAAATTTATAGAGATCCTATTGAGACCCCATGCAAGGCACCGGTCAAAAAAAATCACCCTGTCCAAAATGTTCTGATTTACCCGTTTTCGTGGACTCACGCCCTGGCACGTCCCGGGGCCTGGAGTCGAATTTTGCCCAAAAAAAATTTAGTGCCTCCTTGGGCCATATGAGGACTTTTGGAACGTTAAAATGTCCCAAAACCGGGCAAGATATGCCTTCCAATCCCACCTGCGTAATTTCGGCCAATACCGATAACCGACTCGGGAGGCCATTTAGAAGCCCTTTTGGGGCAATAACCCCCAAAAATTTACAGAGACCCTGTTGGGACCCCTAGGAAGGAACGCGTCAAATAAAATCACCCTGCCCGAAAATGTTCCGATTTACCCATTTTCGTGGACTATTGATCACGCCTCGGCCACGTCCCGGGCATGGAGTCTTATCTTGCCAAAAATGTTTTCGGGTCTCCTTGGGCCATATAAGGCCCTTTGGAACCTTAACATGCCAAAAAACCGGGCACCGGATGCCTTCCAATCCCACCTCTGTAATTTCGACTAATACCGATAACCGACTCGGGAGGCCATTTAGAGGATCTTTTGGGGCTAGCAGCCCCCTAAAATTTACAGAGACCCTATTGGGACCCCCGGGAAGACACCCATAAAAAAAATCACCCTGCCCGAAAATGTTCCGATTTACTCGTTTTCGTGGACTATTACTCATGCCCCGGCCACGTCCAGGAGGCCTGGAGTCGGATCTTGCCCCAAAAAATTTTAGGGCCTCTTTGGGCCATATGAGGCCTTTTGGAACCTTAAAATGCCCAAAAACCGGGCACCATATGCCTTCCAAGCCCACCTCCGTAATTCCGACCAATACCGATAATCGACTCGGGAGGCCATTTAGAAGCCCTTTTGGGAGAAATAGCCCCTGAAAATTTACAGAGACCCTATCGGGACCCCTAGGAAGGCACCCGTCAAATAAAATCACTCTGCCCGAAAATGTTCCGATTTACCCGTTTTCGTGGACTATTGATCACGCCTCGGCCACGTCCCGGGCTTGGAGTCTTATCTTGCCAAAAATGTTTTCGGGTCTCCTTGGGCCATATAAGGCCCTTTGGAACCTTAACATGCCAAAAAAATCGGGCACCGGATGCATTCCAATCCCACCTCCGTAATTCCGACTAATACCGATAACCGACTCGGGAGGTTATTTAGAAGCCCCCCAAAATTTACAGAGACCCTATTGGGACCCCTGGGAAAGCACCCATCATAAAAAAATCACCCAGCCCGAAAATGTTCTAATTTATCCGTTTTCGTGGACTATTACTCACGCCCCGGCCACGTCCCGGAGCCTGGAGTCGGATCTTGCCCAAAAAAAATTTTAGGGCCTCCTTGGGCCATATGAGGCCCTTTGGAACAGTAACAAGCCCCAAAATCAAGCACCGGATGCCTTCCAATCCCACCTCCTTAATTCTAACCAATACCGATAACTGAATCGAGAGGTTATTTAGAGTCCCTTTTTGGGGCCAGAAGCCCCCCAAAAATTACAGAGACCCTATTGGGACCCCCGTGAAAGCACCCGTCAAAAAACATCACCCTGCCTGAAAATGTTCTGATTTATCCGTTTTGGTGGACTTACTCACGCCCCGGCCACGTCCCTGTACATAGAGTCGTATCTTGCCCAAAAAAATTTTAGGGCCTCCTTGGGCCATATGAGGCTCTTTGGAACCTTAATATGCCCGAAAATCGTACACCGGATGCCTTCCAATCCCATCTCCGTAATTCCGACCAATACCGATAACCGACTCGGGAGGCCATTTAGAGGCCGTTATGGGGCAAGAAGACCCCCAAAAATTAAAGAGACACTATTGGGATCTCCGGGAAGGCACCTGTCAAATAACATCACCCTGCCCGAAAATGTTCCGATTTACCCGTTTTCGTGTACTATTACTCACTCCCCGGCCACGTCCCGGGGCCCGGAGTCAGATCTTGCCCAAAGAAATTTTAGGGCCTCCTTGGGCCATATGAGGCCTTTTGGAACCTTAAAATGCCCCAAAACCGGGAACCATATGCCTTCCAAGCCCACCTCCGTAATTCCGACTAATACCAATAACCGACTCGGGAGGCCATTTAGAGGATCTTTTGGGGCCAGCAGCCCCCTAAAATTTACAGAGACCCTATTGGGACACCCGGGAAGGCACCCATCAAAAAAATCACCCTGCCCGAAAATGTTCCGATTTACTCGTTTTCGTGGACTATTACTCACACCCCGGCCACGTCCCGAGGCCTGGAGTCGGATTTTGCCCAAAACAATTTTAGGGCCTCCTTGGGCCATATGAGGCCCTTTGGAACAATAACAAGCCCCAAAACTGGGCACCGGATGCCTTCCAATCCCACCTCCTTAATTCTGACCAATACCGATAACCGACTCGGGAGGTTATTTACAGGGCGCTTTTGGGGCCAGAAGCCCCCCAAAATTTACAGAGACCCTATTGGGACCCCCGGGAAGGAACCCGTCAAAAAACATCACCCTGCCCGAAAATGTTCTAATTTACCCATTTTCGTGTGACTATTACTCACGCCTTGGCCACGTCCAGGAGCCTAGAGTCGGATCTTGCCCAAAAAATTTTTAGGTCCTCCTTGGGCCATATGAGGCCCTTTGGAACCTTAACTTGCCCCAAAACCAGGAAACGGATGTCTTCCAATCCCACCTCCGTAATTCCCACCAATTCCGATAACCGACTCGGGAGGCCATTTAGAGGCTGTTTTGGGGCAAGAAGGCCCCAAAATTTAAAGAGACCCTATTGGGACCCTCGGGAAGGCACCCTTCAAAAAACATCACCCTGCCTGAAAATATTCCGATTTACCCGTTTTCGTGAACTATTTTTCACGTCACGGCGGCCTTGGCCCGCGGCAAGGAGTCGGATCTTGCCCAAAAAAATGTTAGGGTCTCCTAGGGCCATATGAGGCCTTTTGGAACCTTAAAATGCCCCAAAACCGAGCACCAGATGCCTTCCAATCCCACCTCCGTAATTCCGACCAATACCGATAACCTACTCGGGAGGCCATTTAGAGATTTTTTTGGGCCAAGAAGCCCCTCAAAATTTACAAAGACCCTATTGGGACCCCTAGGAAGGCACCCGTCAAATAAAATTACCCTGCCTGAAAATGATCCGATTTACCCGTTTTCGTCGGCTATTGATCACGCCCCGGCCACGTCCCGGGCCTGGTGTGTTATTTTGCCCAAAAATTTTAAGGGCCTCCTTGGGACATATAAGGCCCTTTGGAACCTTAACATGCCACAAAACCGGGAACCGGATGCCTTCCAATCCCCCCTCCGTAATTCCGACTAATACCGATAACCGACTCGGGAGGCTATTTAGAGGCCCTTATGGGGCCAGCAGCCCCCTAAAACTTACAGAGACCCTATTGAGACCCCCGGGAAGGCACCCAACAAAAAAAATCACCCTGGCCGAAAATGTTCCGATTTACTCGTTTTCGTAGACAATACTCACGCCCCGGCCACGTCCCGGAGCCTGGAGTCGGATCTCGCCCAAAATGTTTTTAGGGCCTCCCTGGGCCATATGAGACCCTTTAGAACAGTAACAAGCCCCAAAACCGGGCACCGGATGCCTTCCAATCCCACCTCCTTAATTCCGACCATTACAGATAACCGACTCGGGAGGTTATTTAGAGGCCCTTTTGTGGCCAGAAGCCCCCCAAAATTTACAGAGACCCTATTGGGACCCCCGGGAAGGCACCCGTCAAAAAATATCACCCTGCCCGAAAATGTTCCGATTCACCAGTTTTCGTGGACTATTACTCACGCCCCGGCCACGTCCCGGGGCCCGGAATCGTATCTTGCCCAAAAATTTATAGGGCCTCCTTGGGCCATATGAGGCCGTTCTTAACCTTTACATGCCCCAAAATCAAGCACCGGATGACTTCCAATCCCACCTTCGTAATTCCGACCAATACCGATAACGGACTCGCGAGGCCATTTAAAGGCACTTTTGGGGCCAGCAGCCCCCCAAAATTTACAGAGACCCTATTGGCACCCCCGGGAAGGAACCTGTAAAAAAAAATCACCCTGCCCGAAAATGTTCCGATTTACTTGTTTTCGTGGACTATTACTCACGGCTCGGCCACGTCCCAGGGCCTGGAGTCGGATCTTGCCTAAAATTTTGTTAGGCCCTCCTTGGGCCATATGAGGCCCTTTGGAACCTTAACATGCCCCAAAACCGGGCATTGGATGCCTTCCAATCCCAGCTCTATATTTCTGACCAACCGATAACCGACTCGGGAGGTCCTTTTGGGGCCAGCAGCCTCCCAAAATTTATAGAGATCCTATTGAGACCCCCTGTAAGGCACCGGTCAAAAAAAATCACCCTGTCCAAAATGTTCCGCTTTACCCGTTTTCGTGAACTCACGCCCCGGCCACGTAACAGGGCCCAGAGATGGATCTTGCCCAAAAAAAATTTAGGGCCTCCTTGGGAAATATGAGGCCCTTTGGAACCTTAACATGCTTAAAACCGGGCACCGAATGCCTTCCAATCCCTCCTCCATAATTCCGACCAATACTGATAACCAACTCGGTAGGCAATTTAGAGGCCCTTTTGGCGCAAGAAGCCCCAAAAATTTACATAGACCCTATTGGGAACCCGTAAAAATATCATCCTGTCCGAAAATGTTCCGATTTACTCGTTTTGATGGTTTATTACTCACACCCCAGCCACGTCCCAGAGCCCAGCGTCGGATCTTGCCCAAAATTTTGTTAGGGCCTCCTTGGGCCATATGAGGCCCTTAAGAACCTTAACATGCCCCAAAACCGGGCACTGGATGCTTCCGTTCCCACCTCTGTAAATCCGACCAATACCGATAACCGACTTGGGAGGCCATTTAGATGCCCTTTTGGGGCCAGCAGCCCCGCAAAATTTACAGAGACCCTATTGAAACCCCCCGGAAGGCACCCATTAAAAAAAATACTCTGCCCGAAAATGATCCGATTTACCCGTTTTCGTGGACTATTGATCACGCCCTAGCCACGTCCCGGGGCCTGGAGTCTGATCTTGCCCAAAAAAATTTAGGGCCTCCTTGAGCCATATAAGGCCCTTTGGAACATTATCATGCCCCAAAACCGGGCACCGGATGCCTTCTATTCTCACCTCCGTAATTCCGACCAATACCGATAACCGACTCGGGTGGGAGATCCTTTTGGGCCAAGAAGCCCCACAACATTTACAGAGACCCTATTGGGACCCCTAGGAAGGCACATGTCAAATAAAATTACCCTTCCTTAAAAAGTTCCGATTTACCCGTTTTGTGGACAATACTCACGCGACGGCACGTCCCGGAGCCTGGAGTCGGATCTTGCAAAAAATGTTTTTAGGGCCTCCTTGGGCCATATGAGGCCCTTTGGAACAGTAACAAGCCCCAAAATCGGGCACCAGATGCCTTCCAATCCAACCTCCTTAATTCCGACCAATACCGATAACCGACTCGTGAGGTTATTTAGAGGCCCTTTTGTGGCCACAAGCCCCCCAAAACTTACAGAGTCACTATTGGGAACCCCGGGAAGGAACCCGTCAAAAAACACCACCTGCCCGAAAAATGTTCCAATTTACCCGTTTTCGTGGACTATTACTCACGCCCCGGCCACGTCCTTGGGCCCGGAATCGCATCTTGCCCAAAAATTTATAGGGCCTGCTTGGGCCATATAAGGCTGTTTGGAACCTTAACATGCCCCAAAATCCAGCACCGGATGACTTCCAATCCCACCTCCGTAATTCCGACCAATACCAATAACTGACTCGCGAGGCCATTTAGAGGCACTTTTGGGGCAACCAGCCCCCCAATATTTACAGCGACCCTATTGGCACCCCCAGGAAAGCACCCGTCAAATAAAATCACCCTGCCCGAAAATGTTTCGACTTACCCGTTTTTGTGGACTATTGATCACGCCCCGAGCCTGGAGTCGGATCTTGCCCAAAAATTTTAGGGCCTCCTTGGGCCATATAAGGCCCTTTGGAACTTTAACATGCCACAAAACCGGGCACTGGATGCCTTCCAATCCCGCCTCCGTAATTCTGACCAATACCGATAACCGACTGGCGAGGCCATTTAGAGGCAGTTTTGGGGCCAGAAGCCCTCCAAAATTTACAGAGACCCTATTGGCACCCCCGGGAAGGCACCTGTAAAAAAAATCACCCTGCCTGAAAATGTTCCGATTTACCCGTTTTCGTGGACTATTACTCACGCCTCGGCCACGTCCCGGGGCCTGGAGTCGGATCTTGCCTAAAATTTTGTTAGGGCCTCCTTGGGCCATATGAGGATCTTTGGAACCTTAACATGCCCTAAAACCGGGCATTGAATGCCTTCCAATCCCAGCTCCATAATTCCGACCAATACCGATAACCGACTCGGGAGGCCATTTAGAGGTCCTTTTGGGGCCAGCAGCCTCCCAAAATTTACTGAGACCCTATTGAGACCCCCTTGAAGGCACCCGTCAAAAATAATCACCCTGTCCGAAAATGTTCCGATTTACCCGTTTTCGTGGACTCACGCCCCGGCCACGTCCAAGGGCCCAGAGACGGATCTTGCCCAAAAAATTTTTAGGGCCTCCTTGTGCCATATGAGGCCCTTTGGAACCTTAACATGCTTGAAACCGGGCACCGGATTCCTTCCAATCCCTCCTCCATAATTCCGACCCATACCGATATCCAACTCGGTAGGCAATTTAGAGGCCCTTTTGGCGCAAGAAGCCCCAAAAATTTACAGAGACCCTATTGGGAACCCTGGGAAGGCACCCTTAAAAAAATCACCCTGCCCGAAAATGTTCCGATTTACACGTTTTCATGGTTTATCACTCACACCCCTGTCAAGTCCCAGAGCCCAGCGTCGGATCTTGCCCAAACTTTTGTTTGGGCCTCCTTGGGCCATATGAGGCCCTTAGGAACCTTAACATGCCCCAAAACCCGGCACTAGATGCTTCCAATCCCACCTCCGTAATTCCGACCAATTCCGATAACCAACTGGGGAGGCCATTTAGATGCCCTTTTGGGGCCAGCAGCCCCCCAAAATTTACAAAGACCCTATTGAGACCCCCGAGAAGGACCCATAAAAAAAAATCACCCTGCCCGAAAATATTCCGATTTACCCGTTTTCGTGGACTATTACTCACGCCCCGTCCACGTCCCGGGCCTAGAGTCTTATTTTGCCCAAAAAATTTTTAGGGCCTCCTTGGGACATATAAGGCCCTTTGGAACCTTAACATGCCACAAAACCGGGCACTGGATGCCTTCCAATCCCACCTCCGTAATTCCGACTAAGACCGATAACCGACTCGGGAGGTTATATAAAGGCCCTTTTGTGGCCAGAAGCCCCCCAAAGCTTACAGAGACCCTATTGGGACCCCCGGAAAGACACCCGTTAAAAAAAATCACCCAGCCCGAAATATTACGATTTACCCGTTTTCGTGGACTATTACTCACGCCTCGGCCACGTCCAATGGCCTTGAGTCGGATCTTGCCTAAAATTTTATTAGGGCCTCCTTGGGCCATATGAGGTCCTTTGGAACCTTAACATGCCCCAAAACCGAGCACCAGATGCCTTCCAATCCCATCTCCATAATACCGATAACCGACTCGGGAGGCCATTTAGAGGCCGTTTTGGGGCAAGAAGACCCCCAAAATTTAAAGAGACACTACTGGGACCTCCGGGAAGGCACCCGTCAAAAAACATCACCCTGCCCGAAAATGTTCCGATTTACCCGTTTTCGTGAACTTTTACTCACGCCCTGGCCCATCCTGGGGCCCGGAGTTTGATTTTGCCCAAAAAAAATTTAGGGCCTCCTTGGGCCATATGAGGCCTTTTGGAACCTTAAAATGCCCCAAAACCGGGCACCATATGCATTCCAAGCCCACCTCCGTAATTCCGACTAATACCGATAACGGACTCGGAAGGCCATTTAGAGGATCTTTTGGGGCCAGCAGCCCCCTAAAATTTACAGAGAAGCTATTGGGACACCCGGGAAGGCACCCATCAAAAAAAATCACCCTGCCCGAAAATGTTGCGATTAACTCGTTTTCGTGGACTATTACTCCCGCCCCGCCCACGTCCCGGGGCCTGGAGTCGGATCTTGCCCAAAAAAATTTTAAGGCCTCCTTGGGCAATATGAGGCCCTTTGGAACAATAACAAGCCCCAAAACCGGGCACCGGATGCCTTCCAATCCCACCTCCTTAATTCCGACCAATACCGATAACCGACTCGGGAGATTATTTAGAGTCCCTTTTGGGGCCAGAAGCCCCCCAAAATTTACAGAGACCCTATTGGGACCCCCAGGAAGGAACCCGTTAAAAAATATCACCCTGCCCGAAAATGTTCTAATTTACCCGTTTTCGTGGACTATTACTCACGCCCTGGCCACGTCCCGGAGCCTGGAGTCGGATCTTGCCCTAAATTTTTTGAGGGCCTCCTTGGGCCATATGAGGCCCTTGGGAACCTTAACTTGCCCCAAAACCACGAAACGGATGCCTTCCAATCCCACCTCCGTAATTCCCACCAATACCGATAACCGACTCGGGAGGCCATTTAGAGGCCGTTTTGGGGCAAGAAGGCTCCCAAAATTTACAGAGACCCTATTGGGACCCCCGGGAAGGCACCCTTCAAAAACCATCACTCTGTCCGAAAATATTCCGATTTACCCGTTTTCCTGAACTATTTTTCACGACCCTGCGGCCTTGGCCCGAGGCCCGGAGTCGGATCTTGCCCAAAAAAATTTTAGGGCCTCCTTGGGCCATATAAGTCCCTTTGGAACCTTAAAATGCCCCAAAATTGGGCACCAGATGCCTTCCAATCCCACCTCCTTAATTCCGACCACTACCGATAACCGACTCGGGAGGCCATTTAGAGATCCTTTTGGGCCAAGAAGCCCCCCAAAATTTACAGAGACCCTATTGGGACCCCTAGGAAGGCACCCGTCAAATAAAATTACTCTGCCTGAAAATGTTCCGATTTACCCGTTTTCGTGGACAATACTCACGCCCCGGCCACGTCCCGGAGCCTGGAGTCGGATCTTGCCCAAAATGTTTTTAGGGCCTCCTTGGGCCATATGAGGCCCTTTGGAACAGTAACAAGCCCCAAAACCGGGCACCGGATGCCTTCCCATCCCACCTCCTTAATTCCGACCAACACCGATAACCGACTCGGAAGGTTATTTAGAGGCCCTTTTGTGGCCAGAAGCCTCCCAAAATTTATAGAGACCCTATTGGGACCCCCGGGAAGGCACCCGTCAAAAAACATCACTCTGCCCGAAAATGTTCCGACTTACCCGTTTTCGTGGACTATTACTCACGCCCCGGCCACGTCCTTGGGCCCGGAATCGCATCTTGCCCAAAAATTTAGAGGGCCTCCTTGGGCCATATGAGGCTGTTTGGAACCTTAACATGCCCCAAAATCGAGCACCGGATGACTTCCAATCCCACCTCCGTAATTCCGACCAATACCGATAACTGACTCGCGAGGCCATTTAGAGGCACTTTTGGGGCAAGCAGCCCCCCAAAATTTACAGAGACCCTACTGGCACCCCCAGGAAGGCACCTGTCAAATAAAATCACCCTGTCCGAAAATGTTCCTACTTACCCGTTTTCGTGGACTATTGATCACGCCCCGAGCCTGGAGTCGGATCTGGCCCAAAATTTTTTAGGGCCTCCTTGGGACATATAAGGCCCTTTGGAACTTTAACATGCCACAAAACCGGGCACCGGATGCCTTCCAATCCCGCCTCCGTAATTCCGACCAATTTAGATAACCGACTCGCGAGGCCATTTAGAGGCACTTTTGGGGCCAGCAGCCCCCAAAATTTACAGGGATCCTATTGGCACCCTCGGGAAGGCACCTGTAAAAAAAACCACCCTGCCTGAAAATGTTCCGATTTACCCGTTTTCGTGGACTATTACTCACTCCTCGGCCACGTCCCGGGGCCTTTAGTCGGATCTTGTCTAAAATTTTGTTAGGGCCTCCTTGGGTCATATGCGGCCCTTTGGAACCTTAACATGCCCAAAAACCGGGCATTAGATGCCTTCCAATCACAGCTCCATAATTCCGACCAATACCGATAACCGACTCGGGAGGCCATTTAGAGGTCCTTTTGAGGCCAGTAGCCTCCCAAAATTCACAGAGACCCTTTTGAGACCCCTTGGAAGGCACACGTCAAAAAAAATCACCCTGTCCGAAAACGTTCCGATTTACCCGTTTTCGTGGACTCTCGCCCCGGCTACGTCCCAGGGCCCAGAGACGGATCTTGCCCAAAAAATCTTTAGGGCCTCCTTGGGCCATATGAGGCCCTTTGGAACCTTAACATGGTTAAAACCGGGCACCGGATGCCTTCCAATCCCTCCTCCATAATTCCGACCAATACCGATAACCAACTCGGTAGGCAATTTAGAGGCCCTTTTGGCGCAAGAAGCCCCAAAAATTTACGGAGACCCTATTGGGAACCCTGGGAAGGCACCTGTACAAAAATCACCCTGCCCAAAAATGTTCCGATTTACCCGTTTTCATGGTTTATTACTCACACCCCTGCCACGTCCCAGAGCCCGGCGTCGGATCTTGCCCGAAATTTTGTTAGGGCCTCCTTGGGCCATATGAGGCCCTTAGGAACCTTAACATGCCCCAAAACCGGGCACTGGATGCTTCCATTCCCACCTCTGTAATTTCGACCAATACCGATAATCGACTTGGGAGGCCATTTAGATGCCCTTTTGGGGACTGCACCCATCAAAAAAGATCACCTTGCCCGAAAATGTTCTGATTTACCCGTTTTCGTGGACTCATGCCCCGGCCACGTCTTGGGGCCCGGAGTCGGATCTTGTCCAAAATTTTTTAGGGCCTCCTTGGGACATATGAGGCACTTTGGAACCTTAACATGCCCCAAAACCGGGCACCAGATGCCTTCCAATCCCACCTCCGTAATTCCGACCAATACCGATAACCGACTCGGGAGGCCATTTAGAGGCCCTTTTGGGGCAAGAAGCCCCCCAAAATTTAAAGAGACCCTATTGGGACCCCCGGGAAGGCACCCGTCAAAAAACATCACCCTGCCCGAAAAAGTTCCGATTTACGCGTTTTCGCGAACTATTTCTCACGCCCCGGCAACGTCCCGGGGCCCGGAGTCAGATCTTGCCCAAAATTTTGTTATGGCCTCCTTGGGGGATATGAAGCCTTTTGGAACCTTAACATGCCTGAAAACCGGGCACCAAAGGCCTTCCAAACCCACCTTCGTAATTCGACCAATACCGATAACCGACTCGGGGGGCCATTTAAAGGCACTTTTGGGGCCAGACTCACCCCAAAAATTTAAAGAGACCCTATTGGGAACCCCGAGAAGGCACCAGTTAAAGAATAACCCTTCCCGAAAATGTTCCGATTTACCCGTTTTCGTGGACTATTCATCACGCCCCGGCCACGTCCCGTGGCCTGGAGTCGGATCTTGCCCAATAATTTTTTAGGGCCTTTTCGGGCCATATGAGGCCCTTTGGAATAGTAACATGCCCAAAAACCGGGTACCGAATTCCTTCTAATCCCACCTCCGTAATTCCGACCAATACCGATAACCGACTCGGGAGGCCATTTAGAGGCCCATTTGGGGCCAGCAACCCCCCAAAATTTGTAGAGACCCTAATAGGACCCCCGGAAAGGCACCCGTCAAAAAAATCACCCTGGCCCAAAAATGTTCCGATTTACCCGTTTTCGTGGACTATTACTCACGCCCAGGCCACGTCCCAGGGCCAGGAGTAGCATCTTGCCCAAAATTTTGTTAGGGACTCCTTGGGCCATATGAGGCCCTTTGGAACCTTAACATGCCCTAAAACCGGGAACCGGATGCCTTCCAATCCCACCTCCGTAATTCCGACCAATACCGATAACCAACTCGGGAAACAATTTAGAGGCCCTTTTGGGGCAAGGAGCCCCCCAAAATTTACAAAGACCCCATTGGGACCCCCGGGAAGGCACCTGTAAAAAAAATCACCCTGCCCAAAAATGTTCCGATTTACTCGTTTTCATGGACTATTACTCACGCCCCGGCCACGTCCCAGGGCCCAGAGTCGCATCTTTCCCAAAATTTTGTTAGGGCCTCCTTGGGCTATATGAGGCCATTTGGAACAATAACATGCCCCAAAACCGGGCAACGGATGCCTTCCAATCCCACCTCCGTAATTCCGACCAATACCGATAACTGACTCGGGAGGCCCTTTTGGGGCCAGAATCCCCCCAAAATTTACAGAGACCCTATTGGGACCCCCGAGAAGGCACCCATCAAAAAAAATCACCCTGCTCGAAAATGTTCCGATTTACCCGTTTTCGTGGACTATTACTCACGCCCCGGCCACGTCCCGGGGCCCGGAGTCAGATCTTGCCCTATAAATTTTTAGGGCCTCTTTGGGCCATATGAGGCCCATTGGAATTGTAACATGCCCAAAAACCGGGTACCGAATGCCTTCAAATCCCACCTCCGTAATTCCGACCAATACCTATAACCGACTCGGGAGGCCATTTAGAGGCCCTTTTGGGGCCAGCAGCCCCCCAAATTTTACAAAGACCCTATTAGGACCCCCGGGAAGGCACCCGTCAAAAAAATCACCCTGCCCCAAAAAATTTTCGATTTACCCGTTTTCGTGGACTATTACTCACGCCCTAGCCACGTCCCGGGGCCAGGAGTAGCATCTTGCCCAAAATTTTATTAGGGCCTCCTTGGGCTATATGAGGCCCTTTGGAACCTTAAGATGCCCTAATACCGGGCACCGAATGCAATCCAATCCCACCTCAGTAATTCCGACCATTACCGATAACCAACTCGGGAGGAAATTTAGAGGCCGTTTTGGGGCAAGAAGCCCCCCAAAATTTACAGAGACCCCATTGGGACCCCCGGGAAGGCACCTGTAAAAAAAATCACCCTGCCCGAAAATGTTCCGATTTACCCGTTTTCGTGGACTATTATTCACGCCCCGGCCACGTCCCAGGGCCCCGAGTCGCATCTTGACCAAAATTTTTTTAGGGCCTCCTTGGGCCAAATGAGGCCCTTTGGAACCTTAACATGCCCAAAAATCGGGCACCAAATGCCTTCCAATCCCACCTCCGTAATTCCGACCAATAATGTTAATCGACTCGGGAGGCCATTTAGAGGCCCTTTTGGGGCAAGAATCCCTCCAAAATTTACAGAGATCTTATTGGGAACGCTGGGAAGGCACCTGTCAAAAAAATCACCCGGCCTGAAAATGTTCCAACTTACCCGTTTCCGTGGACTATTACTCACGCCTCGGCCACGTCCCTGGGCGCAGAGTCGGATCTTGCCCCAAAAATTTTTAGGGCTTCCTTGGGCCATATGAGGCCCTTAGGAACCTTAACATGCCCCAAAATCGGGCATAGGATGCCTTCCAATCCCACCTCCGTAATTTCGACCAATACCGATAACCGACTCGGGAGGACATTTAGAGGCCCTTTTGGGTCCAGCCACCCCCCAAAATTTACAGAGACCCAAGTGGGACCCCCAGGAAGGCAGCTGTCAAAAAAATCACCCTGCCCGAAAGTGTTCCGATTTACCCGTTAACGTGGACTATTACTCACGCCCCGGCCACGTCCCGGGGCCCAGAGTCGGATCTAGGGCCTCCTTCGGCCATATGAGGCCCTTTAGAACCTTAACATGCCCAAAAGCTGACACCGGAGGCCTTCCAATCTCACCTCCGTAATTCCGACCAATTCCGATAACAGACTAAGGCCTTTTAGAGACCCTTTGGGGGCAAGAAGGTCCTTATAATTTAGAGAGACTGTATTGGGACCCCTGGTAAGCCACCTGTAAAAAAAATCACCCTGCCCGAAAATGTTCCGATTTACTCGTTTTCGTGGACTATTACTCACGCCCCGGCCACGTCCTGGGGCTCGGAGTCGGATCTTGCCCAATAATTTTTTAGGGCCTCTTTGGGCCATATGAGGCCCTTTGGAATAGTAACATGCCAAAAAACCAGGTACCGAATGCTTTCCAATCCCACCTCCGTAATTCCGACCAATACCGATAACCGACTCGTGAGGCCATTTAGAGGCCCTTTTGGGGCCAGCAGCCCCCCAAAATTTACAGAGACCCTATTAGGACCCCCGGAAAGGCACCCGTCAAGAAAATCACCCTGCCCCAAAAATGTTCCGATTTACCCTTTTTCGTGGACTATTACTCACGCCCCGGGCACGTCCCGGGGCCAGGAGTCGCATCTTGCCCAAAATTTTGTTAGGGCCTCCTTAACCCATATGAGGCCCTTTGGAACCTTAACATGCCATAAAACTGGACACCGGATGCCTTCCAATCTCACCTCCGTAATTCCGACCAATACCGATAACCAACTCGGGAGGCAATTTAGAGGCCCTTTTAGGCATTAAGCCCCCCAAAATTTTCAAAGACCCTATTGGGACCCCTAAGAAGGCACCCGTCAAAAAAAATCACCTTGCACCAAAAATGTTCCGATTACCCGTTTTCGTGGACTATTACTCACGCCCCGGCCACGTCCCAGGGCCCGGAGTCGGATCTTGCCCAAAAACTTTTTGAGCCTCCTTGGGCCATATGAGGCCCTTAGGAACCTTATCATGCCCCAAAATCGGGCACCAGATGCCTTCCAATCCCACCTCCGTAATTACGACCAATACCGATAACCGACTCGAGAGGCCATTTAGAGGCCCTTTTGGGACCAGCAATCCCGTAAAATTTACAGAGACCCAATTGGGACCCCCAGGAAGGCACCTGTGAAAAAAAATCACCCTACCCGAAAAGGTTTCGATTTACCCGTTTTCGTCGACTATTACTCACGCCCCTGCCACGTCCCGGGCCCAGAGTCGGATCTTGCCCGAAAATGTTCCGATTTACCCGTTTTCGTTTACTATTGATCACGCCACGGACGCGTCCCGAGGCCTGGAGTCGGATCTTGCCCAAAAATTTTTAGGGCCTCCTTGGGCCATATAAGGCCCTTTGGAACCTTAACATTCCCCAAAACCGGGCACCGGATGCCTTCGAATCCCACATCCATAATTCCGACCATTATCGATAACCGACTCGATAGGCCATTTAGAGACCCTTTTGGGGCCAGAAGCCCCCTAAAATTTCTACAGACCCTTTTGGGACCCCCGGGAAGGCACCCATCAAAAAAAATCACCCTTCCCGAAAATGTTCCGATTTACCCGTTTTCGTGGACTATTACTCACGCCCCGGCCACGTCCCCGGCCCAGAGTCGGATCTTGCCCAAAAAATTTTAGGGCCTCCTTGGGCTATATGAGGCCATTTGGAACAGTAACATGCCCCAAAACCGGGCACCGGATGCCTACCAATCCCACCTCCGTAATTCCGACCAATAACGATAACCGACTCGGGAGGCCCTTTTGGGGCCAGAATCAACCCAAAAGTTACAGAGAAGGAACGCGTTAAAAAAATCACCCTTCTCCAAAACGTTCAGATTTACCCGTTTTCGTGGACTATTACCTACTCCCCGGCCACATCCCGGGGCCCGGAGTCGGAACTGGACCAAAATTTTTTAACGCCTCCTTGGGCCATATGAGGCCATTTAGAACTTAACATGCGCCAAAATCGGGCACCGAATGCCTTCGAATCCCACATCCGTAATTCCGACCAATACCGATAACCGACTCGGGAGGCCATTTAGATTCCCTTTTGGGGCAAGAAGCCCCCCAAAATTTACAGAGACCCTATAGGGACCCCCGGGAAGGCACCCGTCAAAAAAATCACCCTGCCCGAAAATGTTCCGATTTACCCGATTTCGTGGACTATTACTCACGACCCGGCCACGTCATGGGGCCCAGAGTCGGATTTTGCCAAAATTTATTAGGGCCTCCTTGGGCCATATGAGGCCCTTTCGAACAGTAACATGCCCATAACCTAGCACCGTATGGCTTCCAATCCCACTGCCGTAATTCCGACGAATACCGATAACCGAATCGGGAGCCCATTTAGAGGCCCTTTTGGGGCAAGAAGCCCCCCAAAATTTTCTAAGACCCTATTGGGACCCCTGGGAAGGCACCCATCAAAAAAAAATACCCTGCCCGAAATTGCTCCGATTTACCCGTTTTCGTGGAATATTACTCACGCCCTGGCCAGGTCCCGAGGCTCCGAGTCGGATCTTGCCCAAATTTTTTTAGGACCTCTTAGGGCCATATGAGGCCCTTTGGAATAGAAACATGCCCAAAAACCGGGCACTGGATGCCTTCCAATCCCAACTCCGTAATTCCGACCAATACCGATAACCAACTCGGGAAGCAATTTAGAGGCCCTTTAGGGGCAAGAAGCCCCCCAAAATTTACAGAGACCCTATTGGGACCCCCGGAAAGGCACCTGTAAAAAAATTCATCCTGCCCGAAAATGTTCCGATTTACCCGTTTTAGTGGACTATTACTCACGCCCCATCCATGTCCCGGGGCCCAGAGTCCCATCTTGCCGAAAATTTATTTAGGCCTCCTTGGGCCAAATAAGGCCCTATGGATCCTTAACATGCCCCAAAACCAGGCCCCGGATGCCTTCCAATCCCACCTCCGTGATTCCGACCCATACCGATAACTTACTCGGAAGCCATTTAGAGGCCCTTTTGGGGCAAGAACCCCCAAAATTTACAGAGACCTTATTGGGAACCCTGGGAAGGCAACTATCAAAAAAATCACCCTGTCCGAAAATATTCCAATTTACCCGTATTCGTGGACTATTACTCACCCCCCGGCCACGTCCATGGGCCCAGAGTCGGGTCTTGCCAAAAAAATTATTTAGGGGCTCCTTGGGCCATATAAGACCCTTTGGAACCTTAACATGCCCCAAAACCTGGCACCGGATGCCTTCGAATCCCACATCCGTAATTCCGACCAATACCGATAACCGACTCGGGAGATCATTTATAGGCCCTTTTGGGTCCAGCAGCCCCCCAAAATTTACATAGACCCTACTGGGACCCCCGGGAAGGCACCCTTCAAAAAAATCACCCTGCCCGAAAATGTTTCGATGTACCCATTTTCGTGGACTATTATTACTCACGCCCCCGCCACGTCCCGGGGCCCGGAGTCGGATCTTGCCCAAAAAAATTTTAAAGCCTCCTTGGGCCAGATGAGGCCCTTTGAAACCTTAACATGCCCAAAAACGTCACCGGAGGCTTTCCAATCCCACCTCCGTAATTCCGACCAATACCGATAACCGACTCGGGAGGCCATTTAGAGGCCCTTTTGGGGCCAGCAGCCCCCCAAAATTTACAGAGACCCTATTAGGACCCCCGGAAAGGATACCGTCAAAAAAAACACCCTGCCCCAAAAATTTTCTGAGTTACCCGTTTTCGTGAACTATTACGCACGCCCCGACCACGTCCCGGGGCCCGGAGTCAGATCTTGCCCAAAAATTTATTAGGGCCTCCTTCGTCCATATGAGTCCCTTTGGAACCTTAACATGCCCCAATACCGGGAACCGGATGCATTCCAATCCTACCTCCGTAATTCAAACCAATGCCGAAAAACCGACACGGGAGGCCATTTAGAGGCCCTTTTAGGAGCCAGCAGCCCCCCAAAATTTACAGAGACCCTATTGGGACCCCCGGGAAGGCACCCGTCAAAACAAATCACCCTGCCCAAAAATGTTGCGATTTAACCGTTTTCGTGGACTATTACTCACGCCCCAGCCACTTCCCGGGCCCTGGAGTCAGATCTTACCCAAAAAACTTTTAACGCCTCCTTGGGCCATATGAGGCCGTTTGGAACTTTTAAATGCCCAAAAACCTGGCAACAGATGCCTTCCAATCCCACCTCCATAATTTCGACCAATACCTATAACCGACTCGGGAGGCCCTTTTGGGGCCAGAAACCCCCTAAAATTTGCAGATACCCTATAGGGTTACTAGGGAAGGCACGCGTTTAAAAAAATCATCCTGCCCGAAAATGTTCCGATTTACCTGTTTTCGTGGACTTTACAGACGCCCGGGCACGACCCAGGGCCCAGAGTCGAATCTTGCCCAAAAATTTTTTAGGGACTCCTAGGGCCATATGAGGCCCTTTGTAACCTTAGCAAGCCCCAAAACCGGGCACCGGATGCATTCCGATCCCACCTTTGTAATTCCGACCAATAACGATAACCGACTCGGGAGGCCATTTAGAGGCCCTTATGGGGCAAGAAGCCCCCCAAAATTAACAAAGACCCTATTGGGACCCCCAGGAAGGCACCCGTTAAATAAAATCACCCTGCCCGAAAATGTTCCGATTTACCCATTTTCGTGGACTTTACACACGCCCGGCCACGACTCGGGGCCCGGAGTCGGATCTTGCCCAAAATTTTTATTAGGGACTCCTAGGGCCATATGAGGCCCTTTGTAACCTTAGCATGCCCCAAAACCGGGCACCGGATGCATTCCAATCACAACTCTGTAATTCCGATCAATAACGATAACCGACTCGGGAGGCCATTTAGAGGCCCTTTTGGGGCAAGAAGCCCCCCAAAAATAACAAAGACCCTATTGGGACCCCCGGGAAGGCACCCGTCAAATAAAATCACCCTGCCGAAAATGTTCCGATTTACCCGTTTTCGTGGACTTCACTCACGCCGGCCACGTCCCGGGGACCGGGGTCGGATCTTGCCCAAAATTTATTTAGGGACTCCTAGGGCCATATGAGGCCCTGTGAAACCTTAACATGCCCCAAAATCGGGCACCAGATGCTTTCCAATACCCATAACCAACTCGGGAGGCCATTTAGAGGCCCTTTTGCGGCCAACAGCCCCCTAAAATTTACAGAGAACCTTTTGGGACCCCCGGGAAGGCACGCATCAAAAAAATCATCCTGCCCGAAAATGTTCCGATTTACCCGTTTTCGTGGACTATTACTCACACCCGGTCCACGACCCGGGGCCCGGAGTCGGATCTTGCCCAAAATGTTTTTAGGGACTCCTTGGGCCATATGAGGCCCTTTGGAACCTTAACATGCCACAAAACCGGCCACCAGATGCATTCCAATCCCTCCTCCGTAATTCCGACCAATAATGATACTACGCTATACTATGAGCATACAATCAATCGAAATCCACCTATCATGATTCTAAGTTCCTCTAACGCGAATCTAACAACCTAAGTTCAAGAATCTACTCCTATCGAACTAGAAAAACGCTAGTTACCTTGATCTTCGCGTGGGAATTAGTAGGATGCTCAATTGTAGTCTAAACACCTTGTGAATGGTCACCTCCTTCGTCTCCTACGATCACAACCAAAAAGAACTCAACCAAAGCTTGAAACCGGTACGAAAATGGCTTGAAAACACTAAGAAAACTGATTTTTGTGTGGGGAAAATGATGAAGGAAAACAAAGAGAACTCTTCTCTATTTTTTTTGAATGGGGCGTGTGAAATGGGAGATGCAAAGGGGTGCAAAAATGCTGATTTAAAAAGACAGCAAAGGGGTGTAAAGAGGATGATTAAGTGATGGTTTAATGGTGGTTTTGATGGCCATCAATAGGAGGCTTAATGAGGGTGAGTGAAAGGGGTTGGCTCATCAAGTTTTAACGTTACAAAGCTGTCCAAACTCTTCATAAACCCAAGTGAAAAATCAGATTTTCGGACTCGTAAGCTCAATAGCAAAACGTGCGCAAACACTAGTACAATGCACGTGTTATAAAATGAAATTCAACGTTTAAAATAAATATTATAAATAAATATTTTTATGAATAAAAATTATATTTACCAACGTAGTATATATATACATTTACCAAGCTATCACATTATATGATTCGCACATAAACGAGCGCTACATTGCCCGTTAAAGAAATGGACGCAAAATACAAGCATTGCTCGTATACCACACAATCACACTTAAATTCACATATAAAATATATAATTATTTTCAAAATAAAATGTAAACATATAATATAAGTTTATAACAGAAAATATATTTACAAAACATAATTTACCGTCTAACATAGTAATAATAAACGCGCGAAATTTTCACGAAAATTCGGGGTGTTACAATCTCCCCTCCTTAGAAAAAGTTTCGCCCTCGAAACTTAAAATAACAAGGAAATACCTGAGACAAAAAGCTCGGGATACTTAAGCCTCATAGACTCTTCCGTTTCCCAAGTGGCTTCCTCGTACTTTTGGCTTCTCCAAAGCACCTTATCCAACGGTATCACCTTTCTTCTCAATGCACGATTCTGACGGTCCAAGATTTGGACAGGTCGCTCTTCGAAAGTCAAATTCGGTTCAATTGCGACCGATTCTACAGGAATGACATGAGAGGGATCGCTGCGATATCTCCGCAACTGCGATACATGGAACACATCGTGCACTCTCGACAAATCAGGTGGCATAGCCAATCTGTAAGCCACCTCCCCAATTCTCTCGAGGATTTCATAGGGACCAACATACTTCGGACTTAACTTGCCTTTCTGTCCGAATCTCATCACACCCTTCATAGGAGACACTTTCAAAAGCACCTTATCCCCAATGGTGTAAGAAATAGGCTTCCGACGTAGGTCTGCATATGACTTCTGTCTATCCTGAGCAGCCTTCATTCTAGCCTGGATAACCTTCACTTGCTCCACAGTATCCTGAATCAAGTCTGGCCCCAATACCAAGGAGTCACTAATGTCGCTCCAACAAGTAGGACTACGACACTTTCGTCCATACAACGCCTCATAAGGAGCCATCTGGATACTAGCATGGTAACTGTTATTGTAGGAATACTCTACCAAATTCAACGACTTCAACCAAGACTCTTGAAATTCCAATGCACAAGCACGGAGCATATCTTCTAAAGTCTGAATGGTCCTCTCCGTTTGCCCATCAGTAGCGGCATGAAATGCGGTACTCAACTTCAACTTAGTACCAAAAGCCTCTTGTAGAGCAACCCAAAAATGAGACAAGAATCTAGGATCACGGTCAGAAACTATATCCTTCGGAACACCATGCAACCGGATGATTTCATTAGCATAAGCTTCCGCTAACTCTTCCGTAGACCAAGTATTCTTCATCGGAATAAACCGTGCTACCTTGGTCGAACGGTCTACTATCACCCAAACAGCATTCTTACCACCAGCAGCTCTCAGGAGACCCATAACAAAGTCCATCGAGATAGAATCGAACTTCCATGCTGGAATAGGCAATGGTTGTAGCAATCCACCTGGCCTTTGATGCTTGATCTTAACCTTTTGACACACCAGACATCTAGCCACAAATTCAGCCACTTCTCTCTTCATACAAGGCCACCAGAAATGAGCCTTGAGATCTTTATAAAGCTTATCACCCCCAGGATGAACAGAATAGGGAGTATAATGGGCTTCTTCGAGAATCTTCTTCTTGAGTTCTAAATCATTAGGCACACACCAACTGCCCATAAATTTCAGACTTCCCTCATAATCGACTTCAAAATTCTCGGCTCGACCCTGAGCTTTAGCTTCTCGAATCTTCTCTAACTTGGGATCATTCCTTTGCTTCTCTCGCAATTCTTGGAACAAAACAGGTTTAGCACTCATAGCACAAAGAGTTTCTACAGAACCCTGAGGTACAACCTCAATTTCGAGCTTCCGAAACTCGTCACACAAATCCCTCGGCAAGGTTCTAGCCGCACTAAGAGAATGCTTCGACTTGCGACTGAGAGCATCAGCAACCACATTAGCTTTACCCTCATGATAATCAAGCTGTAGATCATAATCTTTGATCAATTCCAACCACCTTCTCTGTCTCAAATTCAAATCACGCTGGGTGAAAATATACTTAAGACTCTTGTGGTCGGTGAACACTTTGCACGGAACTCCATACAAATAGTGTCGCCAAATTTTAAGGGCAAACACCACAGCAGCCAACTCTAGATCATGAGTGGGATAATTCCTCTCGTGCACCTTCAACTGTCTAGAGGCGTAAGCCACAACCTTCTTTTGTTGCATAAGGACACAACCCAAACCGTGCTTCGATGCGTCACTATAGACCTCAAACTCAATCCCTTCAGTAGGTAAAGTAAGAACTGGAGCAGTAGTGAGACGCTTCTTCAACTCTTGGAATGCCTTCTCGCACTCTTCAGACCACAGAAACTTGCTCTCCTTTCTCATCAACTTGGTCAAAGGCTGAGCTATCTTTGAGAAATCCTTAACAAACCTCCGATAGTAACCAGCAAGACCTAGGAAACTTCGAATCTCAGAGAGATTCTTAGGACTTTCCCATTCCACAACGGCTTTAATCTTGGAAGGATCCACCATAACACCATCTTTGTTGATGACATGGCCTAAAAATGACACCTCCTTAAGCCAGAACTTGCACTTGGAGAACTTCGCGAACCACTTCTGTTTCCTCAAAATATCCAGGATCAATCTCAGATGTTTCTCATGCTCTTCTTCGTTCTTAGAGTACACAAGGATGTCATCGATGAAGACAACCACACACGTATCCAAGAACTCATGAAAGGAGCGGTTCATCTGATCCATGAATACAGCAAGAGCGTTTGTAAGACCAAAGGGCATAACTATGAATTCGTAATGTCCATATCTTATACGGAAAGCGGTCTTAGGGATATCTTCCTTCTTCACCGGAATTTGATGATAACCCGACCTCAAGTCTATCTTGGAGAAAACTCCAGCACCCTTCAATTGGTCAAACAGATCTTCAATGCGGGGCAAGGGATATCTATTCTTGATAGTCACCTTGTTCAGTTCACGGTAATCAATACATAGCCGCATACTCCCATCTTTCTTCTTAACAAACAGAACAGGAGCACCCCACGGTGAGACACTTGGTCTAATGAATCCCTTATCTATCAGCTCTTGCAACTGAGTCTTCAACTCTTGCAATTCAGCAGGCGCCATTCTATACGGGGCCTTAGACAGAGGAGAAGTACCAGGAGTGAGGTCAATGCTAAACTCAACATCTCTCTCGGGAGGGATACCTGGTAACTCATCAGGAAAGACGTCCGGATACTCACGGACAATAGGAATGTCTTCTAACTTTGCTTCTTGAGTTAAATCTTTGACCATACAAAGGAATACTTGTTCCCCTTTCTGACGAAGCTTTTGCATTTTAAGAGCAGACACGATCTTCACCCCTTTCTTCAACACCACTCCACTATAGGAGATGCGCTTGCCACACGGACTACGAAGAGTCACCTTCTGATCGCGGCAATGAATATGGGCATGATACTTAGATAACCAATCCATACCCAAAATAACATCAAGCTCGGACATGGAGAATTCCTTAAGATCGGCAGAAAGATTAGTACCCAACAAGGAAATAGTCACATCACGGTACTCGGCATGACAAGGATAATTCTCACCAGAAGGAAGAGATATAAGAGTTCGAAGAGGAGAACTCGAAGACAAGTTAGCTTTCTTGGCAAAAGAGTTAGAAACAAACGACACTGTAGCACCCGAATCAAACAACACGAAAGCAGGGACAGAATTAACAAGAAAGGTACTAGTGATGACGTCGGGATGAACTTCGGCTTCAGAATGAGTCATGCTGTAAACTCGATTCTTCGGCGGAGCAGAAGAACTAGGAGGGACAGGAGGACTAGCTGTAGCTCTCGGATTCTTAGGACATTCATAAGTCTTGTGACCGACCTCTTACAGTAGAAGCAGACAATGGTAGCTCCATTACAATCCTTCCCCGGATGATGAGGTTTCTCACACTTCCGACACTTGGACGGATCGGCACTCGGCCTAGAACTGGAAACTTGATACCCACCACGGTAATTCGGTTCAAACCTTGGCTTCTTAGCCGGACTAGGAGTAAAAGAAGGGACAGGCTTCCTCATAGATGCAGCCTTAACAGTGTCTTCCTCCTTTATAGAAGCATGAACACTTAGGGCCATCTCATAAGCACCCTGAAAAGTAGTAGCTCCCGAACACAACACAAGGGTCCTTACTCTAGGATCCATCTTCTTTATGTACCTCTTAACCCTTTCAGATTCAGTGGGAATGATGGTACTGGCAAACTTAGACAGCTCTGTAAAGCGGTCCGTATACTCTTGGATATTCATGTTCCCTTGAGTCAAAGATAGGAATTCTTCCTGTTTCTGCCAACGTAACTCATCGGGATAGAACCTTTCCTTCAGCTTGGCGGAAAACTGAGTCCACCCAAATCCAGCAATAGCCATACAAGTGGTCTTTACCGTACTCCACCAATTATCAGCCTCTTTCTTCAGGTAATAAGTCCCAATAGTCACCATCTCAGTCACGGGACAATTAGTTGCCGTAAAGAGCTTTTCCATCTCTCTTAACCATTCTTCCAGAGCCACGGGATCAGCTGCACCATCATAAGTAGGTGGCCTATGACGGTCAAAACGATCAAATGCTGACTGCCCAACAGCGGGGGTAGTAGCTCTGTTAACCAAAGATATGAACGCATTCTCGAGGTTTTGACGGCGATGGCGCACGGCTTCCTTTTTAGCAACAATTTGCTGTCGCGGAGGCATACTATAAAAACAAAAACATAAAAATTACTCAACTAATTACACATAAGTAAACAATTAGTCAACAAATAACGTAAACAAAAAGGGTTCCCATGGTTTCTTTCCTACCCAAGTAACTCTCAATAAGCACTAAACTTGAAGCCTAAGACACTAGTAATCCTAGTTACAAGTCTACATATTTCTCGTGAAATAAGTAGCAACTCAGAGAGAGTTTTTGGAACGTTTAGCTCTGATACCAACTGTAACATCCCGTCCGAAACAAAGAGCAAATGAGACAAAAATAAAGTAAATAAAGTACTAGTGGTAGCGGAAATACCACTAAGACGGAGATGCCACTCTAAGGAGTAGAAATAAACTATGAAAATAAGCATAAATCCTCCAAATAAACCGTTAACTTCCAAAGATCATATATAAAAGGGAATGAGGTCCCATACCCTCATCCCAACCAAAGTTCCAAAATACTTAAAAAGATAATCCAAAAGAAACTTAAACAAGTGATCAAAAATCCCAAAGACAACTAGAAATCCGAGGTCCAAAACATAGGATAAAACATTAACGGAAACTACTTAAGGCCTACTAAGAAACTAGTCCTAATTCCCGGTTCATAGTGCTCATCTACTATGACAAGCACCACCTTCTTGCTCACAAGACCAAAACGCACTTTCCCGGTCCAAACCGTAATAACCCTAAACAACATCGTCATCTGCAAAATAACAACAACTTCCACAATCATTCGGGAGCAACTAGCAGTTCTCCCAGTACAAACAGGAATAAATAATAAACTTAAGAAATTAGAAACACACAAGACATACATCACAAGTAACGTAACCCAAACATATAAAACATGCTACTACAAAACATTAACACTAAAACATGCGTAAAGAGACAACCAAGTACTCGAAACATATCATCACACACACAACCAAATTCCTACCTATTCAAAGACAACAGACCATACCGCCTGTGAGTAGACTCATTGGACCATACCGCCCAAGGCCTACTATGCATATTCGAGGACCATACCGCCCTGCCGAATAGCAATGCACATCCGAGGACCATACCACCCTGCCGAATGGCATACTCAACGAACCATACCGCTCGTGAGTGAACCAATGGACCATACCGCCCATGGTTAAGTAACTAAATCCTAGGACCATACCGCCCTCAGGATACAAACAAATTCCTAGGACCATACCGCCCTCAGGAAACAAACAAAGCAACGTATACTCGTCAAGGCATACAAGATACTTCAAATACTCAACATACGTATACACGCCTAGGTATACAAATCAACCCAAATAACTAACATACGTATACACGTCAAGGTATACATGCATAACTCAATCCATAAAGCAACAATACAAACATGTTGGGGCGTACAACACAAAAACGTTATCTGAGTTTGGGTACGAAGTCAATTATGACCGAATCACAATATTCCCCGTACATAACTCTTGGCGAAGAGATGCTAAGGACAGTATTATCCTCCCCTAAGCATTTCGACGTCGACAACTCAAAGTGTAGACCCACAACACTCAACAAACCGTAAACTAGCAAGACTACCCAACTAACTAGGGCATGTTCCTTAAAGAAAAATAACATCAACCCAACTTACCATGCTCAACGTACTTACATAAGACCAATAGCGTACATGAGAACATGTTGTAAACCAAAAGGAGAATTAACCCAAAAACGTACACAAGCACGGCAGCAGCAGGTCGCGACCAGCAACGACGGTCGCGAGTCGCGAGCCTGCTCGCGGGTCGCGAGAAGTCACTGCTCGTGGCTTGCGGCAACTCTCGTCGTCTCTTGCCTCGTCCCCTTTGGTGCACAACTTGACTCCAAACCACAACTAAACACACAAGCACGTCCAAACGCAACCCAAGCACATCCTAGCATGCTACTATACATCAATAGCATCTCAAACTCAATTCCCAAACAAGAACCAAATACTCCACACCACAAATCAACGTGAACATCATAACCGACTACACCCATCATTCAAACCAACAACGGAAACACAACAACATGCTCCATACGTATAAAGTACCATAAAACTACGTCCTAAACATGATACTACGCTATATTATGAGCATACAATCAATCGAAATCCACCTATCATGATTCTAAGTTCCTCTAACGCGAATCTAACAACCTAAGTTCAAGAATCTACTCCTATCGAACTAGAAAAACGCTAGTTACCTTGATCTTCGCGTGGGAATTAGTAGGATGCTCGATTGTAATCTAAACACCTTGTGAATGGTCACCTCCTTCGTCTCCTATGATCACAACCAAAAAGAACTCAACCAAAGCTTGAAACCGGTACGAAAATGGCTTGAAAACACTAAGAAAACTGATTTTTGTGTGGGGAAAATGATGAAGGAAAACAAAGAGAACTCTTCTCTATTTTTTTTGGAATGGGGCGTGTGAAATGGGAGATGCAAAGGGGTGCAAAAATGATGATTTAAAAAGACAGTAAAGGGGTGTAAAGAGGATGATTAAGTGATGGTTTAATGGTGGTTTTGATGGCCATCAATAGGAGGCTTAATGAGGGTGAGTGAAAGGGGTTGGCTCATCAAGTTTTAACGTTACAAAGCTGTCCAAACTCTTCATAAACCCAAGTGAAAAATCAGATTTTCGGACTCGTAAGCTCAATAGCAAAAACGTGCGCAAAAACTAGTACAATGCACGTGTTATAAAATGAAATTCAACTTTTAAAATAAATATTATAAATAAATATTTTTATGAATAAAAATTATATTTACCGACGTAGTTTATGTATACATTTACCAAGCTATCACATTATATGATTCGCACATAAACGAGCGCTACATTGTCCGTTAAAGAAATGGACGCAAAATACAAGCATCGCTCGTATACCACACAATGCCACACTTAAATTCACAAATAATATATATAATTATTTTCAAAATAAAATGTAGACATATAATATAAGTTTATAACAGAAAATATATTTACAAAACATAATTTACCGTCTAACATAGTATTAATAAACGCGCGAAATTTTCACGAAAATTTGGGGTGTTACACCGAAAACGTTCCGATTTACCCGTTTTCGTGGACTATTACTCACGCCACGGCCACGTTCCGGGGCTGGGAGTCGGATCTTTCCCAAAATTTTATTGCCCAAAAAAATTTTAGGGCCTCCTTGGGCCACATGAGGCCCTTTGGAACCTTAAAATGCCCCAATACCGGGCACCGGATGCATTCCAATCCCACCTCCGTAATTCAAACCAATACCGATAACCGACTCCGGAGGCCATTTAGAGGCCCTTTTGGGGCAAGAAGCCCCCTAAAATTTACGGAGACCCTATTGGGACCCCCGGGAAGGCACCCGTCAAAAAAAATCACCCTGCCCGAAGATGTTCCGCTTTACCCATTTTCGTGGACTATTACTCACGCCCCAGCCACGTCCCGGGGCCCGGAGTCGGATCTTGCCCAAAATTTTATTAGCGCTTCCTTGGGCCATATGAGGCCCTTTGGAACCTTAACATGCCCCAATATCGGGCACCAGATGCATTCCAATCCTACCTCCGTAGTTCAAACGAATACCGATAACCGACTCGGGCGGCCATTTAGAGGCCCTTCTGGGGCAAGAAGCCCCCCAAAATTTATAGTGACCCCATTGGGACCCCCAAGAAGGCACCCGTAAAAAAAATACCCTGCCCGAAAATGTTCCGATTTACTCGTATTGATGGACTATTATTCACGTCCTAGGGCCCGGAGTCAAATCTTGCCCAAAATTTTATTAGGGCCTCCTTGGGCCATATGAAGCCCTTTGGAACCTTAATTTGCCCCAATACCGGGCACCGGATGCTTTCCAATTCCACCTCCGTAATTCCGGCCAATACCGATGACCGACTCGGGAGGCCATTTAGAGGCCCTTTTGGGGCAAGAAGCCCCCCAAAATTAACAGAGACCCTTTTGGGTCCCCCGGGAAGGCACCCGTCAAAAAAATAACCCTTCCCGAAAATGTTCCGATTTACCCGTTTTTCGTTGACTATTACTCACGCCACGGCCACGTTCCGGGGCCCGGAGTCTTATCTTGCCCAAAACTTTTTAGGGCCTTCTTGGGAATATGAGGCCGTTTGGAACCTTAACATTCCCCAAAATCGAGCAATGGATGCCTTCCAATCCCACCTCCGTAATTCCGACCAATACCGATACTGACTCGGGAGACCATTTAGAGGCCCTTTGGGGCCAGAAGCCCCCCAAAACTTACAGAGATCCTATTGGGAATCCCGGGAAGGATCCTGTCAAAAAAATAACCCTGCCCGAAAATGTTCCGATTTACCCGTTTTCGTGGATTTACTCACGCAACGACCACGTCTCGGGGCCCGGAGTCGGATCTTGCCCATAAAATTTTTAGGGCCTCCTTGGCTCATATGAGGCCCTTTCGAACCTTAACATGCCCCAAAATCGGGCACCGGATGCCTTCCAATCCCACGTCCGTAATTCCGACCAATACCGATAACCGACTCGGGAGGCCATTTAGAGGCCCTTTTGGGGCCAGCAGCCCCCAAAAATTTACACATACCCTATTGGGAACCCCGGGAAGCCACCCATCAAAAAAAATCACCCAACCCAAAAATGTTCTAATTTACCCGTTTTCGTTGACTATTACTCACACAATGGCCACGTCCCGGGGCCCGGAGTTGGATCTTTGCCAAAATTGTTTTAGGGCCTCCAGGGGCCATCTGACGCCCTTTGGAACCTTAACGTACCCCAAACCCGGGTACAGGATGCCTTCCAATCCCACCTCCGTAATTCTGACCAATACCGATAACCGACTCGGGAGGCCATTTAGATTCCATTTTGGGGCATGAAGCCCACCAAAATTTACAGAGACCCTCTTGGGACCCCGGGAAGGAACCGGTCAAAAAAAATCACCCTGCCCGAAAAATGTTCCGATTTACCTGTTTTCGTGGACATTTACTCACGCCCCAGCCACGTACCGGGGCCCGAGGTCGGATTTTGCCCAAAAAAATTTTAGGGTCTCCTTGGGCCATATGAGGCCCTTTGGAACCATAACATGCCCCAAAATCGGGCGCTGGATGCCTTCAAATCCCACCTCTGTAATTTCGACCAATACTGATAACCGACTCGAAGGCGATTTTGGGGCCCTTTTGGGTCCAGAAGCCCCCCAAAATTTACAGAGACCCTATTTGTACCCCCAGGACGGCACCCGTAAAATAAATTGCCCTGCCCGAAAATGTTCCGATTTACCCGTTTTCGTTGACTATTACGCACGCCTCGGCCACGTCCCGGACCTGGAGTCAGATCTTGCTCAAAAATATTTTTACAGCCTCCTTGGGCCATATGAGGCCCTTTGGAACCTTAACATGCCCCAAAACCGGGAACCGGATGCCTTCCAATCCCACCTCCATAATTCCGACTAATACCGATAACCGACTCGGAAAGGCATTTAGAGGCCCTTTTGGGGCCACCAGCCCCTTAAAATTTACAGAGACCCTATAAGGAGCCACGGGAAGCCGCCGGTCAAAAAAATCACCCTGCCCGAAAATGTTCCGATTTACCCGTCTTCGTGGAGTATTACTCACGCCCCAGCCACGTCCCAGAGCCCGGAGTCGGATCTTGCTCAATATTTTTTAGGGTCTCCGTGGGCTATATGAGGCCCTTTGGAACCTTAACATGCCCCCAAAACCGGGCACCGGATGCGTTCCAATCTTACCTCCATAATTCCGACCAAAACCGATAACCGACTCAAGAGGCCCTTTAGAGGCCCTTTGGGGCTAGCCGCCCCCAAAAATTTACAGAGACCCTATTGGGAACCCCGAAAGCCACCCGTTAAAAAAAATCACCCTGCCCGAAAATGTTCCGATTTACCAGTTTTCGTGGACTATTACTCACGCCCCGGCCACGTCCCGGGACCCAGAGTCGGATCTTGCCCAAAAATTTTTTTAGGGCCTCCTTGGGCCATATGAGGCCGTTTGTAACCTTAAGATGCCCCAAAAGCTGGCACCGGATGCCTTCCAAACCCACCTCCGTAATTCCGACCAATTTCGTTAACCGACTCCGGAGGTTCTTTAGAAGCCTTTTTGGGGCAAGAAGCCCCCCAAAATTTATAGAGACCCCATAGGGACCCCCGGGAAGGCTCCTATCAAACGAAATCACCCTGCTCGAAAATGTTCCGATTTACCCGATTTCGTGGACTATTACTCACGCACCGGCCACGACCTGGGGCCCGGAGTCGGATCTTGCCCAAAAAAATTTTAAGGCCTCCTTGGGCCATATGAGGCCCTTTGGAACCTTAACATGCCCCAAAACCGGGCACCGGATGCCTTCCAATCCCACCTTCGTAATTCCGACCAATACCAATATCCGACTCGGGAGGCCATTTAGAGGGCCTTTTGGGGCCAGCAGCCCCCCAAATTTTACAGGGACCCTATTGGGAACCCCAGAAAGCCACCCTACAAAAACAATCACCCTGCCCAAAAATGTTCCGATTTACCCGTTTTCGTGCACTATTACTCACGCCTCGGCCACTGGAGACGTATCTTGCCCAAAAAAATTTTAGGGTCTCCTTGGGCCATATGAGGCCCTTTGTAACCTTAACATGCCCCAAAACGGGCACCGGATGTCTTCCAATCCCACCTCCGTAATTCCGACAAATACCGATAACCAATTCGGGAGGCCATTTAGAGGCCCTTTGGGGCAAGCAGCCACCCAAAATTTACTAAGACCCTCTTGGGAACCACGGGAAGGAACCCGACAAAAAAATTACCCTGCCCGAAAATATTCCGATTTACCCGTTTTCGTGCACTATTACCCAATCCCGGCCACGTCCCGGGGCTCGGCGTCGGATCTTGCCCAAAAAATTTTTAGGGACTCCTTGGGCCATATGAGGCCCTTTGGAACCTTAACATGCCCCAAAAGCGGGCACCGGATGCCTTCCAATCCCACCTTCGTATTTCCGACTAATACAGATAACCGACTCGGGAGGCCATTTAGAGGACCTTATGGGGCCAGCAGCCACCCAAAATTTATAGGGCCCCTATTGGGACCCCCAAGAAGGCACTTGTCAAAAAAAAATCACCCTGCCCAAAAATGTTCTGATTAACCCGTTTGCGTGGACTATTAATCACGCTCTGGCCACGTCCCGGGGCCCGGAGTCGGATCTTGCCCACATTTTTTAAGGGGCTCCTTGGGCCATATGAGGCTCTTTGGAACATTAACATGCCCCAAAACTGGGCACCGGATGCCTTCCAATCCCACCTCCGTAATTCCGACAAATACCGATAACCGACTCGGGAGGCCATTTAGAGGCCCTTTGGGGCAAGAAGCCCCCCAAAATTTACAGAGACCCTATCGGGACCCCCGGGAAGGCACCAGTCAAAAAAAATCACCCTGCCAAAAAATGTTCGATTTACCCGTTTACGTGGACTATTACTCACGCCCTTGCCACGTCCCTGGGCCCAGAGTCGAATCTTGCCCAAAAAATTTTTAGGGCCTCCTTGGGCCATATGAGGCCTCTTGGAACCTTAACATGCCCCAAAAGCTGGCACCGGATGCCTTCCAATCCCACCTCTGTAATTCCGACCAATACCGATAACGGACTCGGGAGGTTATTTAGAGGCCCTTTTGGGGCAAGAAGTCCCTTAAAATTTACAGAGACTCTATCAGGACCCCCGGGAAGGCACTAGTAAAAAAAATCACCCTGCCCAAAAATGTTCCGATTTACCCGTTTTCGTGGACTATTACTCACGCCCCGGACACGTCCCACGACCAGAGTCAGATCTTGCCTAAAAATTTTTAGGGCCTTCTTGGGCCATATGAGGCCCTTTGGAACCTTAAAATGCCCCAAAACCGGGCACCGGATGCCTTCCAATCCTACCTCCGTAATTCCAACCAATATCGATTACCGACTCGGGAGGCCATTTAGAAGCCCTTTTCGGGCCAGCAGCCCCCCAAAATTACAGAGACCCTATTGGGACCCTCGGAAAGGAACCCGTAAAAAAAATAACACTGCTCGAAAATGTTCCGATTTACCGGATTTCCTGGACTATTACTCACGCCCTGGCCACGCCCAGGGGCCTAGAGTTGGATCTTGCCCAAAAAAATTTTAGGGCCTCCTTGGGACATATGAGGCCCTTTAACATGCCCCAAAATCGGGCACCGGATGCCTTCCAATCCCACCTCCGTAATTCCGATCAATACCGATAACCGAGTCGGGAGGCCATTTAGAGGTCCTTTTCGGGCCAGCAGCCCCCCTAAATTTACAGGGACCCTATTGGGACCCCCGGGAAGGCACCTGTCAAAAAAATCACCCTGGCCAAAAAATGTTCGATTAACCCGTTTTCGTGGACTATTACTCACGCCCCGGACACGTCCCGGGCCCGGAGTCGGATCTTGCCCAAAAATTTATTAGGGCCTCCTTGGGCCATATGAGGCCCTTTGGAACCTTAACATGCCCAAAAACCGGGCACCGGATGCCTTCCAATCCCACCTCCGTAATTCCGACCAATACCTATAACCGATTCGGGAGGCGATTTAGAGGCCCTTTTGGCACCAGAAGCCCCCCCAAAATTTACAGAGACCCTATTAGGACCCCTGGGAAGCCACCCGTCAAAAACAAATTACCCTGGCTAAAAATGTTCCGATTTACCCGTTTTCGTGGACTATTACTAACCCCCCGGCCACGTCCTGGGGCCCAGAGTCGTATCTTGCCCAAAATTCTATTAGGGCCTCCTTGGGCCATATGAGGTCCTTTGGAACCTTAACTTGCCCTAAAAAATCGGGCACCGGATGCCTTCCAATCCCACCTCCGTAATTTCGACCAATACTCACAACCGACTCTTGAGGCCATTTAGAGGCCCTTTTGGGGCCAGAAGCCCCCCAAAATTTATTGAGACCCTATTGGGACTCCCGGGAAGGCACCTGTTAAAAAAATCACCCTGCCCGAACATGTTCCGATTTACCCGTTTTCGTGGACTATTACTCACGCCCCGGCCACGTCCCGGGGCCCGGAGTCATATCTTGCCCAAAAATATTTTCGGGCCTCCTTGGGCCATATGAGGCCCTTTGGAACCTTAACATCCCCCAAACTGGGCACCGGATGCCTTCCAATCCCACATCCGTAATTCCGACCAATACCGATTACCGACTCTGGAGGCCATTTAGAGACCCTTTTGGAAAAGTAACATGCCCAAAACATGGCTCCGGATGCCTTCAAATCCCACCTCCGCAATTCCGACCAAAACCGATAACCTACTCGGGAGGCCCTTTGGAACCTTAACATGCCCCAAAACCGGGAACCGGATGCCTTTCAATCCCACCTCCGTAATTTCGACCAATACCCATAGCCGACTAGGGAGGCCATTTAGAGGCCCTTTTGGGGATAGAAGCCCTCCAAAATTTACAAAGACCCTATTGGGACCCCCGGGAAGGCACCCATCAAAAAAAATCACCCTGCCCGAAAATGTTCCATTTACCCGTTTTCGTGGACTATTATTCACGCCACGGCAACGTCCCGGTGCCCGAGTCGGATCTTGCGCAAAAAAATTTTAAGGTCTCCTTGACCATATGAGGCCCTTTGGAACTTTAACATGTACCAAAATCGGGCACCGGATGCCTTCCAATCACACCTCCGTAATTTCGACCAATACCGATAACCGACTCGGGAGGCCATTTAGAGGCCCTTTTAGGGCCACCAGCCCCATAAAATTTATAGAGGCCCTATTGGGAACCCTGGGAAGCAACCCGTCAAAATAAAATCACCCTACCCAAAAATGTTTCGATTTACCCGTTATCATGGACTATTACTCACGCCACGTCCCGGGGCATAGAGTCGGATCTTGCCCAAAAAATTTTTAGAGCCTTCTTGGGCCATATGAGGCCCTTTAGAAACTTAACATGCCCCAAAATTGGGCACCGGATGTCATCCAATCCCACCTCCGTAATTCTTACCAATATCGATAACCGACTTGGGAGACCATTTAGAGGCCCTTTTAGGGCAAAAGCCCCCCAAAATCTACAGAGACCCTATAAGGACCGCCGAGAAGGCACCTCTCAAAAAAAATCTCCCGGGCCAAAAATGTTCTGATTTACTTGTTTTCGTGGACTATTACTTACGCCCCGGACACGTCCCATGCCCGGAGTCGGATCTTGCACAAAAATTTTTAAGGGCCACCTTGGGCCATATGAGGCCCTTTGGAACCTTAACCTGCCCCAAAAAGGGCACCGGATGCCTTCTAATCCCACCTCCGTAATTCCGACCAATACCGATAACCGACTCGGGATGCTATTTAGAGGACCTTTTGGGACCAGAAGCCTCCCCAAAATTTACTGAGACCCTATTGGAACCCCTTGGAAGCCACCCGTCAAAAATAATCACCCTAGCTAAAAATGTTCCGATTTACCCATTTTAGTGGACTATTACTCACGCCCCGCCACGTCCCGGGGCCCAGAGTCGTATCTTGCCCAAAATTCTATTAGGGCCTCCTTGGGCCATATGAGGTCCTTTGGAACCTTAACATGCCCTAAAACCGGGCACCGGATGCCTTCCAATCCCACCTCCGTAATTTCGACCAATACCCATAACCTCCTCTGGAGGCCATTTAGAGGCCCATTTGGGGCCAGAAGCCCCCCAAAATTTATTGAGACCCTATTGGGACCCCCGGGAAGGCACATGTCAAAAAAAATCACCCTGGCCGAAAATGTTCTGATTTACCCGTTTTCGTGGACTATTACTCACGCCCCGGCAACTTCCCGGGGACCGAGTTGGATCTTGCCCAAAAAAATTTTAGGGTCTCCTTGGGCCATTTGAGGCCCTTTGAAACCTTAACATGCCCCAAAATCGAGCACCGGTTGCTTTCCAATCCCACCTCCGTAATTCCGACAAATACCGATAACCAACTCGGGAGGCCATTGAGGCCCTCTGGGGTCAGAAGCCCCGCAAAATTTACTGGGACCCTATTGGGAACCTAGGGAAGGAACCCGTCAAAAAAAATCACCATGGCTAAAAATGTTCCGATTTACCCATTTTCGTGGACTATTACTCACGCCCCGGTCACGTCCCGGGGCGCAGAGTCGTATCTTGCCCAAAATTCTTTTAGGGCCTCCTTGAGCCAAATGAGGTCCTTTGGAACCATAACGTGCCCTAAAACCGGGCACTGGATGCCTTCAAATCCCACCTCCGTAATTTCGACCAATACCCATAACCGACTCTAGAGGCCATTTAGAGGCCCTTTTTAGGCAAGAAGCCCCCCAAAATTTACAGAGACCCTATTGGAACCCCCGGGACGGCACCTGTCAAAAAAATTCACCTGCCCGAAAATGTTCCGATTTACCCGTTTTCGTGAACTATTATTACTCACGCCCCGGCCACATCCCGGGGCCCGGAGTCAAATCTTGCCCAAAATTTTATAGGGCCTTCTTGGGCCATATGAGGCCGTTGGGAACCTTAACATGCCCCAAAACCGAAAACCGGATGCCTTCCAATCCCACCTCCGTAATTCCGACCAATACCGATAACAGACTCATGAGGCCATTTAGAGGCCCTTTGGCGCCAGAAGCCCCCCTAAATCTACAGAGACCCTATTGGGAACCCAGGGAAGGATCCTGTCAAAAAAAATCACCCTGTCCGAAATTTTCCTATTTACCCGTTTTCGTGTACTTATTCACGGCTCGGCCACGTCCCTACGTGATAGGTTTTAGTCGTATCGCCTAATCAAAAATAAACCTACGGTCCTCTAACTAAGGTAGTCAGTGGAAGCAGGGTCGAATCCACAGGGAGACAGAGTTTCTAAACCAATATTCAACCAATTCAGCTACTCCAGATGAAATCAGGAAGGAATTAATTAAACTAAAGAATAGACTACAGAAGACGGAATAAATCGAGGATTAAACTATGGAATAAAAGTCTAGGGTATTAGGTCGGTCCACCATGATTATACCAATCAAATAGGGTCAACTACTACCAAAACCTAAGTCAAGAGTCGGGGGATTAGAGCCTATATTGAGCTATGGTTAAGACTCAACGCTCATAGTTCAACATACGCCGCATGTTCACTAACGTAATCAGAACTACTGACGTGTCCTAGGCCTCTAGTCGTAAGACGGATCTGTGCAAACAACTATTAACCACAAGCAACCAACGAAACTGTGCAATAACGTTAATTACTCAATAAAGAACAAACCACATCACAATCACCCTAATCAAGCCCTAGAAATCAATAAGAGTCTAAATCACAATCATGGTATAAACATGGCTTTCCTATCTAACACCCTAGAAAGAGACTACTCAGACATGATCGAATTAACAACGACAAAACTAATATGAAACCCTAACAATTGCATCATGAACGATTAAATAAATAAACTAAGCAATTGAGAATAATAAAAGAGATTAGGGTAAGAAAGAATACCAATTAACGGAAAGCAGGAACTTTATTGAAATCGCAATAGGTTTGATCACCTCTAAATTAATCTAAAGTGTTTGAATTGAACTAAGAACAATGAAGAATAAAAATAGTCTAAAGCTAATGCAAGATGAATAAAAGATGTCTCTAAATAATGAGGAAAAAGGTATTTATAATACCCCCTCAAATTAACTAAAAACGGAAACAAAAAGCCGAAATCCGCGACAAAATGTGCCAGACCCGATCGGGCCCGAGCACAGTACCCGATCGGGCCGTGGTACAAAAGTCATCAGCAAGTGCTTTGGGCTTTAGCATAGCAGCAGCGCAACATTAAATGGATTGTTGCAGCCCACCCGATCGCACACCCGATCGGGTCGTGGATCGGGTGCACAACACAATTCTCATTTGGCGTCTTGTGTGGCGTAGCAGCAGCAACAACCAAAATGTAGAGGACCCGATCGGGTCGGGCGGTGGTCACCCGATCGGGTCTGGGGACATGCTTCCTCGCCCGATCGGATCGGGCAACCCTCGCCCAATCGGGTCCGCAACATCTATACCCGATTAATATTTCTTCGCCCGATCGGGCCATTTTTGCCCGATCAGAGTACGGAAACCTCCTTTTTGACTCTTTTGACTCTCTAATCTTCACGTTTAGGGGTCTTGGGACGGCCTAAACCACCCATAAAGCTCGTGAGCCATCCTACGTGCCTCGTAACATCTCGTAAAGCCGTGGTTGCTTCCAAATGGCTCGGGAATAGGGAGAAAACTCCCTAAAACCTGCAATTCAACACTAAAACACAAAACCACAACTATATACGATAGTTAGCACAAACTAGCTCCGAAGAGCTCCAATGACGCACAAATTAGCTTGTAAATAAGGGACAAAACTCTATATAAATACGTGATATCACTGCGCCCGGAATCGGGTCTTGCCCAAAAAAATTTTTGGGCCTCCTTGGGTCATATGAGGCCCTTTGGAACAGTAACATGCCCCAAAACCGGGCACTGGATGCCTACCAATCCCACCTCCGTAATTCCGAAAAATACTGATAACCGACTCGAAAAGCCATTCAGAGGCTCTTTCGAGGCCAGCAGCCCCTCAAACATTACAATGACCCTATTGGGACCCCGGGAAGGCACCAGTCAATAAAAATCACCCTGCCCGAAAATGTTCCGATTTACCCGTTTTCGTGGACTAATACTCACGCCCCGACAACATCTGTGGGCCCGTAGCCGCATCTTGCGCAAAATTTTATAAGGGCCTCTTAGGTCCATATGAGGCCATTTGGAACCTTTACGTGCCCCAAAACCGGGCACTAGATGCCTTCCAATCCCAGCTCCCTAATTCCGACCAATACCGATAACCGAATCGGAAGGCGATTTAGAGTCCGTTTTAGGGCCAGAAGCCCTCCAAAATTTACAGAGACCCTATTGGGACCCCGGGAAGGCACCCGTAAAAAATCACCCTGCCCGAAAATGTTCCAATTTTCCCGTTTTCGTGGACTATCACACCACGGCCACGTCCTGGGGCCCGGAATCGGATCTTGCCCAAAATTCTTTTGGGCCTCCTTGGACAATATAAGGCCCTTTGGAACCTTAACATGCCAAAATCGGGCACCGGATGCCTTCCAATCCCACCTCCGTAATTCCGACCAAAACCAATAACCGACTCGGGAGGCCCTTTAGAGGCCCTTTTGGGGCCAGCAGCCCCCAAATATTTACAGAGACCCTATTTGGAACCCCGGGAAGCCACCTGTCAAAATAAATCACCCTTCCCGAAAATGTTCAAATTTACCCGTTTTCGTGGACTATTACTCACGCCCCGGCCATGTCCCGGGGCCTAGTGTCGGATTTTGCCCAAAATTTTTTGAGGGCCTCCAAGGGCCATCTGAGACCCTTTGGAACCTTAACATGCCTCAAAACCGAGCACCGGATCTTTTCCAATCCCACCTCCATAATTCCGACCAATAACGATAACCGACACGGGAGGCCATTTAGAGGCCATTTTGGGGCAAGAAGCCCCTTAAAATTAACAGAGACCCTATGGGGACCCCCGGAAGGCACCCGTCAAAAAAATAACCCTGCCCGAAAATGTTCCGATTTACCCGTTTTCGTCGACTATTACTCACCCCCCGGCCACGTCCCCGGGCCCGGAGTTGGATCTTGCCCAAAAAGGTTTTAGGGCCTCATTGGGCCATATGAGGCCCAATGGAACAGTATTATGCCCCAAAACCTGGCACTGGATGCCTTCCAATCCCTCATCCTTAATTCTGACAAATACGGATAACCGACTCGGGAGGCCATTTAGAGGCCCTTTGGGGATAGAAGCCCCAAAAATTTACAGAGACCCTAATGAGAACCCCGAGAAGATACCGTCAAAAAAAATCATTCTGTCCGAAAATGTTTCGATTTACCCATTTTCGTGGACTATTACTCAATCCCCGGCTACATCCCGTGGCCCGGAGTCGGATCTTGCCCAAAATACTTTTACGGCCTCCTTGCGCCATATAAGGCCCTTTGGAACCTTAACATGCTCCAAAACCGGGCACCGGATGCCTTCCAATCCCACCTCTGTAATTTCGACCAATACTGATAACCGACTCGGGAGGCCATTTTGAGGCCATTTTGGCGCCAGAAGCCCCCCGAAATTTACAGAGACCCTATTGGGACCCCCGGGAAGGCACCCGTAAAAAAAATCACCCTGCCTGAAAATGTTCCAATTTACCCGTTTTTTGGACTATCACGCCCCGGCTACATCCCGGGCCCGGAGTCGGATATTCAACAAAAAAATTTTACGGCCTCCTTGCCATATGAGGCCCTTTGGAACCATAACATGCCCCAAAACCGGGCACCGGATGCCTTCCAATCCCACCCCCGTAATTTCGACCAATACCGATAACCGACTCGGGAGGCCATTTAGAGGCCCTTTTGGGGCCAGCAGCCCCCTAAAATTTACGGACACCCTATTGGGAACCCCGGGAAGCGACCCTACCTGAAAATGTTCCGATTTACCCGTTTTCGTGGACTATTACTCACGCCCCGTCCACGTCCTAGGGCCTAGAGTCGGATCCTTCCCAATATTTTATTAGGGTCTCCTTGGGCCATATGAGGCCATTTGGAAACTTTACATGACCTAAAACCACGCACCGGATGCCTTCCAATCCCACTTCTGTAATTTTGACCAATATTGATAACCGACTCGGGAGGCCATTTTGAGGCCCTTTTGGCGCCAGAAGCCCCCCAAAATTTACAGAGACCCTATTGGGACCCAAGGAAGGCACCCGTCAAAAAAATCACCCTTCTCGAAAAATGTTCCAATTTACCCGTTTTCGTGGACTAATACTCACGCCCCGACCGCGTCCCGGGCCCGGAGTAGGATCTTGCCCAAAAACATTTTAGGGCCTCCTTGGGCCATATGAGGTCCATTGGAACCTTAACATGCTCAAAAACCGGGCGCCGGATGACTTACAATCCAACCTCCGTAATTCTGACCAATATCGATAACCGACTCATGAGGCCATTTAGAGGCCCATTTGGGGCCAGCAACCCCCAAAATTTACAGAGACCCTATTGGGAACCCCGAGAAGCCACCCGTCAAAAAAAATTAACCTACCCGAAAATGTTCAGATTTACCCGTATTCATGGAGTATTACTCACGCACCGGCCACGTCCCTGAGCCCAGAGTCGGATCTAGCCCAAAAAAAAATTTAGGGCCTCCTTGGGCCATATGAGACCCTTTGGAAAAGTATCATGCATAAAACCTGGCACCGGATGCCTTGCAATCCCAACTCCGTAATTTCGACCATTACCGATAATCGACTCGGTAGGTTATTTAGAGCCCATTTTGGGGAAAGAAGCCCCCCAAAATTTACAGAGACCCTATTGGGACCCCCGGGAAGGCACCCGTAAAAAAAATCACCCTGTGAGAAAATGTTCCGATTTACCTGTTTTTGTGGAATATTACTCAATCCCCGGCCACGTCCCTTAGCCCGGAGTCGGATCTTGCCCAAAATTCATTTAGGGCCTCCTTGGGCCATATAAGGCCATTTGAATCTTAACATGCCCAAAAACCGAGCAGCAGATGGCTTCCAATCCCACCTCTGTGATTTCGACCAATACTGATAACAGACTCGGGAAGCCATTTTGAGGCCCTTTTGGCGCTAGAAGCCCCTCAAAATTTACAGAGACCCTATTGGGACCCCCGAGAAGGCACCCGTCAAAAAAAATCACCCTGCTTGAAAATGTTTCAATTTACCCGTTTTCGTGGACTATTACTCACGCCACGGCCACGTCCCAGGTCCGGAGTCGGATCTTGCCCAAAATTGTTTTACGGCCTCCTTGGGCCATATGAGGCCCTTTGGAACCTTAACATGCCCAAAAACCGGGTACCGGATGCCTTCAAATCCACCTCCGTAATTCCGACCAATACCGACAACCGACTCGGGAAGCCATTTAGAGACCCTATTCGGAACCCCGGTAAGAACCGGTCAAAAAAAATCACCCTGCCCGAAAATGTTCCAATTTACCTGTTTTCGTGGACTATTACTCAATCCCCGGCCACATCCCGTGGCCCGGAGTCGGATCTTGCCCAAAATTGTTTTAGGGCCATATAAGGCCCTTTGGAACCTTAACATGCCCCAAAACCGGGGACCGGATGGCTTCCAATCCCACCTCTGTAATTTCGACCAATATTGATAACCGACTCGGGAGGCCATTTTGAGGCCCTTTTGGCGCCAGAAGCTCCCCAAAATTTACAGAGACCCTATTGGGACCCATGGGAAGGGACCCGTCAAAAAAATCACCCTGTCCGAAAATGTTCCAATTTACCTGTTTTCGTTGACTATTACTCTCGCCCTGGCCACGTCCCGGGCCCGGAGTCGGATGTTGCCCAAAAACATTGTGGGGCCTCCTTAGGCCATATGAGGCCCTTTGGAACCTTAACATGTCCCAAAACCGGGCACAGGATGCCTTCCAATTCCACGTCCGTAATTCCGACCAATACCGATGACCAACTTGGGAGGCCATTTTGGGGCATGAAGCCCACCAAAATTTACAGAGATCCTCTTGGGACCCCGGGAAGGAACCTCTCAAAACAAATCACCTTGCCCGAAAATGTTCCGATTTACCCGTTTTCTTGGACAATTACTCACGCCCCGGCCACATGCCGGGCAAGGAGTTGGATCTTGCCCAAAAAAATTTTAGGGCCTCCTTGGGCCATAAGAGGCCCTTTGGAACCTTAACATGCCCAAAAACTGGGCATTGGATGCCTTCCAATCCCACCTCCGTAATTCCGACCAATACAGATAACCGACTCGGGAGGCCATTTAGCGGCCCTTTTGGGGCCAGCAACCCCCAAAATTTACAGATACCCTATTGGGAACCCCGGGAAGCCACCTGTCAAAGAAAATCACCCTGCCCGAAAATGTTCTGATTTACTCGTTTTCGTGGACTATAACTCATGCCCTAGCCATGTCCAGGGGCCCAGAGTCGGATTTTGCCCAACAAAATTTTAGGGTCTCCTTGGGCCATATGAGGCCATTTGGAACCTTAACATGGCCTAAAACCGGGCACTGGATGCCTTCGAATCCCACCTCCGTTATTGCGACAAATACCGATAACAGACTCGGGAGGCCATTTAGAGGCCCTAGGGTGCTAGAAAGCCACAAATATTTACTTAGATCCTATTGGGAACCCCGGGAAGGATCTAGTCAAAAAAAGTCACCATGCCCGAAAATGTTCCGATTTACCCGTTTTCGTTGACTATTACTCACGCCCCGGCCACGTCCCGGGGCTAGGGGTCGGATATGTCCCAAAATACTTTTAGAGCCTCCTTGGGCCATATAAGGCCCTTTGGAACCTTAACATGCCCTAAAATCGGGCACCGGATGCTTTCCGATCCCACCTCCGTAATTCCGACCAATAATGATAACCGACTCGGGAGGCAATTTAGAGGTCCTTTTGGGGCCAGAAGTCCCCCAAAATTTACAGAGACCCTATCGGGAACCCCGGGAAGCCACCCGTAAAAAAAATCACCCTGCCCGAAAATGTTCCGATTTACCCGTTTTTGTGGACTATTACTCATGCCCTAGCCATGTCCCGGGACCCAGAGTCGGATTTTGCCCAAAATTATTGTATTGTCTCCTTGGGCCATATGAGGCCCTTTCGAATCTTAACATGCCCCAAAACCAGGCACCGGATGCCTTCCAATCCCAACTCCGTAATTCCGACAAATACTGATAACCGATTCGGAAGGCCATTTAGAGACCCTTTGGGGCTAGAAGCCCACAAAAATTTACTTAGATCCTATTGGGAACCCCGGGAAGGAACTCGTCAAAAAAATGTCACCCTGCCCGAAAATGTTCCGATCCGTTTTCGTGGAGTATTACTCAATCCCCGGCCACGTCCCGGGCCCGGGGTCGGATCTTGCCCAAAATACTTTTAGGGCCTCCTTGGGCATATAAGGCCCTTTGGAACCTTAACATGCCCTAAAACCAAACACGGGATGCCTTCCAATCCAACTTTTGTAATTTTGACCAATATTGATAACCGACTCGGGAGGCCATTTTGGCGCCAGAAACCCCCAAAATTTAAAGAGACCCTATTGGGATCCCGGGAAGGCACCCGTCAAAAAAATCACCCTGCCCGAAAAATGTTCCAATTTACCCGTTTTCGTGGACTATTACTCACGCCCCGGCCACGTCCCGGGCCCGAAGTCGGATCTTGCCCAAAAAAAATTTAGGGCCTCCTCGGGCCATATGAGGCCCATTAGAACCTTAACATGCCCACAAACCAGGCACCGGATGCCTTCTAGTCCCACCTCCGTAATTCTCACCAATACCGATAACCGACTCACGAGGCCATTTAAAGGCTCGTTTGGGGCCAGCGACCCCCAAAATTTACAGAGAACCTATTGGGACACCCGGGAAGACACCCGTCAAAAAAAATCAACCTGCTCGAAAATGTTCCAATTGACCCGTTTTCGTGGATATATACTCACGCCCCGGCCACGTCCCAGGCCCGAGTCGGTTCTTGCCCAAAATTGTTTTAGGGTCTCCAAGGGCCATCTGAGGCCCTTTAGAACCTTAACATGCCCCAAAACCGGGCACAGGATGCCTTCCAATCCCACTTCCATAACTCCGACCAATACCGATAACCGACTCGGGAGGCCATTTAGAGGCTATTTTGGGAAAAAAGCCCCCAAAAATTTACAAATACCATATTGAGACCCCGGGAAGGAACCTGTCGAAAAAAATCACCCTGTCCGAAAATGTTCCGATTTACTCGTTTTCTTGGACTATTATTCACGCCAAGGCCACGTTCCAGAGCCCGGAGTCGGATCTTGCCCAAAAACATTTTAGGGCCTCCTTGGGCTATGTGAAGCCCTTTGGAACCATAACATGCCCCAAAATCGGCCACCGAATGCCTTCCAATCCCACCTCCATAATTTCGACCGATACCGATAACCGACTCGGGAGGCCATTTAGAGGCATTTTTGGGGCCAGCAGCCCCCCAAAATTTACAGAGACCCTATTGGGACCCCGGGAAGCCGCCGGTCAAAAAAAATCACCCTACCTGAAAATGTTCCGATTTACCCGTTTTAGTGGACTATTACTCACGCCCCGGCCACGACCCAGGGCCCGGAGTCGGATCTTGCCCAATAGTTTTTTAGGGTCTCCTTGGGCCATATGCGGCCCTTTGGAACCTTAACATGCCCCAAAACCGGGCACCGGATGCCTTCCAATCCCACCTCCGTAATTCCGACAAATACCGATAACCGACTCGGGAGGCCATTTAGAGGCATTTTTGGGGCCAGCAGCCCCCCAAAATTTGCAGAGACCCTATTCGGAACCCTGGGAAGGAACTCGTCAAAAAAAATCACCCTGCCCGAAAATGTTCCGATTTACCCATTTTCGTGGACTATTACTCAATCCCCGGCCACGTCCCGTGGCTCGGAGTCGGATCTTGCCCAAAATTCTTTGAGGCCTTCCTTGGGCCATATAAGGCCATTTGAATCTTAACATGCCCCAAAACCGGGCAGCGGATGCCTTCCAATCCCACCTCTGTAATTTCGACCAATATTGATAACCGACTCGGGAGGCCATTTTGAGGCCCTTTTGGCGCTAGAAGCCCCCCAAAACTTACAGAGACCCTATTGGGACCCCCGGGAAGGCACCCGTCAAAAAAATCACCCTGACCGAAAAATGTTCCAATTTACCCGTTTTCGTGGACTATTACTCACGCCCCGGCCACGTCCCGGGCCTGGAGTCGGATCTTGCCCAAAAAAATTTTAGGGCCTCCTTGGGCCATATGAGTCCCTTTGAAACAGTAACATGCATAAAACCTGGCACCAGATGCCTTCCAATCCCACCTCCGTAATTCCGACCATTACCGATAACCGACTCGGTAGGTTATTTGGAGCCCATTTTGGGGCAAGAAGCCCCCCAAAATTTACAGAGACCCTATTGGGACCCCCGGGAAGGCACCCGTCAAAAAAAAATCACCCTGCCCAAAAATGTTCCGATTTACCTGTTTTCGTGGACTATTACTCAATCCCCGGCCACGTCCCGTGGCCCGGAGTCGGATCTTGCCCAAAATTCTTTTAGGGCCTCCTTGGGCCATATAAGGCCATTTGAATCTTAACATGCCCCAGAACCGGGCACCGGATGCCTTCCAATCCCACCTCCGTAATTCCGACAAATACCGATAACCGACTCGGGAGGCCATTTAGAGGCATTTTTGGGGCCAGCAGCCCCCTAAAATTTGCAGAGACCCTATTCGGAACCCTGGGAAGGAACCCGTCAAAAAAAATCAACCTGCCCGAAAATGTTCCGATTTACCCATTTTCGTGGACTATTACTCAATCCCCAGCCACGTCCCGTGGCTCGGAGTCGGATCTTGCCCAAAATTATTTTAGGCCTTCCTTGGGCCATATAAGGCCATTTGAATCTTAACATGCCCCAAAACCGGGCAGCGGATGCCTTCCAATCCCACCTCTGTAATTTCGACCAATATTGATAACCGACTCGGGAGGCCATTTTGAGGCCCTTTTGGCGCTAGAAGCCCCCCAAAACTTACAGAGACCCTATTGGGACCCCCGGGAAGGCACCCGTCAAAAAAATGACCCTGACCAAAAATGTTCCAATTTACCCGTTTTCGTGGACTATTACTCACACCCCGGCCACGTCCCAAGCCTGGAGTCGGATCTTGCCCAAATTTTTTTAGGGCCTCCTTGTGCCATATGAGGCCCATTAGAACCTTTACATGCCCATAAACCGGGCACCGGATGCCTTCCAAACCCACCTCCGTAATTCTGACCAATAACGATAACCGACTCAGGAGGCCATTTAGAGGCCCTTTTGGGGCCAGCAACCCCAAAAATTTACAGAGACCCTATTGGGAACCCTGAGAAGTCACCCGTCAAAAAAAATCAACCTGCCCGAAAATGTTCCGATATACCCGTTTTCGTGGAGTATTACTCACGCACCAGCCACGTCCCGGGGCCCGGAGTCGGATCTTGCCCAAAAATATTTTAGGGCCTCCTTGGGCCATATGAGACCCTTTGAAACAGTAACATGCATTAAACCTGGCACCGGATGCCTTCCAATCCCACCTCCGTAATTCCGACCATCACCGATAACCGACTCGGTAGGTTATTTGGATCCCATTTTGGGGCAAGAAGCCCCCCAAAATTTACAGGGACCCTATTGGGACCCCCGGGAAGGCACCCGTCAAAAAAAATCACCCTGCCCAAAAATGTTCCGATTTACCTGTTTTCATGGACTATTACTCAATCCTCGGCCACGTCCCGTGGCCCGGAGTCGGATCTTGCCCAAAATTATTTTAGGGCCTCCTTGGGCCATATAAGGCCATTTGAATCTTAACATGCCCCAAAACCGGGCAGCGGATGCCTTCCAATCCCACCTCTGTAATTTCGACCAATATTGATAACCGACTCGGGAGGCCATTTTGAGGCCCTTTTGGCGCTAGAAGCCCCCCAAAATTTACAGAGACCCTATTGGGACCCACGGGAAGGCACCCGTCAAAAAAATCACCCTGCTCGAAAATGTTCCAATTTACCCGTTTTCGTGGACTATTACTCACACCCCGACCACGTCCCAGGCCCTAAGTCAGATCTTGCCCAAAATTGTTTTAGGGCCTCCAAGGGCCATCTGAGGCCCTTTGGAACCTTAACATGCCCCAAAATCGGGCACAGGATGCCTTCCAATCCCACCTCCGTAACTCCGACCAATACCGATAACCGACTCGGGAGGCCATTTAGAGGCTATTTTGGGCAAAAAGCCCCCCAAAATTTACAAAGACCCTATTGAGACCCCGGGAAGGAACCTGTCATAAAAAATCTCCCTGTCCGTTTTCGGATTTACCCGTTTTCGTGGACTATTAGTCACGCCCTGGCCACGTCCCGGGCCCCGAGTCGGATCTTGCCCAAAAAATTTTAGGGCCTCCTTGGGCCATATGAGGCCCTTTGGAACCTTAACATGCTCAAAAACCGCGCTCCAGATGCCTCATATCTCACCTCCGTAATTCCGACCAATATTGATAACCGACTCGGGAGAACAATTAGAGACCCTTTTGGGGCCAGCAGCCCCCCAAAATTTACAGAGACCCCTATTGGGAACCCCGGGAACCGCCGGTTAAAAAAATTCACCCTGCCCGAAAATGTTCCGATTTACCCGTTTTGGTGGACTATTACTCACGCCCCCGCCACGTCCCAGGGCCCGGAGTCGTATCTTGCCCAATATTTTATTAGGGTCTACTTAGGCCATATGAGGCCCTTTGGAACCTTAACAGGCCACAAAATCGGGCACCGGATGCCTTCCAATCCCACCTCCGTAATTCCGACAAATACCGATAACCGACTCGAGAGGCCATTTAGAGGCCCTTTGGGGCTAGAAGCCCCCAAAAATTTACAGAGACCCTATTCGGAACCCTGGGAAGGAACCTGTCAAAAAAAATCAGCCTGCCCGAAAATGTTCCTATTTACTCGTATTGATGGACTATTATTCACGTCCTGGGGCCCGGAGTCGGATCTTGCCCAAAAAATTTTTACGGCCATCTGAGGCCCTTTGGAACCTTAACATGCCTAAAAACCGGGCATTGATGCCTTCCAATCCATCCTCCGTAATTCCAACCAATACCGATAACCGGCTCGGGAGGCCATTTAGAGGCCCTTTTGGGGCCAGCAGCCCCAACATTTAGAGAGTCCCTATTGGGAACCCCGGGAAGCCACCCGTCGAAAAAAATCACCCTGCCCGAAAGTGTTCCGATTTACCCGTTTTCGTGGATTATTACTCACGCGCCCGGCTACGTCCCGGGGCCCGGAGTCGGATCTTGGCCGAAAAGTTTTGGGCCTCGTTGGGCCATATGAGGCCCTTTGGAATAGTAACATGCCTAAAACCTTGCACCGGATGCCTTCCAATCCCACCTCCGTAATTCCGAACAATTTCGATAATCGACTCGGTAGGTTATTTAGAGGCCTTTTTGGGGCAAGAAGCCCCCAAAAATTTACAGAGACCCTATTGTGACCCCCGGGTAGGCACCCGTCAAAAAAAATCACCTTGCCCGAAAACTGTCCGATTTACCAGTTTTCGTGGACTATTACTCACGCCCCGGCCACGTCCCAGGGCCCGGAGTCGCATCTTGCCCAATATTTTTTTAGGGTCTACTTGGGCCATATGAGGCCCTTTGGAACCTTAACATGCCCCAAAACTGGGCACTGGATGCCTTCCAATCCCACCTCCGTAATTCCGACAAATACCGATAACCGACTCGGGAGGCCATTTAGAGGCCCTTTGGGGCTAGCATCCCCCAAAAATTTATAGAGACCCTATTCGGAACCTCGGGAAGGAACCCGTCAAAAAGAATCACCATGCCCGAAAATGTTCCGATTTACCCGTTATCGTGGACTATTACTCAATTCCCGGCCACGTCCAGTGGCCCGGAGTCGGATCGTGCCCCCAATTCTTTTAGGGCCTCCTTGGGCCATATAAGGCTCTTTAGAACCTTAACATGCCCAAAATCCGGGCACCGGATGCCTTCCAATCCCACCTCTTTAATTTCGAACAATACTGATAACCGACTCGGGAGGCCATTTTGAGGCCGTTTTGCCGCTAGAAGCCCCCAAAATTTACAGAGACCCTATTGGGACCCACGGGAAGGCACCCGTCAAAAAAATCACCCTGCTCGAAAATGTTCCAATTTACCCGTTTTCGTGGACTATTACTCACACCCCGACCACGTCCCAGGCCCTAAGTCAGATCTTGCCCAAAATTGTTTTAGGGCCTCCAAGGGCCATCTGAGGCCCTTTGGAACCTTAACATGTCCCAAAATCGGGCACAGGATGCCTTCCAATCCCACCTCCGTAACTCCGACCAATACCGATAACCGACTCGGGAGGCCATTTAGAGGCTATTTTGGGCAAAAAGCCCCCCAAAATTTACAAAGACCCTATTGAGACCCCGGGAAGGAACCAGTCATAAAAAATCTCCCTGTCCGTTTTCGGATTTACCCGTTTTCGTGGACTATTAGTCACGCCCCGGCCATGTCCCGGGCCCGGAGTCGGATCTTGCCCAAAAAATTTCAGGGCCTCCTTGGGCCATATGAGGCCCTTTGGAACCTTAACATGCCCAAAAACCGGGCACCGGATGCCTTCCAATCCACCTCCGTAATTCCGACCAATACCAATAACCGACTCGGGAAGCCATTTAGAGGCCCTTTTGGGGCCTGCAACCCCCAAAATTTACAGAAACCCTATTCAGAACCCCGGGAAGACACTCGTCGAAAAAAATCACCCTGCCCGAAAATGTTCTCATTTACCCGTTTTCGTAGACTATTTCTCCCGCCCAGGCCACGTTCCGGAGCCTTGAGTCGGATCTTGCCCAAAAAATTTTTAGGGCCTCCTTGGGCCATGTGAAGCCCTTTGGAACAATAACATGCCCCAAAACCGGCCACCGAATGTCTTCCAATCCCACCTCCATAAATTCGACCAATAACAATAACCGACTCGGGAGGCCATTTAGAGGCCCTTTTGGGGCCAGCAGCCCCCAAAATTTACAGAGACCCCTATTGGGAACCCCGGGAACCGCCGGTTAAAAAAAATCACCCTGCCCGAAAATGTTCCGATTTACCCGTTTTCGTGGACTATTACTCACGCCCCGGCCACGTCCCAGGGCCCGGAGTCGGATCTTGCCCAATATTTTTTTAGCGTCTACTTGGGCCATATGAGGCCCTTTGGAACCTTAACATGCCACAAAATCGGGCATCGGATGCCTTCCAATCCCACCTCCGTAATTCCGACAAATACCGATAACCGACTCGAGAGGCCATTTAGAGGCCCTTTGAGGCTAGATGCCCCCAAAAATTTACAGAGACCCTATTCGGAACCCTGGGAAGGAACCCGTCAAAAAAATCACCCTGCCCGAAAATATTCCGATTTACTCGTATTGATGGACTATTATTCACGTCCTAGGGCCCGGAGTCGGATCTTGCCCAAAATTCTTTTAGGGCCTCCTTGGGCCATATAAGGCCATTTGAATCTTAACATGCCCCAAAACCGGGCAGCTGATGCCTTCCAATCCCACCTCTGTAATTTCGAGCAATATTGATAACCGACTCGGGAGGCCATTTTGAGGCCTTTCGGCAGTAGAAGCCCCCCAAAATTTACAGAGACCCTATTGGGACCCCCGGGAAGTCACTCGTCAAAAAAAATCACCTTGCTCGAAATTGTTTTAATTTATCCGTTTACGTGGACTATTACTCATGCCCCGACCACGTCCCAGGCCCTAAGTCAGATCTAGCCCAAAATTGTTTTAGGACCTCCAAGGGCCATCTGAGGCCCTTTGGAACCTTAACATGCCTCAAAATCGGGCACAGGATGCCTTCCGATCCCACCTCTGTAACTCCGACCAATACCGATAACCGACTCGGGAGGCCATTTAGAGGCTATTTTGGGCAAAAAGCCCCCCAAAATTTACAAAGACCCTATTGAGACCCCGGGAAGGAACCTGTCATACAAAATCTCCCTGTCCGTTTTCGGATTTACCCGTTTTCGTGGACTATTACTCACGCCACGGCCACGTCCCGGGCCCGGAGTCGGATCTTGCCTAAAAAAAATTTAGGGCTTCCTTGGGCCATATGAGGCCCTTTGGAACCTTAACATGCCTAAAAACCGGGCACTGATGCCTTCCAATCCCTCCTCCGTAATTCCAACCAATACCGATAACCGGCTCGGGAGGCCATTTAGAGGCCCTTTTGGGGCCAGCAGCCCCAACATTTAGAGAGTCCCTATTGGGAACCCCGGGAAGCCACCCGTCGAAAAAAATCACCCTGCCCGAAAGTGTTCCGATTTACCCGTTTTCGTGGACTATTACTCACGCGCCCGGCTACGTCCCGGGGCCCGGAGTCGGATCTTGGCCGAAAAGTTTTAGGGCCTCGTTGGGCCATATGAGGCCCTTTGGAATAGTAACATGCCTAAAAACTTGCACCGGGTGCCTTCCAATCCCACCTCCGTAATTCCGAACAATTTCGATAATCGACTCGGTAGGTTATTTAGAGGCCCTTTTGGGGCAAGAAGCCCCCAAAAATTTACAGAGACCCTATTGTGACCCCCGGGTAGGCACCCGTCAAAAAAAATCACCTTGCCCGAAAACTGTCCGATTTACCAGTTTTCGTGGACTATTACTCACGCCCCGGCCACGTCCCAGGGCCCGGAGTCGCATCTTGCCCAATATTTTTTTAGGGTCTACTTGGGCCATATGAGGCCCTTTGGAACCTCAACATGCCCCAAAATCGGGCACTGGATGCCTTCCAATCCCACCTCCGTAATTCCGACAAATACCGATAACCGACTCGGGAGGCCATTTAGAGGCCCTTTGGGGCTAGAAGCCCCCAAAAATTTATAGAGACCCTATTCGGAACCTCGGGAAAGAACCCGTCAAAAAAAATCACCATGCCCGAAAATGTTCCGATTTACCCGTTATCGTGGACTATTACTCAATTCCCGGCCACGTCCAGTGGCCCGGAGTCGGATCGTGCCCCCAATTATTTTAGGGCCTCCTTGGGCCATATAAGGCTCTTTAGAACCTTAACATGCCCAAAATCCGGGCACCGGATGCCTTCCAATCCCACCTCTGTAATTTCGATTAATATTGATAACCGACTCGGGAGGCCATTTTGAGGGCCTTTTGGCGCCAAAAGCCCCCCAAAATTTAAACAGACCCTATTGGGACCCACGGGAAGGAACCCGGAAAAAAAATCACCATGCCCAAAAATGTTCCAATTTACCCGTTTTCGTTGACTATTACTCACGCCCCGACCACGTCACGGGCCCGGAGTCGGATCTTGCCCAAAAAAATTTTAGGACCTCCTTGGGAAATATGAGGCCCTTTGGAACCTTAACATGCTCAAAAACCGCGCTCCGGATGCCTTATATCTCACCTCCGTAATTCCGACCAATATTGATAACCGACTCGGGAGAACAATTAGAGACCCTTTTGGGGCCAGCAGCCTCCAAAAATTTACATAGACCCTATTGGGAACCCCAGGAAGCCACCCGTCAAAAAAAATTACCCTGCCCGAAAATGTTCCGATTTACCCGTTTTCGTGGACTATTACTCACCCCCCGGCCACGTCCCAGGGCCCGGAATCGGATCTTGCCCAATATTTTTTTAGGGTCTCCTTGGGCCATATGAGGCCCTTTGGAACCTTAACATGCCCCCAAAACCGGGCACGGGATGCGTTCCAATCCCACCTCCATAATTCCGACCAAAACCCATAACCGACTTTAGAGGCCATTTAGAGGCCCTTTTGGGGCCAGCAGCCCCCAAAAATTTACAGAGACCCTATTGGGAACCCAGTGAAGCCACCCGTCAAAAAAATCACCCTGCCCGAAAATGTTCCGATTTACTCGTTTTCGTGGACTGTTACTCACGCTACGGCCACGTCCCGGGGCCGGAGTTGGATCTTGCCCAAAAATTTTTAGGGCCTCCAAGGACCATCTGAGGCCCTTTGGAACCTTAACATGCCCAGAAACCGAGCACTGGATGCCTTCCAATCCCACCTCCGTAATTCCAACCCATACCGATAACCGACTCGGGAGGTCATTTAGAGGGCCTTTTGGGGCCAGCAGCCCCAAAATTTAGAGAGTCCCTATTGGGAACCCCGGGAAGCCACCCGTCGAAAAAAATCACACTGCCCGAAAATGTTCCGATTTACCCGTTTTCGTGGGCTATTACTCACGCGCCCGGCAACGTCCCGGTGTCCGGAGTCGGATCTTGCCCAAAAAAGTTTTAGGGCCTCATCGGGCCATATGAGGCCCTTTGGAATAGTAACATGCCTAAAACCTTGCACCGGATGCCTTCCAATCCCACCTCCGTAAATCCGAGCAGCACCGATAATCGACTCGGTAGGTTATTTAGAGGCCCTTTTGGGGCGAGAAGTCCCCAAAAATTTACAGAGACCCTATTGTGACACCCGGGTAGGCACCCGTAAAAAAAATCACCTTTCCGGAAAATGGTCCGATTTACCAGTTTTCGTGGACTATTACTCATGTCCCCGCCACGTCCCGAGGCCTGGAGTCGGATCTTGCTCAAAATATTTTTAGGGCCTCCTTGGTTCATTTGATGCCCTTTGGAACAGTAACATGCCCAAAACCTAGCACTGGATGCCTTCCAATCCCACATCCGTAATTCCGACCAATATAGATAACCGACTAGGTAGGTTAATTAGAGGCCCTTTTGGAGCAAGAAGCCCCCCAAAATTTACAGAGACCCTATTGGGACCGCCGGGAAGGCACCTGTCAAACAAAATCACCTTGCCTAAAAATGTTCCGATTTACCTGATTTCGTGCACTATTACTCACGCCCCGGCCATGTCCCAGGGCCCGGAGTCGGATCTTGCCCAATATTTTTTTAGGGTCTCCTTGGGCCATATGAGGCCCTTTGGAACCTTAACATGCCCCAAAACCGGGCACTGGATGCCATCCAATCCCACCTCTGTAATTCCGAATAATACTGATAACCCACTCGGGAGGCCATTTGGAGGCCCTTTGGGGCTAGAACCCCCCAAAATTTAAAGAGACCCTATTGGGACCCACGGGAAGGCACCCGTCAAAAAAAATTACCCTGCCCAAAAATGTTCCGATTTACCCGTTTTCGTTGACTATTACTCACGCCCCGGCCACGTCACGAGCCCGGAGTCGGATCTTGCCCAAAAAAATTTTAGAGCCTCCTTGGGCCATATGAGGCCCTTTGGAACCTTAACATGCCCCAAAACCGGGCACCGAATGCCTTCCAATCTCTCCTCCGTAATTCCGACCAATATTGATAACCGACTCGGGAGGCCATTTAGAGGCCCTTTTGGGGCCAGCAGCCCCCAAAAATTTACAAAGACCCTATCGGGAACCCCGAGAAGCCATCCGTCAAAAAAAATCACCCTGCCCGAAAATGTTCCGATTTACCCGTTTTCGTTGACTATTACTCACGCCCCGGCCACGTCCCGGGGCCCGGAATTGGATCTTGACCAAAATTGTTTTAGGGCCTCAAAGGGCCATCTGAGGCCCTTTGGAACCTTAACATGCCCAAAAACCGGGCACAGGATGCCTTCCAATCCCACCTCCGTAATTCCGACCAATACCGATAACCGACTCGGGAGGCCATTTAGATGCCATTTTGGGGCATGAAGCCCACCAAAATTTACAGAGACCCTCTTGGGACCCTGGGAAGGATCCTGTCAAAACAAATCAGCCTGCCCGAAATTGTTCCGATTTACCCGTTTTCGTGGACTATTATTCATGCCCTGGCCACGTCCCGGGGCCCGGAGTCGGATTTTGACCAAAAAAATTTTAGGGTATGCTTGGGCCATATGAGGCCCTTTGGAACCTTAACATGCCCCAAAATCAGGCACTGGATGCTTTCCAATCCCACCTCCGAAATTCCGACAAATACCGATAACCTACTCGGGAGGCCATTTAGACGCCCTTGGTGGCTACAAGCCCACCAAAAATTACTAAGACCCTATTGGGAACCCCGGGAAGGAACTCATCAAAAAAAATCACCCTGCCCGAAAGCCATGTTTTGTTGTTGTTAATTCGATTATGAGTGAGTAGTCTCTTTCTAGGGTGTTAGATAGGAAAGCCATGTTTATACCATGATTGTGATTTAGACTCTTATTGATTTCTAGGGCTTGATTAGGGTGATTGTGATGTGGTTTGTACTTTATTGAGTAATTAACGTTATTGCGCAGTTTCGTTGGTTGCTTGTGGTTAATAGTTGTTTGCACAGATCCGTCTTACGACTAGAGGCCTAGGACACGTCAGTAGTTCTGATTACGTTAGTGAACATGCGGCGTATGTTGAACTATGAGCATTGAGTCTTAACCATAGCTCAACATAGGCTCTAATCCCCCGACACTTGACTTAGGTTTTGGTAGTAGTTGACCCTATTTGATTGGCATAAGCAGGATGGACCGACCTAATACCCTAGACTTTTATTCCATAGTTTAATCCTCGATTTATTCCGTCTTCTGTAGTCTATTCTTTAGTTTAATTATTTCTACCCTGATTTCATCTGGAGTAGCTGAATCGGTTCAATATTAATTTAGAAACTCTGTCTCCCTGTGGATTTGACCCTGCTTCCACTGACTACCTAGTTAGAGGTCCGTAGGTTTATTTTTGATTAGGCGATACGACTAAAACCTATCAAATTTTGGCGCAGTTGCCGGGGAGACGGCTAGTTCTCTAAGTTTTTATTTAATTATTTGGTCTACTTCTCTGTACCTCATTGGAACTTCATTGTTTCAATCGAGGTACGTTTTACTGCTGCTTTTTGTTTCTTTTGTATGCCCAGGTCCCAAAGAAACGGTTCCCCAATTCCAGCGGACCCCGATCTTACTAGGACAATCAGGCGGATCCGAAAGATAAAGCAGAAAGAAAAGCAGTTTGTTCAGCTGAACACCTCTGGAACAGACACCCCGAGTTCAGTCATGTCAAAGTCACTGAAATCATATGGGGTGCCCAACCCAGATGGTCTCTCCACTGGACCTACTATGCCCACCATTGCCGCGACAAATTTTGAGATTAAGCCTGGACTCATCATCATGGTCCAGCAAAATCAGTTTGGTGGGCATCCTACTGAAGATCCGGCAAATCATCTGCAACGGTTTCAACAACTTTGTCGAACCGTTAAACATGCCGGCGTCACTCCAGATCAGTTAAAGGTCATGTTGTTCGAGTTTTCTTTGAGAGATAGAGCCCATAAGTGGTTGAACGATGTGCAGGAAACTGAATGGAGTGAGATTTCTGCTGCATTTCTGAGAGTGTATTACCCACCTACTAAAACAGCAGAAATCAGAAATAAACTAGCCACGTTTTCCCAAGAGCCTGATGAAACGTTGAGGGAAGCGCGGGCTAGGTTTAGAGATCTACAGAGAGAGTGTCCACACCACAATATGGACAAATGGTTCTTGACGCAGACATTCTACAATGGTCTGCAGCCTCAGACGAAGTGTATTGTTGATTCGTCTGCAGGAGGAGTGTTTTTAGACAAGGCAGTTGATGAGGGTTATGAATTCATATCAAATCTTGCAGCCAATGACCATTCATCATCTAGGAGTTTGACTAAGAAGGTACTTGAAGTTGAAGCTATTTCATTGCTTACATCTCAGGTGGCGCAACTGACTCAGCAACTAATGAAGTCCTCTAGTTCGACACCTCCGCCTATGAGCATCAATACTATGTCTGCCGTAGCATCCATTACCTCATCTTACTGCGAGGTATGTGGTGTACAGGGTCACTTTGGGCATGACTGTCAGTTCAGTCAATTTCAGATGGAGCAGGCAAACGCCTTTCAACAAAGGCCGCAAACCTTCCAACCTCCACATAACTACCAAAATCCACAAAACTATCAACCTCAACCTCCACAAAACTATCCTAAACCCTCATACCATCAAGCCCCACAAAACTTTCAAAGACCCTCTTCACAAAACTTCCACAACCACAATAATTTCCAAACCCCACAAAATTTTCCCACCCCACCTCCACAAAACAACAACCCACAAGAGCCTAGCAATTCTGAACTGATGAAACTGATATTGTCTATGCAAAAGGCACATGAGGAAGCACGGAGGAACCAAGAGAAGCATATCAAACTTCTCGAGGCACAAGTTGCCCAGTTGGCAGAAACTAATGCACAGAGGCAGCACGGACAATTGCCAGGGCAACCAGTTCAGAGAGAACATGTGAATGACATCACTCTTCGTAGTGGCATTGCATATGATGCCCCTCCAGTGCCCATTGATGAGGTTACCCCGACTGCAGGGAAGAAGAGGGTGGTAGAGGAAGGAAAAAGGAAGAATTCGATGTCTGAAGTCGATTTGTCTGCAGAAGCTGAACAGACAGGGAAGAAAAAGGAGAAGGTTTCTGAAACGCCTTTTACACCAAGGCTACCTTTTCCTCACAGGATGCAACAGTCCAAGGTCGATCAGCAGTTTGGTAAGTTCTTGTCTATGGTCAAGAACCTCGAGGTAACGATTCCATTCACAGACTTGATTACCCAAGTGCCTGTTTATGCCAAATTTCTGAAAGACATGATTACTAAGAAAAGAGACTTTGGTGGGGTAGAACGTGTCGCTCTTACTGAAGAGTGTAGTGCTTTTATTCAAAATAAAACCCCACCAAAGTTAAAAGATCCTGGTAGTTTTTCTATACCCTGCCATCTTGGACCTATTTTTATTGATAAGGCTTTCTGTGATTTAGGTGCTTCTGTTTCTGTTATGCCATTGTCTGTTTATAAGAAACTGAACATGGGAGCCCTTAAATGCACACAAATCACTTTACAGATGGCAGATCGTTCTATAAAATACCCTCTAGGTGTTTTAGAGGACGTTCCTGTTAGGGTAGGGAAATTCTATATTCCTATTGATTTTGTGGTGTTAGATATGGATGAGGATGCCCAGATTCCTATTATCTTGGGTAGGCCATTTTTGTGTACTGCTGGTGCTGTAATTGATGTCAAGTCTGGGTCTTTAACTCTGAGTGTTGGTGATGATAAAGTATTTTTAAACTAACCAATGCTGTTAAGGCACCTATGCTTGAACAATCTTGTTGCAGGGATGAGGTTCTGGATGAAGTAGGTGTGGAGAAGGTTCCAATTCCACCTAAGGTTGCCTCACCGTCTGGAGGCATAGTCAAGAACATTTGGAGGAGAAAGATGTTTGATGAGGGTGGCACTCACTGCCACGCCCCTCCTATTTGAGAGCGGGCGGATTATGGTCGTGCAGGACCTTTATAAACCAGCGCTATGCGAGTGGCAACTCGTATTTTTCTTTCCCTTTTTCCTTTTCTTTTTATTTTTCTTCTTTTTGTGAGCGAGAGTGAGGGTACTAACATTGTTTTTCCTCTTAGCATAGTCCTTATCACCTTTTGGCATTGAGGACACTGCCAAGTTCAGCTTGGGGGAGGAGTTCTGTTTGTATTCCCTATCTCTTTTACTGCTTTCTAGACTAGTTTTACTGCTTTCGAAAAATACTGAAAAAAATCAAAAAAATATGGTTCCCATGACTGGTTTAGTTGCCTCCCTGTGCCCCTTGTTGTGCTCTATTTGAAATTGATTTGTCTCTGTTTTCTAGATAGCTGGGCATTTGTGATCTTGAGGCTATGATTTGATGTTTGATTGCTATGATTTCGAGCATTTTTGGATTATATTAGACCACTTTGTGCTGCATACCTGAATTGGTTAGACTGTGAGGCCTTTTTGTAGCCTATTGGATTCATATTATTATCCAGTCTGTTCTTGTGTGTTAGTTCCTCTTTAGTGGATTGATCTTGACTTTGACTTCGTACTTGTCTGATTTTAGATGACTTGTAGCATGTGCTGTGATAGAGGCGTTCTTTTGTCTTATTCTTGAGCTTCAGAGTGAGTTTTTGATATACTTTTATCCTCCTTAGCCCCGCTGAGCCTAAGGACTTGTTTCGTGTTACTTAAACCCCTATTAGGAGCCAAAAGCCATCACTTGATATTATTCCAAGCCTAGCTTGGGGGAGCTTTTGTATGGGTTGAGTTTGAGATTGGTTTGTTGGTTTAGTTTGGTTTTTGAGGAATTTGAAAGTGTATTTGCTGTGGTTTGAGAGTGAGAAAGAGAAAAGAAAAAGCAAGTTTAGAGTTGCGTGAATGAAGTTCAGAAAAATGAAAGAAAAATGAAATGAAAATTCAAAAGAATTCTAGTTCTTTCATTCACGTACGTTCATAAAGGAATATTCGCTCCATTGCTAGAAAATTGGGTTTGTTATGAGCTTTTCATTGATTTATGAGAGTTGGATTACTTTACATGGTTTTATGGTGATTGTTGGGAGTTGTGTAGGTCATCTTAGGCCTTGTTTGAATAACTTATGCTCCCCCTTTCTTGGTTTTTCCACCACATTACCCAAAAGTATCCCCTACCTCTCGCTAAGCCCCATTACAACCCTATAAAGTCCTCTTGAGCTTATGTCTGCATTGTTCATTTGATTGATTTCGAGTCAGTTTGTCAAAGTTAGGGAGTATTTCTGCTAATTGAGTCGACTTGACTAGGTTGAGCGTCATTGAACCTTCTTAAACACATGAGAGTGTGAGTGGGAAGGGTACTTATGGTCGGGTTGGTGAGTGTTCGGGCATATTCTTTGCCTGCCACAAAATAGAGAGGAGTGACACCCTTGTGAGAGCCTTTTCAGGATTTGTATGCCTTGTGGACGCTTAAGTTTGATAAATTGCTTGAATGATTGGTGGTTGGATGGATTTGATTAGCCAAACTTGAATTATGCCTGCTTGAATGATTCTTAGTCTTGAAAATATTTTGAGCTTTGATTTGTTTGTATCTTTGGGGTGAGGCAATCTATTCCATGTTCATGTTCTGTTTGCTTGAGGACAAGCAAAGGTTTAGCTTGGGGGAGTTTGATGTCACGTATTTATATAGAGTTTTCTCCCTTATTTACAAGCTAATTTGTGCGTCATTGGAGCTCTTGGGAGCTATTTTGTGCTTACTATCGTATATAGTTGTGGTTTTGTATTTTAGTGTTGAATTGCAGGTTTTAGGGAGTTTTCTCCTTATTCCCGAGCCATTTGGAAGCAACCACGACTCTACGAGATGTTACGAGGCACGTAGGATGGCTCACGAGCTTTATGGGTAGTTTAGGAGGTCCCAAGACCCCTAAACGTGAAGATTAGAGAGCCAAAGAGTCAAAAAGGAGGTTTCCGTGCACTGATCGGGCAGAAATGGCCTGATAAGGCGAAATATTTATGATCGGGTATGAAAGTTGCGGACCCGATCGGGCAAGCATTGCCCGAAAGGATCGGGCGAACATCATGTACCCAGACCCGATCGAGTGGGCTGCTCGTAGGTCTTGTTAGAGAGCTGCTGAAGAGGCGCTTTCACTAGGCCATTTTGTTGCCTGGCCCGATCGGGTGGCTGACCAAGGCCCGATCGGGTGGGCCTCAAGTTCATCTATTGCTGCTGCGCTGCTGCTATATCACAGCCCAAGACGAGAAAATGTGAAGTTGCTGGGCACCCGATCGGGTACTGTGCTCGGACCCGATCGGGTCTGGCACCCTTTTACGCGGACTTCGACTTTTTAATTTACGTTTTATTGAGACTTGAGAGGTATTATAAATACCTTTTCCTCATTATTTTAGATACATCTTTTATTCATCTTTCATTAGCTTTAGACTAGTTTTATTCTTCATTGTTCTTAGTTCAATTCAAACACTTTAGATTAATTTAGAGGTGATCAAACCTATTTCGATTTCAATAAAGTTCCTGCTTTCCGGTAATTGGTATTATTTCTTACCCTAATCTCTTTTATTATTCTCAATTGCTTAGTTTATTTATTTAATCGTTCATGATGCAATTGTTAGGGTTTCGTATTAGTTTTGTTGTTGTTAATTCGATTATGAGTGAGTAGTCTCTTTCTAGGGTGTTAGATAGGAAAGCCATGTTTATACCATGATTGTGATTTAGACTCTTATTGATTTCTAGGGCTTGATTAGGGTGATTGTGATGTGGTTTGTTCTTTATTGAGTAATTAACGTTATTGCGCAGTTTCGTTGGTTGCTTGTGGTTAATAGTTGTTTGCACAGATCCGTCTTACGACTAGAGGCCTAGGACACGTCAGTAGTTCTGATTACGTTAGTGAACATGCGGCGTATGTTGAACTATGAGCATTGAGTCTTAACCATAGCTCAACATAGGCTCTAATCCCCCGACACTTGACTTAGGTTTTGGTAGTAGTTGACCCTATTTGATTGGCATAAGCATGGTGGACCGACCTAATACCCTAGACTTTTATTCCATAGTTTAATCCTCGATTTATTCCGTCTTCTGTAGTCTATTCTTTAGTTTAATTATTTCTACCCTGATTTCATCTGGAGTAGCTGAATCGGTTGAATATATATTTAGAAACTCTGTCTCCCTGTGGATTCGACCCTGCTTCCACTGACTACCTAGTTAGAGGTCTGTAGGTTTATTTTTGATTAGGCGATACTACTAAAACCTATCAGGGTCCAAAAGCCCCCCAAAATTTACAGAGAACCTATTGGTACACCCGGGAAGGCCCCCGTAAAAAAAATCACCCTGCCCGAAAATGTTCCAATTTACCCGTTTTCGTGGACTATTACTCACGCCTCGGCGACGTCCCGGGGCCCGAAGTCGGATCTTGCCAAGAAAAAATTTTAGGTCCTTCTTGGGCTATATCAAGCCCTTTGGAACCATAACATGCCCCAAAATCGGGTACCGGATGCCTTCCAATCCAACTTCCGTAATTTCGACCAATACCGATAACCGACTCGGGGGCCCTTTTGGGGGCCAGCAGCCCCCCAAAATTTACAGAGACCCTATTGGGAACCACGGGAAGCCACCGGTCAAAAAAACTCACCCTACCCGAAAATGTTCAGATTTACCCGTTTTCGTGGACTATTACTCACGCCACGGCCACTTCCCACGGCCCGGAGTCGGATCTTGCCCAATATTTTTTTAGGGTCTCCTTGGGCCATATGAGGCCCTTTGGAAAATTAACATGGCCCCAAAATCGGGCACCGGATGCCTTCCAATCTCACATCCGTAATTCCGACCAAAATTGATATCAGACTTGGGAGGCCATTTTGAGGCCATTTTGGCGCCAGAAGCCCCCCAAAATTTACAGAGACCCTACTGGGACCCCCGGGAAGGCACCGACCAAAAAAATTACCCTGCCCGAAAATGTTCCAATTTACCCGTTTTCGTGCACTATTACTCACGCCCCGGCCACGTCCCGGTCTCAGAGTCGGATCTTGCCCAAAAAATTTTTAGGGCCTCCTTGGGCCATATGAGGCCCTTTGGAACCTTAATTTGCCCAAAAACCGGGCACCGGATGCGTTCCAATCCCACCTCCATAATTCCGACCAAAACCGATAACTGACTCGGGAGGCCATTTAGAGGCCCTTTTGGGGCCAGTAGCCCCCAAAAATTTACATAGACCCTATTGGGAACCCCGAGAAGTCACCTGTCAAAAAAAATCACCCTGCCCGAAAATGTTCCGAATTACCCGTTTTCGTGGACTATTACTTAAGCCCTGGCCACGTCTCGGGGCTCGGAGTCGGATCTTGCCCAAAAAAAATTTTAGGGTCTCCGTGGGCCATATGAGGCCCTTTGGAACCTTAACATGTCCCAAAGCCGGGCACTGTATGCCTTCCAATCCCACCTACATAATTTCGACAAATACCGATAACCGACTCGGGAGGCCATTTAGAGGGCCTTGGGGGTTAGAAGCCCACCAAAATATACTAAGACCGTATTGGGAAACCCGGGAAGGAACTCGTCAAAAAAAATCACCCTGCCCGAATATGTTACGATTTACCCGTTTTCATGGACTATTACTCAATCCCCGGCCACGTCCCGGGGCCCAAGGTCGGATCTTGCCCAAAATTCTTTTAGGGACTCCTTGGGCCATATAAAGCCCTTTGGAACCTTAACATGCCCTAAAACCGGGCACCGTATGCCTTCCAATCCCACCTCCGTCATTTCGACCAATATTGATAACCGACTCGAAGGCGATTTTGAGGCTCTTTTGGGTCTACAAGCCCCCCAAAATTTACATAGACCCTATTGGAACCCCTAGGACGGCACCCGTAGAAAAAAACACCCTGCCCGAAAATGTTCTGATTTACAAGTTTTCGTGGACTATTACCCACGCCTCAGCCACGTCCCGGCCCTGGAGTCGGATCTTGCCCAAAATTATTTTAGGGCCTCCGTGGTTCATATGAGGCCCTTTGGAACCTTAACATGCCCAAAAACCAGGCACCAGATGCCTTCCAATCCCACCTCCGTAATTCTGACCAATATCGATAACCGACTCGGGAGGCCATTTAGAGGGCTTTTGGGGCCCGAAGCCCCCCAAAATTTCCAGAGACCCTATCGGCAACCCCGGAAAGCCACCCGTCAAAAAAAAATCACCCAGCCCAAAAATGTTCCGATTTACCCGTTTTCGTGGGCTATTACTCACGCCCCGACCACGTCCTGGGGCCCGGAGTCGGATCTTGTCCAAAATTCTTTTAGGTCTCCTTGGGCCATATGAGGCCCTCTGGAACCTTAACATGCCCCAAAACCGGGCACCGGATGTCTTCCAATCCCACCTCCGTAATTCCGACAAATACAGATAACCGACTCGGGAGGCCATTTAGAGGCCCTTTGGGACCAGCAGCCACCCAAAATTTACTGAGACCCTCTTGGGAACCACGGGAAGGAACCCGTCAAAAAAATTACCCTGCCCGAAAATGTTCCGATTTACCTGTTTTGGGGGACTGTTACACAATCCGGGCCACGTCCCGTGTCCCGGTGTCTCATCTTGCCCAAAATTTTTTAGAGCTTGTTTGGGCCATATGAGGCCCTTTGGAACCTTAACATGCCCCAAAAGCGGGCACCGAATGCCTTCTTATCCCACCTTTGTAATTCCGACCAATACAGATAACCGATTCGGGAGGCCATTTAGAGGCCCTTGTGGGGCCAGCAGCCACCCAAAATTTCAAGAGAACCTATTGGGACCCCCGGAAGGCACCTATCAAAAAAATCACCCGGCCCGAAAATGTTCTGATTTACCCGTTTTCGTGGACTATTACTCAAGCCCTGGCAACGTCCCGGGGCTCGGAGTCGGATCTTGCCCAAAAAAAATTTTCTTGGGCCATATGAGGCTCTTTGGAACCTTAACATGCCCCAAAACGGGCACCGGATGCCTTCCAATCCCACCTCCGTAATTCCAACCAATATAGATAACCGACTCGGGAGGCCATTTAGAAGCCCTTTTGGGGCCAGCAGCCCCCACAATTTAGAGAGACCCTATTGGGAACCACAGGAAGCCACCCGTCGAAAAAAATCACCCTGCCCGAAAATGTTCCGATTTACCCGTTGTTGTGGACTATTACTCACGCCCCGGCCACGTCCTTGGGCCTGGGGTCTGATTCTGCCCAAAAAAGTTTTAGGGCCTCGTTTGGCCAAATGAGGCCTTTGGAATAGTAACATGCCTAAAACCTGGAACCGAATGCCTTCCAATCCCACCTCCGTAATTCCCAGTAATACCGATAACCGACTCGGTAGTTATTTAGAGGCCCTTTTGGGGCAAGAAGCCCCCAAAAATTTACAGAGACCCTATTGGGAACCCTGGGAAGGCACCTCTCAAACAAAATCACCCTGCCTGAAAATGTTCCGATTTACCCGCTTTCGTGGACTATTACTCACGCCCCGGCCACGTCCCGGGGCCCGTAGTTGGATCTTGCCCAAAATTCTTTTAGGGTCTCCTTGGGCCATATGAGGCTGTTTGGAACCTTAACCTGACCCAAAAGCGGGCGCCGAATGCCTTTTTATCCCACCTTCGTAATTCCGACCAATACAAATAACCGACTCGGGAGGCCATTTAGAGGCCCTTATGGGGCCGGAAGCCACCCAAAATTTGTAAAGACCCTATTTGGACCACCGGGAAGGAACCCATCATAAAAAATCACTTTACCTGAAAATTTTCCGATTTACCCGTTTTCGTGGACTATTACTCAATCCCCGGCCACGTCCCGGGGCCCCGAGTCTGATCGTGCCCAAAATTTTTTAGGGCCTTCTTGGCCCATATTAGGCCCTTTGGAACCTTAACATGCCCAAAAACCGGGCACCGAATGCCTTCCAATCCCACCTCCGTAATTCCGACCAATACCGATAACCAACTCGGGAGGCCATTTATAAGCCCTTTGGGGCCAGCAGCCCCCCAAAAATTTACAGAGACCCTATTGAAAACCCCGGGAAGGCACCCGTAAAAAAACATCACTCTGCTAGAAAATGTTCTGATATACCCGTTTACGTGTACTATTACTCAATCTCCGGCCACGTCCCGTGCGCGGAGTAGGATCTTGCCCAAAAATTTTTGGGGCCTTCTTGGGCTCTATGAGGCCCTTTAGAACCTTAACATGCCCCAAAACCGAGCACCGGATGCCTTCCAATCCCACCTCCGTAATTCAAACCAATACCGATAACCGACTCGGGAGGCCATTTATAGGCCCTTTTGGGGCCAGCAGCCCCCCAAAAATTTATAGAGACCCTAATGGGACCCCTAGGAAGGCACCCGTAAAAAAAAATCACCCTGCCCGAAAATGTTTAGATTTACACGTTTTTGTGGACTATTACTCACGCCCTGGCCACGTCCCCGGGCCCGTAGTCGGATCTTGCTCAAAAATGTTTTAGGGTCTCCTTGGGCCATATGAGGCCCTTTGGAACATTAACATGCCCAAAAACCGGGCACCGGATGCCTTCCAATCCCACCTACGTAATTCCGACCAATACCGATAACCGACTCGGGAGGCCATTTAAAGGCGCTTTTGGGGTCAGAAGGCCCCCCAAAATTTACAGAGACCCTATTGGGACCCCCGGGAAGGAAGCTGTCAAAAATAAATCCCCCTGCCCAAAAATGTTCCGATTTACCCGTTTTCGTGGACTATTACTCACGCCCTGGCCACGTCCCGGGGCTTGGAGTCTCATCTTGCCGAAAATTTATTTAGGGCCTCCTTGGGCCATATGAGGCCGTTTGGAACAGTAACAAGCCCAAAACATGGCACCGAATGCCTTCCAATCCTACCTCCGTAATTCCGACCATTACCGATAACCAACTCGGGAGGTTCTTTAGAACCCATTTTGGGGCAAGAAGCCCCCCAAAATTTACAGTCACCCAATTGGGACCCCCGGGAAGGCACCTGTCAAAAAAAATTACCCTGCCCGATAATGTTCGGATTTACCCGTTTTCGTGGAACTCAATCCCCAGCCACGTCCCGTGGCCCGTAGTCGGATCTTGCCCAAAATTCTTTTAGGGCCTCCTTGGGCCATATAAGGCCATTTGGAATCTTAAAATGCCCCAAAACCGGGCACCGGATGCCTTCGAATACCACCTCTGTAATTTCGACCAATATTGATAACCGACTCGGGAGGCCATTTTGAGTCCCTTTTGGCGCTAGAAGCCCCCCAAAATTTACAGAGACCCTATTAGGACCCCCGGGAAGGCACCCGTCAAAAAAAATCACCCTGCTCGAAAATGTTCCGATTTACCCGTTTTCGTTTACTATTACTCACGCCCCGGCCACGTCCCAGGCCCGGAGTCGAAGCTTGCCCAAAATGGTTTTAGGGCCTCCAAGGGCCATCTGAGGCCCTTTAGAACCTTAACATGCCCAAAAATCGGGCAGAGGATGCCTTCCAATCCCACCTCCGTAATTCCGACCCATACCGATAACCGACTCGGGAGGCCATTTAGAGGCTATTTTGGGCAAAAAGCACCCCAAAATTTACAGAGACCCAATTGAAACCCCGGGAAGGAACCCGTCATAAAAAATCACCCTGTCCAAAAATGTTCCGATTTACCCGTTTGCGTCGACTATTACTCATGCCACGGCCACGTCCCAGACCCGGAATCGGATCTTGCCCAAAAATTTTAAATGGCGTCCTTGGGCCATATGAGGCCCTTAGGAACCTTAACATGCCCACAAAGCGGGCACCGGATGCCTTCCATAGCAACCTCCGTAATTCCGACCAATACCGATAACGGACTCGGGAAGTCATTGAAAGGCCCTTTTGGGGCCAGTGGCCCCCAAAATCTACAGAGACCCTATTGGGAACCCCGGGAAGCCACTTGTTGAAAAAAATCACCCTGCCCGAAAATGTTCCGATTTACCAGTTTTCGTGGACTATAACTCACGCCCCGGCCTCGTCCCGGAGCCCGGATTCGGATCTTGCCCAAAAATTTTGTAGGGACTCCTTGGGCCATATGAAGCCCTTTGGAACCAAAACATGCCCCAAAATCGGGCACCGTATGCCTTCCAATCCCACCTCCGTAATTTCGACCAATACCGATAACCGACTCGGGAGGCCATTTAGAGGCCCTTTTGGGGCCAGCATCCCCCCAAAATTTATAGAGACCCTATTAGGAACCCCGGGAAGCCGCCGGTCCAAAAAAAATTACCCTGCCCGAAAATGTTCCAATTTACCCGTTTTCGTGGACTATTACTCACGCCCCGGCCACGTCCCAGGGCCCGGAGTCGGATCTTGCCCAATATTTTTTTAGGGTCTCCTTGGGCCATATGAGGCCCTTTGGACCCTTAACATGCCCCCAAAACCGGGCACCGGATGCGTTCCAATCCTACCTCCATAATTCCGACCTAAACCGATAACCCACTCAAGAGGCCATTTTTAGGCTCTTTTGGGGCCAGCAGCCCCAAAAATTTACAGAGACCCTATTGGGAACCCCGACAAGCCACCCGTCAAAAAAAATCATCCTGCCCGAAAATGTTCCGATTTACACGTTTTCGTGGACTATTACTCACGCCCCGACCACGTCCCAGGGCCCGGAGTCTGATCTTGCCCAAAAAACTTTTAGGGCCTCGTTGGGCCATATGAGGCCCTTTGGAACTGTAACATGCCCCAAACCTGGCACCGGATGCCTTCCAATCCCACATCCGTAATTCCGACCAACACCGATAACCGACTCAGGTGGTTATTTAGAGGCCCCCCAAAATTTACAGAGAGCCTATTGGGACCACCGGGAAGCCACCCGTCAAAAACAATCACCCAGCCCCGCTCGCTTTGGCCGTTATGAGTAGGTAAGTGAGTTACCCCTTCCCTGTTCCGATTTACCCGTTTTCGTGGGCTATTACTCACGCCCCGGCCACGTCTCGGGGCCGAGAGTCGGATCTTGCCCAAAATTCTTTTTGGGTCTCCTTGGGCCATATGAGGCCCTTTGGAACCTTAACATGCCCCAAAACCGGGCACCAGATGTCTTTCAATCCCACCTCCGTAATTCCGACAAATACCGATAACAGACACGGGAGGCCATTTAGAGGCCCATTGGGGCAAGCAGCCACCCAAAATTTACTGAGACCCTCTTTAGAACCACGGTAAGGAACCCATCAAAAAAATTACCCTGCCCGAAAATGTTCCGATTTACCAGTTTTAGTGGAGTGTTACTCAATCCCGGCCACGTCCCGAGGCCCGGAGTCTCATCTTGTCCAAAAATTTTTCGGGCCTCCTTGGGCCATATGAGGCTGTTTGGAACCTTAACATGACCCAAAAGCGGGCACCGAATGCCTTCTTATCCCACCTTCGTAATTCCGACCAATATAGATAACCGACTCGGGAGGCCATTTAGAGGCCCTTATGAGGCCAGCAGCCACCCAAAAATTATAGATAACTTATTGGGACCCCCGGGAAGGCACCTGTCAAAAAAAATCACCCTGCCCGAAAATATTCTGATTTACCCATTTTCGTGGACTAAACTCAAGGCTGGTCACGTCCCGGGGCCCTGAGTCGGATTTTGCCCAAAATTTTTTTAGGGCCTCCTTGGGCCATATGAGGCTCTTTGGAACCTTAACATGCCCCAAAACCGGGCACCGGATGCCTTCCAATCCCACCTCTGTAATTCCAACCAATACAAATAACCGACTCGGGAGGCCAATTAGAGGCCCTTTTGGCGCCAGCACCCCGCAAAATTTAGAGAGACCCTATTGGGAACCCCGGGAAGCCACCCGTCGAAAAAAATCACCCTGCCCGAAAATGTTCCGATTTACCCGTTGTTGTGGAATATTACTAACGCCCCGGCCACGTCCCGGGGCCGGGAGTCGGATCTGCCCAAAAAAGTTTTGGGGCCTTGTTTGGCCATATGAGGCCCATTGGAATAGTAACATGCCTAAAACTTGGCACCGAATGCCTTCCAATCCCACCTCCGTAATTCCGAGCAAGACCGATAACCGACTCGGTAGGTTATTTAGAGGCCCTTTTGGGGCAAGAAGCCCCCAAAAATTTACAGAGACCCAATTGTGACCTCTGGGTAGGCACCCGTCAAAAAAAATCACCTTGCCCGAAAATGGTCCGATTTACCAGTTTTCGTGGACTATTACTCACGCCCCGGCCACGTCCCGGGGCCCGGAGTCAGTTCTTGCCCAAATTTTTTTTAGGGCCTCCTTGGTTCATATGATGCCCTTTCGAACAGTAACATGCCCAAAACCAGGCACCAGATTCCTTCCAATCCCACCTCCGTCATTCCGACCAATAATGATAACTGACTCGGTAGGTTATTTAGAGGCCCTTTTGGAGCAAGAAGCCCCCCACAATTTACAGAGACCCTATTGGGACCCCCGTGAAGGCACCTGTCAAACAAAATCACACTGCCTGAAAATGTTTCGATATACCCGATTTCGTGGACTATTACTCACGCCCCGGCCACGTCCCGGGGCCCGGAGTCGGATCTTGCCAAATATTTTTTATGGCCTCTTTGGGCCATATGAGGCCCTTTGGAACCTTAACATGCCCCAAAACCGGGCACCGGATGCCTTCCAATCCCACCTCCGTAATTCCTACCAATACCGATAACCGAGTCGGGAGGCCATTTAGAGGGCCTTTTGGGGCCCAAAGCCCCCCTAAATTTCCAGAGACCCTATTGGGAATCCCGGAAAGCCACACGTCAAAAACAATCACCCAGCCCAAAAATGTTTCAATTTACCCGTTTTCGTGGGCAATTACTCACGCCCCGGCCACGTCCCAGGGCCCGGAGTCGGATCTTGCCCAAAATTCTTTTAGGGTCTCCTTGGGCCATATGAGGCCCTTTGGAACCTTAACATGCCCCAAAACCGGGCACCGGATGTCTTCCAATCCCACCTCCGTAATTCCGACAAATACCGATAACCGACTCGGGAGGCCATTTAGAGGCCCTTATGGGCCAGCAGCCACCCAAAATTTATAGACACCCTATTGGGACCCCCGGGAAGGCACCTGTCAAAAAAAAATCACCCTGCCCGAAAATGTTCTTATTTACCCGTTTTCGTGGAATATTACTCAAGCCCTGGCCACGTCCCGGAGTCGGATCTTGCCCAAAAAAATTTTGAGGGCCTCGTTGGGCCATATGAGGCTCGTTGGAACCTTAACATGCCCATAAACCGGGCACCGGATGCCTTCCAATCCCACCTCCGTAATTCCGATAAATACCGATAACCGACTCGGGAGGCCATTTAGAGGCCTTTTGGGGCCAGAAGCCCCCCAAAATTTACTGATACCCTATTGGCAACCCCAGGAAGAAACCCGTCAAAAAAAATCACTTTGCCCGAAAATTTTTCGATTTACCCGTTTTCGTGGACTATTACTCAATCCCTGGCCACGTCCCAGGGCCCGGAGTCGGATCTTGCTCAAAAATGTTTTAGGGTCTCCTTGGGCCATATGAGGCCCTTTGGAACCTTAACATGCCCAAAAATCGGGCACCGGATGCCTTCCAATCCCACCTCCGTAATTCCGACCAATACCGATAACCGACTCGGGAGGCCATTTAAAGGCCCTTTTGGGGCCAGAAGCCCCCAAAATTAACAGAGACCCTATTGGGACCCCCGGGAAGGAAGCTGTCAAAAATAAATCCCCCTGCCCAAAAATGTTCCGATTTACCCGTTTTCGTGGACTATTACTCACGCCCTCGCCACGTCCCGGGGCCCGGAATCTCATCTTGCCGAAAATTTATTTAGGGCCACCTTGGGCCATATGAGGCTGTTTGGAACAGTAGCAAGCCAAAAACTTGGCACCGGATGCCTTCCAATCCCACCTCCGTAATTCCGACCATTACCGATAACCGACTCGGGAGGTTCTTTAGAACCCATTTTGGGGCAAGAAGCCCCCCAAAATTTACAGTCACCCTATTGGGACCCCCGGGAAGGCTCCCGTCAAAAAAAATCACCCTGCCCGAAAATTTTCCGATTTACCAGTTTTCGTGGAACTCAATCCTCATCCACGTCCCGTGGCCCGGAGTCGGATCTTACCCAAAATTCTATTAGGGCCTCCTTGGGCCATATAAGGCCATTTGGAATCTTAACATGCCCCAAAACCGGGCACCGGATGCCTTCCAATACCACCTCTATAATTTCGACCAATACTGATAACCGAGTCGGGACGCCATTTTGAGGCCCTTTTGGCGCTAGAAACCCCCCAAAATTTACAGAGACCCTATTGGGACCCCCGGGAAGGCACCCGTCAAAAAAAAACACCCTGCTCGAAAAATGTTTCGATTTACCCTTATTCGTGGACTATTACTCACGCCCCGGCCACGTCCCAGGCCCGGAGTCGGATCTTGCCCAAAAATTTTAAACGCCGTCCTTGGGCCATATGAGGCCCTTTGGAACTTTAACATGCCCCAAAACCGGGCAGAGGATGCCCTCCAATCCCACCTCCGTAATTTCGACAAATACCGATAACCGACTCGGGAGGCCATTTATAGGCTATTTTGGGCAAAAAGCCCCCAAAATGTACAGAGACCCTATTGAGACCCAGGGGAGGAACCCGTCATAAAAAATCACCATGTCCGAAAATGTTCCGATTTACCCGTTTTCGTGGACTATTACTAATGCCACGGCCACGTCCTAGGCCCGGAGTCGGATCTTGCCCAAAAATTTTAAACGGCGTCCTTGGGCCATATGAGGCCCTTTGGAACCTTAACATGCCCAAAAACCGGGCACCGGATGCCTTCCAATCCCACCTCCGTAATTCCGACCCATACCGATAACCGACTCGGAAAGCCATTTAGAGGCCCTTTTGGAGCCAGCAGCCCCCAAAATTTACAGTGACCATATTGATTACCCCGTGAAGCCACTTGTCGAAAGAAATCACCCTGCCCGAAAATGTTCCGATTTATCCGTTTTCGTGGACTATTACTCACGCCCCGGCCTCGTCCCGGAGCCCCGAGTCGAACCTTGCCCAAAAATTTTGAAGGGCCTCCTTAGGCCATATGAAGCCCTTTGGAACCATAAAATGCCCCAAAATCGGGCACCGTATGCCTTCCAATCCCACCTCCGTAATTTCGACCAATACCGATAATTGACTCGGGAGGCCATTTAGAGGTCCTTTTGGGGTTCGCAGCCCCCCAAAATTTATAGAGACCCTATTCGGAACCACGAGAAGCCGCCGGTCCAAAAAAAATCACCCTGCCCGAAAATGTTCCGATTTTCCCGTTTTCGTGGACTATTACTCAAGCCCCGGCCACGTCCCAGGGCCTGGAGTCGGATCTTGCCCAATATTTTTTTAGGGTCTACTTGGGCCATATGAGGCCCTTTGGAACCTTAACATGCCCCCAAAACCGGGCACCGGATGCGTTCCAATCCCACCTCCATAATTCCGACCAAAAACGATAACCGATTCAAGAGGCCATTTTTAGGCCCTTTTGGGGCCAGCAGCCCCAAAAATTTACAGAGACCCTATTGGGAACACCGAGAAGCCACCTGTCAAAAAAATCACCCTGCCCGAAAATGTTCCGATTTACACGTTTACGTGGACTATTACTCACGCCCCGGCCACGTCCCGGGGACCGGAGTCGGATCTTGCCCAAAAAATTTTTATGGCCTACAAGGGCCATTTGAGGCTCTTTGGAACCTTAACCTGCCCAAAAACCGGGCACCGGATGCCTTCCAATCCCACCTCCGTAATTCCAACAATTATAGATAACCGACTCGGGAGGCCATTTAGAGGCCCTTTTGGGGCCAGCAGCTCCCAAAATTTAGAGAGACCTTATTGAGAACCCCGGGAAGCCACTCGTGAAAAAAAATCACCATGGCCAAAAATGTTCCGATTTACCCGTTTGCGTGGACTACTCACGCCCCGGCCACGTCCCGGGGCCCGGAGTCAGATCTTGCCCAAAAACGTTTTAGGGCCTCGTTGGGCCATATGAGGCCCTTTGAACAGTAACTTGCCCTAAAACCTGGCACCGGATGCCTTCCAATCCCACATCCGTAATTCCGACAAATACCCATAACCGACTAAGGTGGTTATTTAGAGGCCCTTTTGGGGCAAGAAGCCCCCCAAAATTTACAGACAGCCTATTGGGACCACCGGGAAGGCACCCGTCAAAAAAAATCACCATGCCCGAAAATATTCTGATTTACCCGATTTTGTGGACTATTACTTACGCCCCGGCCACGTCCCAGGGCCAGGAGTCGGATCTTGCCCAAAAAAAATTTAGTGCTTCCTTGGTTCATATAAGGCCCTTTGAAATAGTAACATGCCTCAAACCTGGCACCGGATGCCTTCCAATCCCGCCTCCGTAATTTCGAGCAATACCGATAACCGACTCGATAGGTTATTTAGAGGCCATTTTGGGGCAAGAAGCCCCAAAAATTTACAGAGACCCTATTGTGACCCGCGCGTAGGCACCCGTCAAAAAAAATCACCTTGCCCGAAAATGGTCCGATTTACCAGTTTTCGTGGACTATTACTCACGCCCCGTCCACGTCCCAAGGCCCGGAGTCGGATCTTGCCCAAAATATTTTTAGGGCCTCCTTGGTTCATATGATGCCCTTTGGAACAGTAACATGCCAAAAACCGGGCACCATATGCCTTGCAATCCCACCTCCGTAATTCCAACCAATACCGATCACCGACTAGGGAGGCCATTTAGAGGGCCTTTTGTAGCCAGCAGCCCCCTAAAAATTTACAGAGACCCTATTAGGACCCCCGGGAAGGAACCCGTCAAAAAAAATCACCCTGATTGAAAATGTTTAGATTTACACGTTTTCGTGGACTATTACTCACGCCCTGGCCACGTCCTCGGGCCCAAAAGTCGGATCTTGCCCAAAAAATTTTTAGGGTCTCCTTGGGCCGTATGAGGCCCTTTGGAACCTTAACTTGCCCAAAAACCGGGCACCGGATGCCTTCCAATCCCACCTCCGTAATTTCGACCAATACCGATAACCGACTCGGGAGGCCATTTAAAGGCCCTTTTGGGGCAAGAAGCCCCCCAAAATTTACAGAGACTCTATTGGGACCCCCGGGCAGGAAGCCGTCAAAACAAATCACCCTGCCCAAAAATGTTCCGATTTACCCGTTTTCGTGGACTATTACTCACAGCCTGGCTACGTCCCGGGGCCTGGAGTCTCATCTTGCCGAAAATTTAGTTAAGGCCTCCTTGGGCCATATGAGGCCATTTGGAACCTTAACATGCCCCAAAAGCTGGCACCGGATGCCTTCCAATCCCACCTCCGTAATTCCGACCAATATTGTTAACAGACTCGGGAGGTTCTTTAGAGGCCCTTTTGGGGCAAGAAGCCCCCAAAAATTTACAGAGACCCTATTGGTACCCCAGGGAAGGCACCTGTCAAACAAAATCACCCTGCCCGAAAATGTTCCGATTTACCCGATTTCGTGGACTATTACTCACGCCCCGGCCACGTCCCTGGCCCAGAGTCGGATCTTGCCCTAAAAAATTTTAAGCCCTCCTGGGCCACATGAGGCCCTTTGGATCCTTAACATGCCCCAAAACCGGGCACCGGATGCCTTCCAATCCCACCTCCGGAATTCCGACCAATACCGTTAACCGACTCGTGAGGCCATTTAGAGGGCCTTTTGGGGACAACAGCCCCCCAAAGTTTACAGAGACCCTATTGGGAACCCCGGAAAGCCACCCGTCAAAACTAATCACCCTGTCAAAAAATGTTGTGATTTACCCGTTTTCGTGGACTATTACTCACGCCCCGGCCACGTCCCGGGGCCCGGAGTCGTATCTTGCCCAAAATTTATTTAGGGTCTCCTTGGGCCATATGAGGCCCTTTGGAACCTTAACATGCCCCAAAAACGGGCACCGGATGCCTTCCAATCCCACCTTCAAAATTCCGACTAATACAGATAACCGACTCGGGAGGCCATTTAGAAGCCCTTATGGGGCCAGTTGCCACCCAAAATTTATAGAGACCCTATTGGGACCCCCGGGAAGGCACCTGTCAAAAAAAATCACCATGCCCGAAAATGTTCTGATTTACCCGTTTTCGTGGACTATTACTCAAGCCCTGGCACGTCTCGGGGCCCGAAGTAGGATCTTGCCAAAATTTTGCTTAGGGCCTCCTTGGGCCATATGAGGCTCTTTGGAACCTTAACATGCCCCAAAATCGGGCACCAGATGCCATCCAATCCCACCTCCGTAAATCCGACAAATACCGATAACCGACTCGGGCGGCCATTTAGAGGCCCTTTGGGGCCAGAATCCCCCCAATATTTATTGAGACCCTATTGGGAACCCCAGGAAGGAACCTGTCAAAAAAAATCACTCTCCGCGAAAATGTTCTAATTTACCTGTTTTCTTAGACTATTACTCTATCCCCGGCCACGTCCCGGGGCCCGAAGTCGGATCTTACCAAAAATTCTATTAGGGCCTTCTTGGGCGTTATAAGGCCCTTTGGAACCTTAACATGCCCAAAAACCGGGCACCGAATACCTTCCAATCCGACCTCCATAATTTCGACCAATACCTATAACCGACTCGGGAGGCCATTTAGTGGCCCTTTTGGGGCTAGGAGCCCCCCAAAATTTACAGAGACCCTATTGGGGCCCCCGGGAAGGAAGCCGTCAAAACAAATCACCCCGCCCAAAAATGTTCCGATTTACCCGTTTTCGTGGACTATTACTCACGCCCTGGCTACGTCCCGAGGCCTGGAGTCTCATCTTGCCGAAAATTTTGTTAGGGCCTCCTTGGGCCATATGAGGCCGTTTGGAACCTTAACATGCTCTAAATACTGGCAGCGGATTCCTTCCAATCCCACCTCCGTAATTCCGACCAATATCGTTAACCGACTCGGGAGGTTCTTTAGAGGCCCGTTTGAGGCAAGAAGCGACCCAAAATTTAAAGAGAACCTATTGGGACCCCCGGGAAGGAACCTGTCAAACAAAATCACCCTGCCCGAAAATGTTCCGATTTACCCGATTTCGTGGACTATTACTCACGCCCCGGCCACGTCCCGGGGCCCCGAGTCGGATCTTGTCCAATAAAATTTTAGGCCTTCTTGGGCCACATGAGGACCTTTGGAACCTTAACATGCCCTAAACCTGGCACCGGATGCCATCCAATCCCACCTCCGGAATTCCGGCCAATACCGATAACCGACTCGATAGGCCATTTAGAAGGACTTTTGGGGCCAGCAGCCCCCCAAAATTTACAGATACCCTAGTGGGAACCCCGGAAAGCCACCCGTCATTAATAATCACCCTGACAAAAATGTTACGATTTACCCGTTTTCGTGGACTATTACTCACGCCCCGGCCACGTCCCGGGACGTGGCCCGGAGCCGTATCTTGCCCAAAATGTTTTTAGGGTCTCCTTGGGCCATATGAGGACCTTTGGAACCTTAAGATGCCCAAAACCGGGCATCGGATGTCTTCAATCCCACCTCCGTAATTCCGTAAAATACCGATAACCGACTCGGGAGGCCCTTTGGGGCCAGCAGCCACCCAAAATTTACAGAGACCCTCTTGGGAACCACGGGAAGGAACCCGTCAAAAAAATTACTGCCCGATAATGTTCCGATTTACCCGTTTTCGTAGACTATTACTAAATCCCGGCCACCTCCCGGGGCCCGGAGTCGGATCTTGCCCAAAAAAAATTTAGGCACTCCTTGGGCCATATGAGGCCCTTTGGAACCTTAACATGCCCAAAAGCGAGCATCAGATGCATTCCAATCCGACCTTCGTAATTCCGACTAATATAGATAACCGACTCGGGAGGCCATTTAGAGGCCCTTAAGGGGCCTGCCACCCAAAATTTATATAGACCCTATTGGGTCCCCCGGGAAGGCACCTGTCAAAAAAATCACCCTGCCCGAAAATGTTCTGATTTACCCGTTTTTGTGGACTATTACTCACGCCCCGGCCACGTCCCTGGGCCCGGAGTCTGATCTTGTCCAAAAAAGTTTTTAGGCCTCGTCGGGCCATATGAGGCCCACAGTAACATGCCGCAAAACCTTGCACCGGATGCCTTCCAATCCCACATCCGTAATTCCGACCAATACCGATAACCGACTCAGGTGGTTATTTAGAGGCCCTTTTGGGGCAAGAAGCCCCCCAAAATTTACAGAGACCCTATTGGGACCCCCGGGAAGGCACTTGTCAAACAAAATCACCCTGCCCAAAAATGTTCAGATTTACACGATTTCGTGGACTATTACTCACGCCCCGGCCACGTCCCGGGTCCCAGAGTCGGATCTTGCCCAAAACTTTTTAAGGCCTCCTTGAGCCATATGAGGCCCTTTGGAACCTTAACATGCCCCAAAACCGGGCACCGGATGCCTTCTAATCCTACCTCCGTAATTCGAACCAATACCGATAACCGACTCGGGAGGCCATTTAGAGGGCCTTTTGGGGCCAAAAGCCCTCCAAAATTTAGAGAGATACTATTGTCAACCCCGGAAAGCAACCTGTCAAAAACAATCACCCTACCCAAAAATGTTCCGATTTACCCGCTTTCGTGGACTATTACTCACGCCCCGGCCACTTCCCGGGGCCCATTGTTGGATCCTGCCCAAACAAATTTTAGGGTCTCCTTGGGCCATATGAGGCCCTTTGGAACCTTAACATGCCCCATAACCGGGCACCGGATGTCTTCCAATCCCAACAACGTAATTCCGATAAATACCGAAAACCGACTCGTGAGGCCATTTAGAGGCCCTTTTTGGCCAGCAGCCACCCAAAATTTACTCAGACCCTCTAGGGAACCACGGGAAGGAACCCGTCAAAAAATTACCCTGCCCGAAAATGTTCCGATTTAATCGTTTTCGTGGACTGTCACTCAATCCCGGTCACGTTCCGGGGCCCGGAGTCTCATCTTGCCCAAAATTTTTTTAGGGCGTCGTTGGGCTTTATGAGGCCGTTTGGAACCTTAACATGCCCCAAAAGCGGGCACCGGATGCCTTCCAATCCCACCTTCGTAATTCCGACCAATACAGATAACCGACTCGGGAGGCCATTTAGAAGCCCTTTGGGGCCAGAAGCCCCCCCAAAATTTACTGAGACCCTATTGGGAACCCCGAGAAGGAACCTGTCAAAAAAAATCACTCTGCCCGAAAATGTTCTGATTTACCCGTTTTCGTGGACTATTACTCAATCCCCGGACACGTCCCGGGGCCCGAAGTCGGATCTTGCACAAAACTTTTTTAAGGCCCTCTTGGGCCACATGAGGCCCTTTGGAACCTTAACATGCCCCACAACCGGGCACCAGATCCCTTCCAATCCCACCTCCGGAATTCCGACCAATACAGATAACCGACTCGGGAGGCCATTTAGAGGGCCTTATGGGACTAGCAGCCCCCAAAAATTTACAAGAACCCTATTGGGAACCCCGGAAAGCCACCCTTAATTAATAATCACCCTGCCCAAAAATGTTCCGATTTACCCGTTTTCGTGGACTATTACTCACGCCCCGGCCACTTCTTGGGGCTCGGAGTCGGATCTTGCCCAAAAATTTTATAGGGTCTCCTTGGGCCATATGAGGACCTTTGGAACCTTAACATGCCCCAAAATCGGGCATCGGATGTCTTCCAATCCCACCTCCGTAATTGCCACAAATACCGATAACCGACTCGGGAGGCCATTAAGAGGCCCTTTGGGGCCAGCAGCCACCCAAAATTTACTGAGACCCTCTTGGAAACCACGGGAAGGAACCTATCAAAAAAATTACCCTCCCGATAATGTGCTGATTTACCCGTTTTCGTGGACTGTTATTCAATCCCGGCCACGTCCCAAGGCCCGGAGTCGGATCTTGCCAAAAAAAATTTTAGGGCCATCTTGGGCCATATGAGGCCCTTTGGAACCTTATCATGCCCCAAAAGCGGGCATCGGATGCCTTCCAATCCCACCTTCGTAATTCCGACTAATATAGATAACTTACTCGGAAGGCCATTTAGAGGCCCTTATGGGGCCAGCAGCCACCCAAAATTTATAGAGACCCTATTGGGACCCTCGGGAAGGCACCTGTCAAAAAATATCACCCTGCCCGAAAATGTTCTGATTTTCCCGTTTTCGTGGACTATTACTCACGCCCTGGCCACGTCTCGGGGCCTAGAGTCAGATGTTGCCAAAAAAAAATTTTAGGGCCTCCTTGGGCCATATGAGGCTCTTTAGAACATTAACATACCCCAAAACCGGACACCGGATGCCTTCCAATCCCTCCTCCGTAATTCTGACAAATACTGATAACCGACTCTGGCAGCCATTTAGAGGCCCGTTGGGGCCAGAATCCCCCAAAAATTAATTGAGACCCTATTGGGAACCTCGGGAAGGAACCCGTCAAAAAAAAATCACTCTGCCCGAAAATGTTCTGATTTACCTGTTTTCGTGGACTATTACTCAATCCCCTGCCACGTCCCGGGGCCCGTAGTCGGATCTTGCCCAAAATTCTTTTAGGGCCTCCTTGGGAAATATGCGGCCCTTTAGAACCTTAACATGCCCCAAAAGCTGGCACCGGATGCCTTCCAATCCCACCTCCGTAATTCCGACCAAGACCGATAACGGACTCGGGAGGTTATTTGGAGTCCCTTTTGGGGCAAGAAGCCCCCCAAAATTTAAAGAGACCATATTGGGACCCCTAGGAAGGCACCAGTCAAAAAAAATCACCCTGCCCGAAAATGTTCTGATTTACCCGTTTTCGTAGACTATTACTCATGCCCTGGCCAAATTACGGGGCCCGGAGTCAGATCTTGCCCAAAAAAATTTTAGGGCCTCCTTGGGCCATATGAGGCCCTTTGGAACCTTAACATGCCCCAAATTCGGGCACCGGATGCCTTCCAATCCCACCTCCATAATTTCGACCAATACCCATAACCGACTCTGGAGGCCATTTAGAGGCCCTTTTGGGGCCAAAAGCCCCCCAAAACTTATAGAGACCCTATTGGGACCCCCGGGAAGGCACCGGTCAAAAAAAAATCACCCTGCCCGAAAATGTTCAGATTTACTCGTTTTGGTGGTCAATTACTCACGCCTCGTCAACGTCACGGGGCCCGAGTCGAATCTCGCCCAAAATTTATTTAGGGTCTCCTTGGGCCATATGAGGCCCTTTGTAACCTTAACATGCCCCAAAATCGGGCACCGGATGCCTTCCAATCCCACCTCCGTAATTCCGACAAATACCTATAACCGACTCGGGAGGCCATTTAGAGGCCCTTTGGGGCCAGAAGCCCCGCAAAATTTAATGAGACCCTATTGGGAACCCCGGGAAGGAACCCGTTAAAACAAAATCACCCTGCCCGAAAATATCCCGATTTACCCGTTTTCGTGGACTATTACTCACGTCCCAGCGACCTCCCGGGACCCGAAGTCGGATCTTACCCATAATTCTCTTAGGGCCTCCTTGGGCCATATGAAGCTTTTTGGAAACTTAACATGCCCCAAAATTTGGCACCGGATGCCTTCCATTCCCACCTCCGTAATTCCAACCAATACCGATAACCGACTCGGGAGGCCATTTAGAGGGATTTTTGGGGCCAGAAGCCCCCCAAAATTTACAGAGACCATATTGGGACCCCGGAAAGCCACCTGTTAAAAACAATCACCCTGCCCGAATATGTTCCGATTTACCCGTTTTCGTGGATTATTACTCACGCCCAGTTGATCCCGGGAACAGAGTAGGATCTTGCCAAAAAAAATTTTAGGGCCTTGTGGGGCCATATGAGGCCTTTGGAACCTTATCATGCCCCAAAACCGAGCATCGAATGCCTTCCAGTCTCACCTCCGTAATTCCGACCAATACCGATTACCGACTTAGGGGGCCATTTACAGGCCCTTTTGGGGCCAGCAGCCCCCAAAATTACAGAGACCCTATTAGGACACCCGGGAAGGCAACCGTCATAAAAAATCAACCTGCCCAAAAATGTTCAGATTTACCCGATTTCGTTGACTATTACTAACGCCCCGGCCACGTCCCGGGGCCCAGAGTCGTATTTTGCCCAAAATTCTTTTAGGGCCTCCTTGGGCCATATGATGTCCTTTGGAACCTTAACATGCCCTAAAACCGGGCACCGGATGCCTTCCAATCCCACCTCCGTAATTTCGACCAATACCCATAACCGACTCTTGAGGCCATTTAGAGGCCCTTTTGGGGCCAGAAGCCCCCCAAAACTTATAGAGACCCTATTGGGACCCCCGGGAAGGCACCTGTCAAAAAAAAATCACCCTGCCCGAAAATGTTCAGATTTACTCGTTTTGGTGGTCAATTACTCACGCCTCGTCAACGTCACGGGGCCCGAGTTGGATCTCGCCCAAAATTTATTTAGGGTCTCCTTGGGCCATATGAGGCCCTTTGTAGCCTTAACATGCCCCAAAATCGGGCACCGGATGCCTTCCAATCCCACCTTCGTAATTCCGACAAATACCTATAACCGACTCGGGAGGCCATTTAGAGGCCCTTTGGGGCCAGAAGCCCCGCCAAATTTAATGAGACCCTATTGGGAAGCCCGGGAAGGAACCCGTCAAAACAAAATCACCCTGCCCGAAAATGTTCTGATTTACCCGTTTTCGTGGACTATTACTCACGTCCCAGCCACCTTCCGGGGCCCGAAGTCGGATCTTGCCCATAATTCTCTTAGGGCCTCCTTGGGCCATATGAAGCTTTTTGGAAACTTAACATGCCCCAAAATAGGGCACCGGATGCCTTCCATTCCCACCTCCGTAATTCCGACCAATACCGATAACCGACTAGGGAGGCCATTTAGAGGGCCTTTTGGGGCCAGAAGCCCCCCAAAATTTACAGAGACCATATTGGGAACCCCGGAAAGCCACCTGTCAAAAACAATCACCCTGCCCAAAAATGTTCTGATTTACCTGCTTTCGTGGACTATTACTCACGCCCCGGCCACGTCCCGGGGCCCGGAGTTGGATCTTGCCCAAGATTTTATTAGGGTCTCCTTGGACCATATGAGGCCCTTTGGAACCTTAACATGCCCCAAAACCGGGCACCGAATGTCTTTCAATCCCACCTCCGTAATTCCGACAAATACCGATAACCGACTCGGGAGGCCATTTATAGGCCCTTTTGGGGCCAGCAGCCCCCCAAAAATACAGAGACCTTATTAGGACCCCCGGGAAGGCACCCGTCAAAAAAAATCACCCTGATTGAAAATGTAACACCCCGTAATTTCACTAGAAATTTCGCGCGTTAATTTATATGGTTTACATTGTTATTTATAACTCTAAATATAATTTCATTTATAAAATTATATTCTATTAAATAAATGGTCATATTTGAAGGCGAAAAATATTTCGGTGGATAATATATTATGAGTATTAATTTTATAATGTAGTTAGTTATAAATTTAAGTGTTGTGTGATTAAATTTTGAGCGTTAAATTATATATATATATTCGATGCTAAATTATATTTATTATTATATTTCCATAAAGCTTATATTTACTCCTACATTTTTATCTTGGGAATATTTATATATATATTTTTATATCGTATAATAGAATGTAGTGTTTTTTTGGCATATTTTCAATACTCATGCTCATGCCGGTTGTTTGAAAGGGTAATGTAGTGCTCGTGTATGCGGAGTATAAAATGTGTGTAAGTTTTATTAGGTGTATATTTATATACGTTAATATTAATAATTTTTATTTATAAAAGTTTTAGTGCATATTTTTGTTATGAGAGTTTATATAAATAATCGTGGATCTTGTTTACGCTACACCATACCTAGTATTATGGGGGTCCAAATTTTAGTCTTTGCATTAAGGGGATTTCTTGGATAGCTTACTCACCTTTGTAACGTTTATGATAATCAAAAGTCATACCCCTTCATTCACCCTCATAAACCACCCTCATCATGGCCATTATGTGCCAAATTTATTCACCCTTATTACTTCCCCTTATGCTGAGTTAGAAACTCAGAAAAATCAACCCCTCCCCATCCCATTCACACGCCATTCACCAAGCAAAAAGGAAAGGAAAAGAAAGAGAGAAAGTCTCCCCGTTTTTCCCCCTGCACACTCTCACTAAAATGAACATCGCCGTAGATCTAACCGTTGGATCGTCTTCAAATTTGTTTTGCGGCACTCCTCTCGAAGATACTTTGTTCGAGGGAGAAGAAGGTTTTGATGATCCACACATTTTCTAGGCTACTATATTATGTTTTGCGGCACTCCTCTCGAAGATCGAGGTAACTCGCGTTTTTCTATCACGTTAGGAAATGAGAAGTAACCTTAGGTTGTTAGAATTATCGTTAGAGAATTTAGTATCATGTTAGGATGAACTTAGAAGATTGTATTTGTACTACTCTTATTAAAATTATGTTAGGCTAAGTTTTTACTTGAATTCATATATCTAATGTTTCCTTATTATGCCGTTGTTATTGTGTTGTTGAAATGACTTGATTGTAAATGAATGGAAACTTTAAATTTTGATTTATGTGAATGATTTGGGAATTTGAGGAACTTATGATTTTTGATGCTAAGCAATTCATTTTGTAACGTGATTGGTTGGTTTTGACTTGTGATGATTTTGTATGATGTTCAATGCCTTGAGGTTTTGTCAAACAAACCGGCGAAGCTGTGTGGTCGCGGCCCGTGACCCAATTCGTTGTCCGCGAACAGATTGGCCAGCCTGTTTTCAAATGGTCATATCTCACTCGTTTGTTATTGGAATTGAGCATGTGACCAGTCGTTGGAAAGCTAACGAGCTAAATTTTAATGTCCCATTGGAATTTTCTAAAAATATTATCTGTGCTGAGTGTTAGGTCTGTTTAAAGTTGTTGTTGTGTGCATTCTGTGCATAGTTAGCTTGCAGCATGATTCTGTGTTTCGTAAATGACTTTGGTAGTATTGTGGAGTATCGTAAGGCATGTTTGAAAGTATAATTTTAGTACTTGATACCATTTATTAATTCTTATGCCAAGTTTGAGTTGTCGACGTCGTAATGTTTGGGGGAGAATAACACTGCCCTTAGCATCACTTCGCCAAGAGTTATGTACGGAGAGTATTGTGACTTGATCATAATTTACTTCGTACCCAAACTCAGATGACATTTTGATGTTTTGTATGCCTTTTGTTGTATTTGTAGTATACTTTGATTAGTTTACCGTATCAATTTGGGATTTGTGAACTTCGATGATTTTGAGGATGTGATGATTTTAATGATTTTAATAATTTTAATGATTTTTAATGATTTTGACGGTTTTAATGGTTTTAATGATTTTTGATACCTTTGATGATTTTAATGACTTTGATGGATCTAATCGTTTTGACGAATTTGATGATTTGATGAATTTGACGAATTTGATGAATTTGACGAATTTGACGAATTTGATGAATTTGATGAATTTGATGATTTGATGATTTGATGATTTGAAGTATATTATTTTGTCTTTGAATTTGAAGTTTGGTTTTTAATTGAGTTGAGTAGCCTAAGGGACGGTGTCCCGAAGGTAACGAACATGCACTCCGAGGGGTCAGGGGACATCACGTTAGGTGTTACCCTGCATTGGAGATACCTAGGACTTGTTGTCGTCCAAGAGGTCGGGAGATACTGCGTGTATTGTCCCGCATCGGGAGTTTGGCCATTCTTAGACACAGACGGTAGGGATCGTAACCCATAGGCTGTTCTGGAGGTTGTGACCTGACATTTCTTGAGGAGGTGGGCTGCGGGTCACTAACGTTCGCTCTCTCTATGTTAAATTGTTTATTTTCAAATTGTTGGTGTTTTTGTGATCCCTTTGATGTTGGTCTTTCGAAATTCTTTATTTTAAACATCTAAAGCATCCTTCTTAGTACTTTATGCTAAAGTTTGACGTTTGTTGCAATGTGTACTTTGCCTTCTTTTGTTGCTATTTGTGTTGTCTTGTCTTTGACGTTTGTTCTAACTTCATTTAAGTTTACTATTTGTTTCCTAAATTGGGCTGGGAGAACTGCTAGTTACTCCCCACTGATTGTGGAATTTTTGTTAATATATATTGCAGATGACGATGCTGTTTAGAGTTGATACAATATGGATCGGGGTTGTGCGTTTACCCGTGTAAGCAAGAAGGTTGTGCTAGTCATAGTGGACGAGCATTATGAGTCTGAGATTAGGACTAGTTTTCTAGTTGGTCTCAAGTAGTTTACCTTTGTTAGTTTGAATGTTAGATTTAGAGTTGATCTTTTGGATTTTGGTTTTACATTTCGAATTTGGTTAAGTTTCGAGATTATGGATAGTTATGGTTATGGATTTGGCTTGTTTAGTTAGAGATGAGGGTATGATACCTCATTTCTCTTTATATATATATGATTTGGAGTTTCGATTACTATTATAGGACTCGTTGTTTATTTTAGTTTTAATTTCACCCCATAGAGTGACATTCTCGTCTCGGTGGTATTTCCGCTACCATTGATTTGATCATTGTTACATTTATTTAAGTTAAAGCTTAGTTGGTAAAAGACGGGATGATACAAAAAATGTTCTGAATTCGTTTTCGTGGACTATTACTCACGCCCCGGCCACGTCCCGGGGCCCGGAGTCGGATCTTTCCCAAAATTTATTTAGGGTCGCCCTGGGCCATATGAGGCCCTTTGGAACCTTAACATGCCCCAAAAGCGGGCACCGGATGCCTTCCAATCCCACCTTCGAAATTCCGACTAATACAGATAACCGACTCGGGAGGCCATTTAGAAGCCCTTATGGGGCCAGCAGCCACCCAAAATTTATAGAGACCCTATTGGGACCCCCGGGAGCACCTGTCAAAAAAATCACCATGCCCGAAAATGTTCTGATTTACCCGTTTTCGTGGACTATTACTCAACCCCTGGCACGTCTCGGGGCCCGGAGTAGGATCTTGCCAAAATTTTGTTTAGGGCCTCCTTGGGCCATATGAGGCTCTTTGGAACCTTAACATGCCCCAAAATTAGGCACCGGATGCCTTCCAATCCCACCTCCGTAAATCCGACAAATACCAATAACCGACTCGGGCGGACATTTAAAGGCCCTTTGGGGCCAGAATCCCCCCAATATTTATTGAGACCCTATTGGGAACCCCGGGAAGGAACTCGTCAAAAAAAATCACTCTCCCCGAAAATGTTCTGATTTACCTGTTTTCTTAGACTATTAATCTATCCCCGACCACGTCCCGGGGCCCGAAGTCGGATCTTGCCCAAAATTCTTTTAGGGCCTGCTTGGGCCATATGAGGCCCTTTAGAACCTTAACATGCCAAAAAACCGGGCACCGAATGCCTTCCAATCCCACCTCCATAATTTCGACCAATACCTATAACCGACTCAGGAGGCCATTTAGTGGCCCTTTTGGGGCCAGAAGCCCCCCAAAATTTACAGAGACCCTATTGGGACCCCCGGGAAGGAAGCCGTCAAAACAAATCACCCTGCCCAAAAATATTCCGATTTACCCGTTTTCGTGGACTATTACTCACGTCCTGGCTACGTCCCGGGGCTTGGAGTCTCGTCTTGCCGAAAATTTTGTTAGGGCCTCCTTGGGCCATATGAGGCCGTTTGGAACCTTAACATGCCCCAAATACTGGCACCGGATGCCTTCCAATCCCACCTCCGTAATTCTGGCCAATATCGTTAACCGACTCGGGAGGTTCTTTAGAGGCCCTTTTGGGGCAAGAAGCGCCCCAAAATTTAAAGAGACCCTATTGGGACCCCCGGGAAGGAACCTGTCAAACAAAATCACCCTGCCCGAAAATGTTCCGATTTACCCGATTTCGTGGACTATTACTCACGCCTCGGCCACGTCCCGGGGCCCCGAGTCGGATCTTGCCCAAAAAAATTTTAGGCCTCCTTGGGCCACATGAGGACCTTTGGAACCTTAACATGCCCTAAAACCGGGCACCGGATGCCTTCCAATCCCACCTCCGGAATTCTGACCAATACCGATAACGGACTCGGTAGGTTATTTAGAGGCCCTTTTGGGGCAAGAAGCCCCCCAAAATTTACAGAAACTCTATCGGGACCCCCGGGAAGGCACCCGTCAAAAAAATCACCTGCCCAAAAATGTTCCGATTTACCCGTTTTCGTGGACTATTACTCACGCCCCGGACACGTCCTAGGATCGAAGTCGAATCTTGCACAAAAAAATTTTAGGGCCTTCTTGGGCCATATGAGGCAATTTGGAACCTTAAAATGCCCCAAAACCAGGCACCGGATGCCTTCCAATCCCAACTCTGTAATTCCAACCAATACCGATTACCGACGGGAGGCCATTTAGAGGCCCTTTTAGGGCCAGAAGCCCCCCAAAATTACAAATACCCTATTGGGACCCCCGGGAAGGCACCCGTCAAAAAAAATCAACCTGCCCAAAAATGTTCTGATTTACCCGTTTTCGTGGACTATACTCATGCACTGGCCACGTCCCGGGGCCCGGAGTGGGATCTTGCCCAAAATTTTTTTAGGGCCTCCTTGGGCCTTATGAGGCCATTTGGAACATTAACATGCCCAAAACCTGGCACCGGATGCCTTCCAATCCCACCTCCGTAATTCCGACCAATACCGATAACCTACTCAGGAGGTTATTTAGAGGCCCTTTTTGGGCAAGAAGCCCCCTAAAATTTACAGAGACCCTATTGGGACCCCTATGAAGGCACCAGTCAAAAAAAATCACCCTGCCCGAAAATGTTCTGATTTACCCGTTTTCGTGGACTATTACTCACACCCCGGCCACGCCTGGGGCCCGAAGTCGGATCTTGCCCAAAAATATTTTAGGGCCTCCTTGGGACATATGAGGCCCATTGGAACCTTAACATGCCCCAAAATCGGGCACCGGATGCCTTCCAATCCTACCTCAGTATTTCCGACCAATAACGATAACCGATTCGGGATGCCATTTAGAGGCCCTTTTGGGGCCATTAGCCCCCCATATTTTACAGAGACCCTATTGGAAACCCCGGGAAGCCACCCGTCAAAAAAAATCAACCTGCCCAATAATGTTCCGATTTACCCGTTTTCGTGGACTATTACTCACGCCCTGGCTACGTTTCGGGGCCCAGAGTCTCATCTTGCCCAAAATTTTTTTAGGGCCTCCTTGGGCCATATGAGGCCGTTTGGAACCTTAACATGCCCCAAAATCAGGCACCGGATGCCTTCCAATCCCCCCTCCCTAATTCGACAAATACCGATAACCGACTCGGGAGGCCATTTAGAGGCCCTTCGGGGCCAGAGTCCCCCCAAAATTTACAGAGAACCTTTTGGGACCCCTGGGTAGGAAGCCGTCAAAAAAAATAACCCTGCCCAAAAATGTTAGATTTACCCGTTTTCGTGGACTATTACTCACGCCCTAGCCACGTCCCGGGGTCCAGAGTCGGATCTTGCCCAAAAAAATTTTAAGGCCTCCTTGGGCCATATGAGGCCCTTTAGAACCTTAACATGCCCCAAAAGCTGGCACCGGATGCCTTCCAATCCCACCTCCGTAATTCCGACCAAGACCGATAACGGACTCGGGAGGTTATTTGGAGTCCCTTTTGGGGCAAGAAGCCCCCCAAAATTTACAGAGACCCTATCAAGACCCCCGGGAAGGCACCCGTCAAAATAATCACCCTGCCCAAAAATGTTCCAATTTACCCGTTTTCTTTGACTATTACTCACGCCCCGGACACGTCCCAGGATCGGAGTCGGATCTTGCCTAAAAAAATTTTAGGGACTTCTTGGGGCATATGAGGCCGTTTGGAACCTTAACATGCCCATAAAGCTGGCACCGGATGCCTTCCAATCCCACATCCTTAATTCCAACCAATACCGATTACCGACTCGGGAGGCCATTTAGAGGCCCTTTTGGGGCCAGCAGCCCACCAAAATTACAAATACTCTATAGGGACCCCCGGGTAGGCACCTGTCAAAAAAAATCACCCTGGCCAAAAAATTTCCGATTTACCCATTTTCGTGGACTTTTACTCACGACCCGGAGTCGGATCTTGCCCAAAAAAATTTTAGGGTCTCCTTGGGCCATATAAGGCCCTTTGGAACCTTAACATGCCCCAAAACCGGGCACCATATGCTTTCCAATCCCACCTCCGTAATTTCGACCAATACCCATAACCGACTCTGAGGCCATTTAGACGCCCTATTGGGGCCATAAGCCCCCCAAAATTTATAGAGACCCTATTGGAACCCCGGAAGGCACCTGTCAAAAAAAAATCACCCAGCGCGAAAATATCCGATTTACTCGTTTTCGTGGACTATTACTCACGCCCCGGCAACGTCCCGGGGCCCGAGTCGGATCTTGCCCAAAAAATTTTTAGGGTCTCCTTCGGCCATATGAGGCCCTTTGGAACCTTAACATGCCCCAAAATTGGACACCGGTTGCCTTCCAATCCCACCTCCGTAATTCCGACAAATATCGATAACCGACTCGGGAGGCCATTTAGAGGCCCTTTGGGGCCAGAAGCCCTGCAAAATTTACTGAGACCCTATTGGGAATCCCGGGAAGGAACCCGTAAAAAAAATCACCTTGCCCGAAAATGTTCCGATTTACCCGTTTACGTCGACTATTACTCAATCCCCAGCCACCTCCCGGGGCCCGAAGTCGGATCTTGCCCATAATTCTTTTAGGGCCTCCTTGGGCCATATGAAGCTTTTTGGAACCTTAACATGCCCCAAAATCGGGAACCGGATGCCTTCCAATCCCACCTCCGTAATTTCGACCAATACCGATAACCGACTCCGGAGGCCATTTAGAGGCCCTTTTGGGGCCAGAAGCCCCCCAAAAGTTACAGAGAACCTATTGGGACCCCCAGGAAGGCACCCGTCAAAAAAATCACCCTGCCCGAAAATGTTCCGATTTACTCGTTTTCGTGGACTATTACTCAAGCCCCGGACACGTCCTGAACCAGAGTTAGATCTTGCCCAAAATTTTTTAAGGGTCTCCTTGGGCCATATGAGGCCTTTTGGAACCTTAACATGCCCCAAAACAGGGCAGCAGATGACTTCCAATCCCACCGCCGTAATTCCGACCAATACCGATTACCGACTCGAGAGGCCATTTAGAGGCCCTTTTGGGGCCAGCAGCCCCCCAAAATTACTGAGACCCTATAGGGACCCCCGAGAAGGCACCCGTCAAAAAAAATCAACCTGGCCAGAAATGTTCCGATTGACCCGTGTTCGTGGACTATTACTCACGCCTTGGCCACGTCCCGGGGCCCGGAGTCGGATCTTGCCCAAAAATTTTTAGGGCCTCCTTGGGCCATCTGAGGCCCTTTGGAACAGTAACATGCCCAAAACATAGCAACAGATGCCTTCCAATCCCACCTCCGTAATTCCGACCAATAACGATAACCGACTCAGGAGGTTATTTTGAGGCCCTTTTGTGGCAAAAAGCCCCCCAAAATTTACAGAAATTCTATTGGGACTCTCAGGAAGGCTGTAACAGCCCGTTAACAGCCCGTTCTCCCGAGCTCTAGCTTAACACTCTTAGAAATCTCATACTTCAATGAACTCTATTGTTCTATTAGCTCTCTTGAACTCCATAATCAAGGTCCCAAAACTTTCACCTCATAACAGAAACAACAATAGATATCAATAACCATTGACTACTCTTCACTAGTTACATACCTCGGTAAAATCAAACTTAATATGATTCCTATTACCTCTGAGTAACGAAATAAACATGTCTCACCAATATAACCTTCCTACAGCTTCCCCTGAGTAAGTAAGGTGCCAAGGATTAGTTTAAACAAGCATGAATAGGTAAGCTAAACACAAGAGGATGCAAAGCTGTACTTACAGCATCCTGTTTGATGTTTCTATGGAGTTTTCTATACCTTTCCAAGGATTTAAGGCTTGAACAAAGGCTTGAACAACTAAATATGGATGTCTAGAAGATATATGTAAGAAAAAGTAGGTATTTTAGAAGAAAAATTAGGTGTAAAGAACCGAAAACCCAAAACTGCTATTTATAGCAGGTAAATGGCGGTACCCTTAGGGGAGGGAAACCTCTTCTGGGTAAGGTCGGTTTCATGGAGTTTCTGGGTGATTCTTGCTTGAGGTGTTAGCTTGATGTGTTGGCTTTCATGCATCCAAATATTTTTGGGATATCGACACCCAAGTAGCTGCTAAGCAGCCTTCTTTGAGCAAAGGTCTGAGCTGTACTTTCAGCTGGCCAGTTTTTTACTTAAGGAGCAATTTACCTTAGTGAGCCACGTTATTCTTGGGAATAAATGACCATTTTGACCTTAAGACATCCCAAGCATGTCATATATCAAGTTTGGTTAGGTTCTAAGCTCGGATTCAACCCCGAAAGGCTCTTTAACTGGAAGTTCGTTGCTACCCGATAAAAGGATCTCCATACGATTTTCACAATCTTAATGAATAAGGCTATTAAGGACCTTCTAACTTATTTATTGGTTTCCAAAACCTTCCTAACCAATAAGAATGATAGATCTTACCCACTTTTGTCCTCATATAGTGTTGGAGAGTATTCTAATCTACTTTAAGCACTAAAACCAATTGGAACTTAACATAACTAACAATCCAAGTAACTCTCTTCACCTGAAATACTTTAGAATCCTATTTAAATAACTTAATATAATTACTTTAAACCCAAGCTGCTTAAAATTCCGGCTGTTACATTCTACCCCCCTTAAAATAAGTTTCGTCCTCGAAACTTCAAAACATAAATTTAAGATCAACCTCAATTCACAACACAACCTACTAATCTCATTCCCAAAGCTACAGATCACTAAACTCTTGTTCTTCACTTCTCATTCTCAGAACTTGAACTCTAATTACCCAATTAAGATACAAACATTCCCAAAGATCTTTTACCCCCGCTATGTGGCTAACTCAGCACACGGTCGCAGGGTTGCTCGGATACCATTTGTAACAGCCCGTTCTCCCGAGCTGCTAGCTTAACACCCTTAGAAATCTCATACTTCAATGAACATGGAATCCATAATAATAAGTAATAGTTTAAATGGAACTTGCAGCGGAAACAACCTTAAAATACATGATCCTTGACCTGTGGGTTATGGGTCCACAAAACAATTTCCTTTATATAATACTTCAATTATAGAGTCATTCGGGTCTCAATCCCAAAATAAAGGAATTAAATTAGAACATAACTAATTGTAATAAACTCCTCGTATCCAAACTTAAATCACAGAACTTTAACCGATAATATACATCTGAAACATAACTTTGCTCTCAACTCGATTCCGGCTTCTAACATAATCCTGCATCAAGGTTAGACTCTGCCACCCACCAAGTGACAGGCCACAGAAATGACAAAACAATCAGCAAAGGCTGAGTACACACTGTATAATAGAAAAATACAAGTCTAGGTTTATTTTGAAAGCTAACAAATAACACGTAGTTATAATAGCAAGTAGTCACATTCAACTCAATTATTATAATTTCATAAAATCGAATCGTTTGGCATGAACGCGAATGGAGAGGGGTACTGCGTACCGGCTGTCTCCAAACTTTTGAGGGTCGTCACCCCACCTTTTATGTTCTGCTTGCAAGACTTAACCTGGACATGTCCTTCAACGTTAGGATTTCGCCCCTCCTGATTGGGTAACAGCTAGGGACTACCCGCCCTAACCCGGGTGCATGTTCACGCCTTACTTTCATATTTGTAATTCAAGATATATAATAATATACTTTAATACTTAATACTCATAATCCTCATCAATTCATTCTTGTAAATGTATACGACTGGCATAGCTCAATCCCCTTACATAAATCGCTGGCAAGTACAGGCTTTGGACACAATTTATTTTAGTTTATACTTCACTTATCACTTACACAATACGACCACACCGGTCCACACTATAACCATTTCAATTTATTATTTAGCTCCTCCACATGTACCTTGCCCACTTTTCATTTCAGTTCACAAACTAGCCAGCCAAAACAAATAATATTCATAATCAACCAAAACACAGTTTCAATAACAACAACACATTCATATCTATGGCCATAGTACAAACTACTTCATCAAAATAGAAGTACAAAACACATGGGCATGAAATAGATTTTGCTGAACATAAAAGTTACCTTAACCGCTTAATCCTTTCTTAGATTGATATATGATACTTCGAGAACTCTATAGTTCTATTAGCTCTCTTGAACTCCATAATCAAGGTCCCAAAACATTCACCTCATAGCAGAAACAACAATAGATATCAATAACCATTGACTACTCTTCACTAGTTACATACCTCGGTAAAATCAAACTTAATATGATTCCTTTTACCTCTGAGTAACGAAATAAACATGTCTCACCAATATAACCTTCCTACAGCTTCCCCTGAGTAAGTAAGGTGCTAAGGATTAGTTTAAACAAGCATGAATAGGTAAGCTAAACACAAGAGGATGCAAAGCTGTACTTACAGCATCTTGTTTGATGTTTCTATGGAGTTTTCTATACCTCTCCAAGGCTTTAAGGCTTGAAAAAAGGCTTGAAAAACTAAATATGGATGTCTAGAAGAGATATATGTAAGAAAAAGTAGGTATTTTAGAAGAAAAATTGGGTGAAAAGAACCGAAAACCCAAAACTGCTATTTATAGCAGGTAAATGGCGGTACCCTTAGGGGAGGGAAACCTCTTCTGGGTAAGGTCAGTTTAATGGAGTTTCTGGGTGATTCTTGCTTGAGGTGTTAGCTTGATGTGTTGGCTTTCATGCATCCAAATGGTTTTGGGAGATCAACACCCAAGTAGCTGCTAAGCAGCTTTCTTTGAGCAAAGGTCTGAGCTGTACTTTCAGCTGGCCACTTTTTTACTTAAGGAGCAATTTACCTTAGTGAGCCACGTTATTCTTGGGAATAAATGACCATTTTGACCTTAAGACATCCCAAGCATGTCATATATCAAGTTTGGTTAGGTTCTAAGCTCGGATTCAACCCCGAAAGGCTCTTTAACTGGAAGTTCGTTGCTACCCGATAAAATGATCTCCATACGATTTTCACAATCTTAATGAATAAGGATATTAAGGACCTTCTAACTTATTTATTGGTTTCCAAAATCTTCCTAACCAATAAGAATGATAGATCTTACCCACTTTTGTCCTCATATGGTGTTGGAGAGTATTCTAATCTACTTTAAGCACTAAAACCAATTGGAACTTAACATAACTAACAATCCAAGTAACTCTCTTCACCTGAAATACTTTAGAATCCTATTTAAATAACTTAATATAATTACTTTAAACCCAAGCTTCTTAAAATTCCGGCTGTTACAAAGGCACGCGTCAAAAAAAAAAACACCCTGCCCCAAAATGTTACGATTTACCCGTTTTCGTGGACTATTACAGTATTACACACGTCCCGGCAACGTCCCAGGGCCCGGAGTCGGATCTTGCCCAAAAATATTTTAGGGCCTCCTTGGGCCATATGAGGCCCTTTGGAACCTTAACATGCCCCAAAACAAGGAACCGGATGCCTTCCAATCCCACCTCCGTAATTCCGACCAATACCGATTACCGACTCGGGAGGCCCTTTTGGGGCCAGCAGCCCCCCAAAATTACAGAGACCCTATTGGGACCCTCGGGAAGGAACCCGTCAAAACAAATCAACCTGCCCAAAAATGTTCCAATTTACCTGTTTTCGTGGACTATTACCCACGCCCTGGCCACGTCCCGGGGCCTGGAGTCGGATCTTGCCCAAAATTTTTTAGGGCTTGAAACAGTAACATGCCCAAAACCTGGCACAAGATGCCTTCCAATCCCCCTTCCGTAATTCCGACCAATACCGATAACCGACTCGGGAAGTTATTTAGAGGCCCTTTTGGGGCAAGAAGCCCCCCAAAATTTACAAAGACCCTATTGGGACCCCCGGGAAGGCACCTGTAAAAATAAATCACCTTGCCCGAAAATGTTCCGATTTACCGGAATTCGTGGACTATTACTCACGCCCCGTCCACGTCCTAGGGCCCAGAGTCGGATCTTGCCCAAAAAAATTTTAGGGCCTCCTTGTGACATATGAGGCCCTTTGGAACCTTAACATGCCCAAAAATCGAACACCAGATGCCTTCCAATCCCACATCCCTAATTCTGACCTATACTGATAACCGACTCGGGAGACCATTTAGAGGTCCTTTTGGGGCCAGCAGCCCCCCTAAATTTACAGAGATCCTATTGGCAACCCTGGGAAGGCGCTTGTCAAAAAAAATCACCCTGGCCAAATATTTTCCAATTTACCCGTTTTCGTGGACTATTACTCACGCCCCGGACAAGTCCCGGGCCCAGAGTCGGATCTTGCCCAAAAATTTTTTAGGGTCTCCTTGGGCCATAGAAGGAACTTTGGAACCTTAATATGCCCCAAAACCGGGCACCATATGCCTTCCAATTCCACCTCCGTAATTTCGACCAATACCCATAACCGACTCTGAGGCCATTTAGACGCCCATTTGGGGCCAGAAGCCCCCCAAAATTTATAGAGACCCTATTGGGACCCCCGGAAGGCACCTGTCAAAAAAAAATCACCCTTCCCGAAAATGTCTGATTTACCCGTTTTCGTGGACTATTACTCACGCCCCGACAACGTCCCGGGGCCCGAGTCGGATCTTGCCCAAAAAAATTTTAGGGTCTCCTTGGGCCATATGAGGCCCTTTGGAACCTTAACATGTCCCAAAATCGGGCACCGGTTGCCTTCCAATCCCACCTCCGTAATTCCGACAAATACCGATAACCGACTCGGGAGGCCATTTAGAGGCCCTTTGGGGCCAGAAGCCCTGCAAAATTTACTGAGACCCTATTGGGAACCCCGGGAAGGAACCCGTCAAAAAAAAATCACCTTGCCAGAAAATGTTCCGATTTACTCATTTTCGTGGACTATTACTCAATCCCCAGCCACCTCCTGGGGCCCGAAGTTGGATCTTGCCCATAATTCTTTTAGGGCCTCCTGGGCCATATGAAGCTTTTTGGAACCTTAACATGCCCCAAAACCGGGAACCGGATGCCTTCCAATCCCACCTCCGTAATTTCGACCAATACAGATAACCGACTCGGGAGGCCATTTAGAGGCCCTTTTGGGGCCAGAAGCCCCCCAAAAGTTACAGAGACCCTATTGCTACCCCCAGGAAGGCACCCGTCAAAAAAAATCACCCTGCCCGAAAATGTTCCGATTTACTCGTTTTCGTGGACTATTACTCACGCCCCGGACACGTCCTGAACCGGAGTTTGTTCTTGCCCAAAATTTTTTAAGGGTCTCCTTGGGCCATATGAGGCCTTTTGGAACCTTAACATGCCCCAAAATCGGGCAGCGGAAGCCTTCCAATCCCACCTCCGTAAATCCGACCAATACCGATTACCGACTCGGGAGGCCATTTAGAGGCCCTTTTGGGGCCAGCAGCCCCCCAAAATTACAGAGACCATATAGGGACCCCCGAGAAGGCACCCGTCAAAAAAAATCAACTTGCCAAAAAATGTTCCGATTGACCCGTTTTCGTGCACTATTACTCACGCCTTGGCCACGTCCCGGGGCCCGGAATCGGATCTTGCCCAAAAAATTTTAGGGCCTCCTTGGGCCATCTGAGGCCCTTTGGAACAGTAACATGCCCAAAACCTGGCACCAGATGCCTTCCAATCCCACCATCGTAATTCCGACTAATATAGATAACCGACTCGGGAGGTTATTTAGAGGCCCTTTTGGGGCAAAAAGCCCCCCAAAATTTACAGAGACCCTATTAGGACCCCCGGGAAGGCACTTGTAAAAAAAAACACCATGCCCGAAAATTTTCCGATTTACCCGTTTTCGTGGACTATTACTCACGTCCCAACCATGTCCCGAGGCCTGGAGCTGGATCTTGCCCAAAAATATATTAGGGCCTCCTTGGGCCATATGAGTCCCTTTGGAACCTTAACATGCCCCCAAACTAGGAACTGGATGCCTTACAATCCCACCTCTGTAATTCCGACCAATACCGATAACCGAATCGGGAGGCCATTTAGAGGCCCTTTTAGGGCAAGAAGCCCCCCAAAATCTACAGAGACCCTAAAAGGACCCCCTGGAAGGCACCCGTCAAAAAAAATCTACCTGGCCGAAAATGTTCAAATTTACCCGTTTTCGTGGACTATTACTCACGCCCCCGACACGTCCCTTGCCCGGAGTCGAATCTTGCCCAAAAAATTTTTAGGGCCTCCTTGGGCCATATGAGGCCCTTTAGAACCATAACATGCCCCAAAACGGGCACCGGATGCCTTCCAATCCCACCTCCGTAATTCAGACCAATATCGATTACCGACTCGGGAGGCCATTTAGAGGTCATTTTGGGGCCAGCAGCCCCCCTAAATTTACAGAGACCCTATTGGGAACCCCGGGAAGGAACCCGTCAAAAACAATCACCCTGGCGGAAAATGTTCTGATTTACCCGTTTTCGTGGACTATTACTCACGCCCCGGCCACGTCCCATGCCCGAAGTTGGATCTTGTCCAAAGTTTTATTAGGGCCTCCTTGGGCCATATGAGGCCCTCTGGAACCTTAAAAATGCCCCAAAACCGGGCACCAGATGCTTTCCAATCCCACCTCCGTAATTCTGACCAATACCGATTACCGACTCGTAAGGCCATTTCGAGGCCCTTTTTGTCCCAGCAGCCCCCCAAAATTTACAGACACCCTATTGGGACCCCCGGGAAGGAACTCGTCAAAAAATCACCCTGCCCGAAAATGTTCTAATTTACCCGTTTTCGTGGACTATTACTCACGCCCAGGCCACATCCCAGGGCCCGGAGTCGGATCTTGCCCAAATATTTTATAGGGCCTCCTTGGGCCATATGAGGCCCTTTGGAATAGTAACATGCCAAAAACCTGGCTCCGGATACCTTCCAATCCCACCTCTGTAATTCCGACCTAAACCGATAACCGACTCAGGAGGCCCTTTAGAACCTTAACATGCCCCAAAATCGGGCAGCGGATGCCTTCCAATCCCACCTCCGTAATTCTAACCAATACCGACAACCGACTCGGGAGGTTATTAGAGGCCCTTTTGGGGCAAGAAGCCCCCCAAAATTTACAGAGACCCACTTTTATGACCCCCGGGAAGGCACCCGTTAAAAAAAATCAACCTGCCCGAAAATTTTCCGATTTACCCGATTTCGTTGACTATTACTCACGCCCCGGCCACGTCCCGTAGACCGGAGTCGGATCTTGCCCAAAATTCTTTTAGGGCCTCCTTGGGCCATATGAGGCCCTTTGGAACCTAACTAAGCCCCAAAACCGGGCACCGGATGCCTTGCAATCCCACCTCCGTAATTTCGACAATTACTCATAACCGACTCGGGAGGCCATTTAGAGGCCCTTTTGGGGCCAGAAGCCCCCAAAATTTACAAAGACCCTATTGGGACTCCCAGTAAGGCACCTGTAAAAAAAATCACCCTGCCCGAAACTGTTTCGATTTACCGGAACTCGTGGACTATTACTCACGCCCCGGCCACGTCCTAGGGCCCAGAGTCGGATCTTGCCCAAAAAATTTTTAGGGCCTCCTTGTGACATATGAGGCCCTTTGGAACCTTAACATGCCCAAAAATCGAACACCGGATGCCTTCCACTCCCACATCCCTAATTCTAACCTATACTGATAACCGACTCGGGAGACCATTTAGAGGTCCTTTTGGGGCCAGCAGCCCCCCTAAATTTACAGAGATCCTATTGGCAACCTTGGGAAGGCGCTTGTCAAAAAAAATAACCCTGGCCAAATATTTTCCAATTTACCCGTTTTCGTGGACTATTACTCACGCCCCGGACAAGTCCCGGGCCCAGAGTCGGATCTTGCCCAAAAATTTTTTAGGGTCTCCTTGGGCCATAGAAGGAACATTGGAACCTTAACATGCCCCAAAACCGGGCACCATATGCCTTCCAATCCCACCTCCGTAATTTCGACCAATACCCATAACCGACTCTGAGGCCATTTAAACGCCCTTTTGGGGTTAGAAGCCCCCCAAAATTTGTAGAGACCCTATTGGGACCCCCGGAAGGCACCTGTCAAAAAAAAATCACCCTTCCCGAAAATGTCTGATTTACCCGTTTTCGTGGACTATTACTCACGTCCCGGCAACGTCCCGGGGCCCGAGTCGGATCTTGCCCAAAAATTTTTAGGGTCTCCATGGGCCATATGAGGCCCTTTGGAACCTTAACATGTCCCAAAATCGGGCACCGGTTGCCTTCCAATCCCACCTCCGTAATTCCGACAAATACCGATAACTGACTCGGGAGGCCATTTAGAGGCCCTTTGGGGCCAGAAGCCCTGCAAAATTTACTGAGACCCTATTGGGAACCCCGCGAAGGAACCCGTCAAAAAAAAATCACCTTGCTCGAAAATGTTCCGATTTACTCATTTTCGTGGACTATTACTCAATCCCCAGCCACCTCCCGGGGCCCGAAGTTGGATCTTGCCCATAATTCTTTTAGGGCCTCCTTGGGCCATATGAAGCTTTTTGGAACCTTAACATGCCCCAAAACTGGGAACCGGATGCCTTCCAATCCCACCTCCGTAATTTCGACCAATACCGATAACCGACTCGGGAGGCCATTTAGAGGCCCTTTTGGGGCCAGAAGCCCCCCAAAAGTTACAGAGACCCTATTGGGACCCCCAGGAAGGCACCCGTCAAAAAAAATCACCCTGCCCGAAAATGTTCCGATTTACTCGTTTTCGTGGACTATTACTCACGCCCCGGACACGTCCTGAACCGGAGTTTGTTCTTGCCCAAAATTTTTTAAGGGTCTCCTTGGGCCATATGAGGCCTTTTGGAACCTTCACATGCCCCAAACCGGGCAGCGGAAGCCTTCCAATCCCACCTCCGTAAATCCGACCAATACCGATTACCGACTCGGGAGGCCATTTAGAGGCCCTTTGGGGCCAGCAGCCCCCAAAATTACAGAGACCATATAGGGACCCCCGAGAAGGCACCCGTCAAAAAAATCAACCTGCCCAAAAATGTTCCGATTGACCCGTTTTCGTGGACTATTACTCACGCCTTGGCCACGTCCCGGGGCCCGGAGTCGGATCTTGCCCAAATAATTTTAGGGCCTCCTTGGGCCATCTGAGGCCCTTTGGAACAGTAACATGCCCAAAACATGGCAACAGATGCCTTCCAATCCCACCTCCGTAATTCTGACCGATACCGATAACCTACTCAGGAGGTTATTTAGAGGCCCTTTTGTGGCAAAAAGCCCCCCAAAATTTATAGAAACCCTATTGGGACCCCCAGGAAGGCACCCGTAAAAAAAAAACACCCTGCCCTAAAATGTTACGATTTACCTGTTTTCGTGGACTATTACAGTATTACTCACGTCCCGGCGACGTCCCGGGGCCCGGAGTCGGATGTTGCCCAAAAATATTTTAGGGCCTCCTTGGGCCATCTGAGGCCCTTTGGAACAGTAACATGCCCAAAACCTGGCACCAGATGCCTTCCAATCCCACCATCGTAATTCCGACTAATATAGATAACCGACTCGGGAGGTTATTTAGAGGCCCTTTTGGGGCAAAAAGCCCCCCAAAATTTACAGAGACCCTATTAGGACCCCCGGGAAGGCACTTGTAAATAAAAACACCCTACCCGAAAATTTTCCGATTTACCCGTTTTCGTGGACTATTACTCACGTCCCAGCCATGTCCCGAGGCCTGGAGCCGGATCTTGCCCAAAAATATATTAGGGCCTCCTTGGGCCATATGACTCCCTTTGGAACCTTAACATGCCCCAAAACTAGGAACTAGATGCCTTACAATCCCACCTCCGTAATTCCGACCAATACCGATTACCGACTCAGGAGGCCATTTAGAGGCCCTTTTAGGGCCAACAGCCCCCCAAAATCTACAGAGACCCTATTGGGACCCTTGGGAAGGCACCTGTCAAAAAAAATCACCCTGGCCAAAAAAATTCCGATTTACCTGTTTTAGTGGACTTTTACTCATGCCCGGACAAGTCCCGGGCCCGGAGTCGGATCTTGCCCAATTTTTTTTTAGGGTCTCCTTGGGCTATATAAGGCCCTTTGGATCCTTAACATGCCCCAAAACCGGGAACCATATGCCTTCCAATCCCACCTCCGTAATTTCGACCAATACCCACAACCGACTCTGGAGGCCATTTAGACGCCCTTTTGGGGCCAGAAGCCCCCCAAAATTTATAGAAACCCTATTGGGACCCCCGGAAGGCACCTGTCAAAAAAAAATCACCCTGCTCGAAAATGTCCGATTTACCCGTGTTCGTGGACTATTACTCACGCACCGGCAACGTCCCGGGGCCCGAGTCGGATCTTGCCCAAAAAATTTTTAGGGTCTCCTTGGGCCATATGAGGCCCTTTGGAACCTTAACATGCCCCAAAATCGGGCACCGGTTGCCTTCCAATCCCACCTCCGTATTTCCGACAAATACCGATAACCGACTCGGGAGGCTATTTAGAGGCCCTTTGGGGCCAGAAGCCCTGCAAAATTTACTGAGACCCTATTAGGAACCCCGGGAAGGAACCCGTCAAAAAAAATCATCTTGCTCGAAAATGTTCCGATTTACTCATTTTCGTGGACTATTACTCAATCCCCACCCACCTCCTGGGGCCCGAAGTTGGATCTTGCCCATAATTCTTTTAGGGCCTCCTTGGGCCATATGAAGCTTTTTGGAACCTTAACATGCCCCAAAACCGGGAACCGGATGCCTTCCAATCCCACCTCCGTAATTTCGACCAATACCGATAACCGACTCGGGAGGCCATTTAGAGGCCCTTTTGGGGCCAGAAGCCCCCCAAAAGTTACAGAGACCCTATTGGGACCCCCAGGAAGGCACCCGTCAAAAAAAATCACCCTGCCCGAAAATGTTCCGATTTACTCGTTTTCGTGGACTATTACTCACGCCCCGGACACGTCCTGAACCGGAGTTTGTTCTTGCCCAAAATTTTTTAAGGGTCTCCTTGGGCCATATGACGCCTTTTGGAACCTTAACATGCCCCAAAACCGGGCAGCGGAAGCCTTCCAATCCCACCTCCGTAAATCCGACCAATACCGATTACCGACTCAGGAGGCCATTTAGAGGCCCTTTTGGGGCCAGAAGCCCCCCAAAATTACAGAGACCATATAGGGACCCCCGAGAAGGCACCCGTCAAAAAAAATCAACCTGCCCAAAAATGTTCCGATTGACCCGTTTTCGTGGACTATTACTCACGCCTTGGCCACGTCCCGGGGCCCGGAGACGGATCTTGCCCAAATAATTTTAGGGCCTCCTTGGGCCATCTGAAGACCTTTGGAACAGTAACATGCCCAAAACATGGCAACAGATGCCTTCCAATCCCACCTCCGTAATTCTGACCGATACCGATAACCTACTCAGGAGGTTATTTAGAGGCCCTTTTGTGGCAAAAAGCCCCCCAAAATTTATAGAAACCCTATTGGGACCCCCAGGAAGGCACCCGTCAAAAAAAAACACCCTGCCCCAAAATGTTACGATTTACCCGTTTTCGTGGACTATTACAGTATTACTCACGTCCCGGCGACGTCCTGGGGCCCGGAGTCGGATCTTGCCCAAAAATATTTTAGGGCCTCCTTGGGCCATATGAGGCCCTTTGGAACCTTAACATGCCCCAAAACCTGGAACCGGATGCCTTCCAATCTCACCTCCGTAATTCCGACCAATACCGATTACCTACTCGGGAGGCCATTTAGAGGCCCTTTTGGGCCCAGCAGCCCCCCAAAATTAAAGAGACCCTATTGGGACCCCCGAAAAGGCACCCGTCAAAAAAACAAACCTGCCCAAAAATGTTCTGATTGACCCGTTTTCGTGGACTATTACTCACGCCCTCGCCACGTCCCAAGGCCGAGAGTCGGATCTTGCCCTAAAATTTTTAGGGCCTCCTTGGGCAATCTGAGGCCCTTTGGAACAGTAACATGCCCAAAACCTGGCACCAGATGCCTTCCAATCCCACCATCGTAATTCCGACTAATATAGATAACCGACTCGGGAGGTTATTTAGAGGCCCTTTGGGGCAAAAAGCCCCCCAAAATTTACAGAGACCCTATTAGGACCCCCGGGAAGGCACTTGTAAAAAAAACACCCTGCCCGAAAATTTTCCGATTTACCCGTTTTCGTGGACTATTACTCACGTCCCAGCCATGTCCCGAGGCCTGGAGCCAGATCTTGCCCATAAATATATTAGGGCCTCCTTGGGCCATATGAGTCCCTTTGGAACCTTAACATGCCCCAAAACTAGGAACTGGATGCCTTACAATCCCACCTCCGTAATTCCGACCAATACCGATTACCGACTCAGGAGGCCATTTAGAGGCCCTTTTAGGGCCAACAGCCCCCCAAAATCTACAGAGACCCTATTGGGACCCTTGGGAAGGCACCTGTCAAAAAAAATCACCCTGGCCAAAAAATTTCCGATTTACCCGTTTTAGTGGACTTTTACTCACGCCCGGTCATGTCCCGGGCCCGGAGTCGGATCTTGCCCAAAATTTTTTTAGGGTCTCCTTGGGCTATATAAGGCCCTTTGGATACTTAACATGCCCCAAAATCGGGCACCATATGCCTTCCAATCCCACCTCCGTAATTTCGACCAATACCCACAACCGACTCTGGAGGCCATTTAGACGCCCTTTTGGGGCCAGAAGCCCCCCAAAATTTATAGAGACCCTATTGGGACCCCCGGAAGGCACCTGTCAAAAAAAAATCACCCTGCTCGAAAATGTCCGATTTACCCGTGTTCGTGGACTATTACTCACGCACCGGCAACGTCCCGGGGCCCGAGTCGGATCTTGCCCAAAATATTTTTAGGGTCTCCTTGGGCCATATGAGGCCCTTTGGAACCTTAACATGCCCCAAAATCGGGCACCGGTTGCCTTCCAATCCCACCTCCGTATTTCCGACAAATACCGATAACCGACTCGGGAGGCCATTTAGAGGCCCTTTGGGGCCAGAAGCCCTGCAAAATTTACTGAGACCCTATTGGGAACCCCGGGAAGGAACCCGTCAAAAAAAATCACCTTGCCAGAAAATGTTCCGATTTACTCATTTTCGTGGACTATTACTCAATCCCCAGCCACCTCCCGGGGCCCGAAGTTGGATCTTGCCCATAATTCTTTTAGGGCCTCCTTGGGCCATATGAGGCCCTTTGGAACCTTAACATGCCCCAAAATCGGGCACCGGTTGCCTTCCAATCCCACCTCCGTATTTCCGACAAATATCGATAACCGACTCGGGAGGCCATTTAGAGGCCCTTTGGGGCCAGAAGCCCTGCAAAATTTACTGAGACCCTATTAGGAACCCCGGGAAGGAACCCGTCAAAAAAAATCACCTTGCTCGAAAATGTTCCGATTTACCCATTTTCGTGGACTATTACTCAATCCCCAGCCACCTCCCGGGGCCCGAAGTCGGATCTTGCCCATAATTCTTTTAGGGCCTCCTTGGGCCATATGAAGCTTTTTGGAACCTTAACATGCCCCAAAACCGGGAACCGGATGCCTTCCAATCCCACCTCCGTAATTTCGACCAATACCGATAACCGACTCGGGAGGCCATTTAGAGGCTCTATTGGGACCAGAAGTCTCCCCAAAATTTACAGAGACCCAATGGGACCCCTGGGAAGGCACCCGTCAAAAACAAATCACCCTTCCTGAAAATGTTGCGATTTACCCGTTTTCGTGATCTATTAGTCACGCCCCGACAACGTCCCGGGGCCCGAGTCGGATCTTGCCCAAAATTTTTTTAGGGTCTCCTTGGGCCATATGAGGCCCTTTGGAACATTAACATGTCCCAAAATCTGGGACCGGATGCCTACCACTCACACCTCCGTAATTCCGACCAATACCGATAACCGACTCGCGAGGCCATTTAGAGGCCCTTTTGGGGCCACCAGCCCCCCAAAATTTACAGAGACCCTATTGGGAACCCAGGGAAGCCACCCGTCAAAAAAAATCACCCTGCCCAAAAATGTTCCGATTTACCCGTTATCATGGACTATTATTACTCACGACCCGACCACGTCCCGGGGCACGGAGTCGGATCTTGCCCTTTAGAAACTTAACATGCCCCAAAACCGGGCACCGGATGCCTTCCAATCCCACCTCCGTAATTCCGACCAATACCGATAACCGACTCGTAAGGCCATTTAGAGGCCCTTTTTGTCCCAGCAACCCTCCAAAATTTACAGACACCCTATTGGGACCCCCGGGAAGGCACTCGTCAAAAAAATCACCCTGACCGAAAATGTTCTAATTTACCCGTTTTCGTGGACTATTACTCACGCCCAGGCCACATCCCAGGGCCCGGAGTCGGATCTTGCCCAAATATTTTTTAGGGCCTCCTTGGGCCATATGAGGCCATTTGGAATAGTAACATGCCAAAAACCTGGCTCCGGATACCTTCCAATCCCACCTCCGTAATTCCGACAAAAATCGATAACCGACTCAGGAGGCCCTTTAGAACCTTAACATGCCCCAAAACCGGGCAGCGGATGCCTTCCAATCCCACCTCCATAATTCTAACCAATACCGACAACAGACTCGGGAGGTTATTAGAGGCCCTTTTGGGGCAAGAAGCCCCCCAAAATTTACAGAGACCCTATTTGGACCCCTGGGAAGGCACCTGTTAAAAAAAATCAACCTGCCCGAAAATTTTCCGATTTACCCGATTTCGTTGACTATTACTCACGCCCCGACCACGTCCCGTAGACCGGAGTCGGATCTTGCCCAAAATTCTTTTAGGGTCTCCTTGGGCCATATGAGGCCCTTTGGAACCTAAACAAGCCCCAAAACCGGGCACCGGATGCCTTGCAATCCCACCTCCGTAATTTCGACAATTACTCATAACCGACTCGGGAGGCCATTTAGAGGCCCTTTTGGGGCCAGAAGCCCCCAAAATTTACAGAGACCCTATTGGGACTCCCAGTAAGGCACCTGTAAAAAAAATCACCCTGCCCGAAACTGTTCCAATTTAACTGTTTTCGTGGACTATTACTTACGCCCCGGCCACGTCCCGGGCCCGGAGTCGGATCTTGCCCAAAAAAATTTTAGGGACTCCTTTGACCATATGAGGCCCTTTGGAACCTTAACATGCCCCAAAACCGGGCACCGGATGCCTTCCCATTCCACCTCCGTAATTCCGACTAATAACGATAACCGACTCAGGAGGCCATTTAGAGGCCCTTTTGGGCCAGCAACCCCCCAAAATTTACTGAGACCCTATTGAGACCCCCGGAAAGGCACCTGTCAAAAAAAATCAACCTGCCCGAAAATGTTCCGATTTACCCGTTTTCGTGGACTATTACTCACGCCCTGGCCACGTCCCGAGGCCCGTAGTCGGATCTTGCCAAAAATTTTAAGGGCCTCCTTGGGCCATATGAGGCCCTTTGGAACAGTAACATGCCCAAAACCTGGCACCGGATGTTTCCAATCCCACCTCCGTAATTCCGACCTATACCAATAACCGACTCGGGAGGTTATTTCGAGGCCCTTTTGGGGCAAGAAGCCCCAAATTTTACAGAGACCCTATTGGGACCCCCGGGGAAGGCACCCGTAAAAAAAATCACCCTGCCCGAAAATGTTCCGATTTTCCCGTTTTCGTGGACTATTATACACTACAAATCGCCTAAGAGACTATGACGATTTTACCCTTTGATTTGAAATGAATCTGATCCAAGACTTCATATGCGTGAAATATATCTAATACCTATTGAAGGAGTCAAAAATATTTGGTTAGTAAGCATAACAAAAGATTTGAAAGGTGTTCATACACCACAAATCACCTAAGAGCCTATGATGGTTTTACCGTTTGATTTTAAATGAGTTTTATCCTAGGGCATCATATGATTTAAATATATCTACTATCTATTCAAGGAGTTAAAAATATTTCATAATTAAGCACAACATATGATTTGAAAGGTGTTCATACACCACATATCGCCTAAGCGACTATGATGGTTTTACCCTTTGATTTCAAATGAGTTTGATCCAAGGGCTTCATACGCTTTAAAAATTCTAATACCTATTCAAGGAGTCAAAAACATTTGGTAACTAAGCACAACAAATGATTTGAAAGGTGTTCATACACCACAAAACGCATAAAAGACTATGACGATTTTACCTTTTTATATGAATTGCGTTATTCCAAGGGCTTCATATGCTTCAAATATATCGAATACCTATTTATGGAGTCAAAAATATTTGGTAATTATGCACAACAAATGATTTGAAAGGTGTTCATACACCACAAATCGCCTAAGCGACTATGACGATTTTAATCTTTGATTTGAAATGAGTTTGATCCCATGCTTCATATGCTTGAAATATATCTATTCCTATTCAAGGAATCAAAAATATTTGGTTATTAAGCAGAAAAAATGATTTGAAAGGTGTTTATACACTACAAATCGCCTAAGAGACTATGATGGTTTTACCCTTTGATTTGAAATGAGTTTGATCAAAGGGTTTCATATACTTTTGAAATTTCGAATACTTATTCAAGCAGTCAAATATATTTTGTAATTATGCAACAACATATGATTTGAAAGGTGTTCTTACACCACAAATTACCTAAGAGACTATGATGATTTTCTCTTTGATTTGAAATGAGTTTAATCCAAGGGCTTCATATGCTTTAAATATATCCAATACCTATTTAAGGAGTCAAAAGTATTTGGTAATTATGCACAACAGATGATTTATAAGGTGTTTATACACCATAAATCCCTTAAGAGACTATGACGGATTTAACCTTTGATTTGAATTGAGTTTGAATTAAGGGCTTCATATGCTTTAGATATATCTAATACCTATTCAACGAATCAAAAACATTTGGTACCTAAGCACAAGAAATGATTTGAAAGGTGTTCTTACACCACAAATCGTCTAAGAGACTATGACGGTTTTAACTTTTGATTTGAATTGAGTTTTTCTAAGGGATTCATATGCTTTAAATATATCGAATACCTATTCAACGAGTCAATAATATTTTATAATTAAGCACAACAAATTATTTGAAAAGTGTTCTGACACCACAAATTTTCAAAGAGACTATGACGGTTTTGCCTTTTAATTTGAATTGAATTTTTTGAAGAATTTATATGCTTTAAATGAATCTAATACCTATTCAAGGAGTCAAAAATATTTGGTAATTATGCACAACAAATGATTTGAAAGGTGTTCATACACTACAAATCGCCTAAGGGACTATGACAAGTTTACCCTTTGATTTGAAATGAATTTTATCCAAAGATTCATATGCTTGAAATGTAAATAATAACTATTGAAGGAGTCTAAAATATTTTAATTAAACACAACAAATGATTTGAAAGATGTTCATACACCACTAATCGCCTAAGAGACTATGACGGTTTTACCCAATGATTTGAATAGAGTTTGATCCAAGGGCTTCATATGCTTTAAATATATCTAATACCTATTCAACGAGTCAAAAACATTTGGTAACTAAGCACAACAAATGATTTGAAAGGTGTTCCTGCACCACAAATAGCCTAAAAGACTATGACGGTTTTACTTTTTGATTTGAATTGAGTTTTTACAAGGATTTATATGATTTAAAGGTATCAAATACCTATTTAAGGACTCAAAAATATTTGGTAATTATGCACAACAAATGATTGGCAAGGTGTTCATACACAACAAGTCGCCTAAGGGACTATGACAAGTTTACCCTTTGATTTGAAATGCATTTTATCCAAAGATTCATATGCTTGAAATGTAAATAATAACTATTGAAGGAGTCTAAATATTTTAATTAAACACAACAAATGATTTGAAAGAGGTTCATACACCACTAATCACCTAAGAGACTATGACGGTTTTACCCATTGATTTGAATTGAGTTTGATCCAAGGGCTTCATATGCTTTAAATATGTCTAATACCTATTCAACGAGTTAAAAACATTTGGTAACTAAGCACAACAAATGATTTGAAAGGTGTTCCTGCACCACAAATAGCCTAAAAGACTATGACGGTTTTACTTTTTGATTTGAATTGAGTTTTTACAAGGCTTTATACGATTTAAAGGTATCTAATACCTATTTAAGGATTCAAAAATATTTGGTAATTATGTACAACAAATGATTGGCAAGGTGTTCATACACCACAAATTGACTAAGAGACTATGACGATTTTACCCATTGATTTAAAATGAATTTGATCCAAGGCTTCATACGCATGAAATATATCTAATACCTATTTAAGGAATCAAAAATATTTGGTAATTAAGCGCAAAAAATGATTTTAAAGGTGTTCATACACCACAAATCGCTTAAGAGACTATGAGAGTTTTACCCTTTCATTTGAAATGAGTATGATCCAAGGGATTAATATGCTTTAAATATTTAATACCTATTGAAGGAGTCAAAAATAATTGGTAATTAAGCACAACAAATTATTTGACAGGTGTTCAAACACCACAAATCGCCTATCAGACTATGACGGTTTTACCCTTTGATTTGAATTGATTTTGATCCAAGGGATTCGTATGCTTTAAATATATCTAATATCTATTCAATGGGTCAAAAATATTTTATAAGTAAGCACAACAAATGATTTGAAAGGTGTTCATACACCACAAATCGCTTAAGAAACTATGATGGTTTTACCGTTTGATTTCAAATGAGTTTTATCCAAGGGCTTCATATGATTTAAATATATCTAATATCTATTCAAGGAGTCAACAACTTTTGGTAACTAAGACCAACAAAATTTTTTAAAGGTGTTCGTACACCACAAATCGCATAAGAGACTATCACGGTTTTATCTTTTGATTTGAATTGAGTTTTCCAGGGGCTTCATATGCTTTATATATATCGAATACCTATTTAAGGACTCAAAAATATTTGGTAATTATGCACAACAAATGCATTGAGAGGTGTTCATACACCACAAATCGCCTAAGAGACTATGACGATTTTACCCTTTGATTTGAAATGAATTTGATCCAAGGCTTCATATGCTTGAAATATATCTAATACCTATTGAAAGAGTCAAATATATTTTGCAATTACGCACAACTATTGATTTGAAAGTGTTCAAACACCACAAATCGGCGAAGAGACTATGACGGTTTTACTCTTTGATTTGAATTGAGTTTGATCCAAGGGCTTCATATGTTTTAAATATATCTAATATCTATTCAACGAGTCAAAAATATTTTATAAGTAAGCACAACAAATGATTTGAAAGGTGTTCATACACCACAAATCGCCTAAGAGACTAAGATGGTTTTACCGTTTGATTTCAAACGAGTTTTATCCAAGGTCTTCATATGATTCAAACATATCTAATATCTATTTAAGGAGTTAAAAATATTTCTTAATTAAGCACCACAAATGATTGGAAAGGTGTACACCACAAATCGACTAATAGACTATGAAGATTTTACCCTTGATTTGAAATGAGTTTGATCCAAGGGCTTCATATGCTTTAAAAAGTCTTATACCTTTTCAAAGAGTCAAAACATTTGGTAACTAAGCACAACAAAGAATTTGAAAGGTGTTCATACACCACAAATCGCCTAAGAGGCTATGACGGTTTTACCTTTTGATTTGAATTGAGTTTGATCCAAGGGCTTCATATGCTTTAAATATATCTAATACCTATTCAACGAGCCAAAAACATTTGGTAACTAAGCACAACAAATGATTTGAAAGGTGTTCATACACTACAAATCGCCTAAGAGACTATGACATTGTTACCTTTTTATTTGCATTGAGTTTTCTCTAGAATTTATATCCTTTAAATGTACTTAATACCTATTCAAGGAGTCAATAATATTTGGTAATTAAACACAACAAATGATTTGAAAGGTGTTTATTTACCACTAATCGCCAAAGAGACTATGATGATTTTAACTTTTGATTTGAATTGAATTTGATCCAAGGCTTCATATGCATGAAATATATCTAATACCTATTCAACGAGTCAAAAATATTTGGTAATTAAGCATAACAAATGATTTGAAAGGTGTTCATACACCAGAAAATGGTTAAGAGACTATGATGGTTTTACCTTTTGATTTGAATTGAGTTTTTCCAAGGGCTTCATATGATTTAAATATATCGAATACCTATTTAGGTAGTCAAAAATATTTGGTCTTCATGCACAACAAATGATTTGAAATGTGTTCATACACCACTAATCGCCTAAGGGACTATGACAAGTTTACCCTTTGATTTGAAATGAGTTTGATCTTGTACTTCATATGCTTGAAATATATCTATTCCTATTAAAGGAATCAAAAATATTTGGTTATTAAGCACAAAATATGATTTGAAAGGTGTTTATACACCACAAATCGCCTAAGAGACTATGATGTTTTTAGCCTTTGATTTTAAATGAGTTTGATCCCAGGGCTTCATATGCTTTAGATATTTCAAATACCTATTCAAGCAGTTAAATATATTTGGTAATTATGCAACAACCAATGATTTGAAAGGTGTTCTTACACCACAAATCGCCAAAAAGACTAGGATGATTTTCCCTTTGATTTGAATTGAGTTTGAACTAAGGGCTTCATATGCTTTAAATATATCTAATACCTATTCAACGAGTCAATAATATTTTATAAGTAAGCACAAGAAATGATTTGAAAGGTGTTCTTACACCACAAGTCGTCTAAGAGACTATGGCGGTTTACCTTTTGATTTGAATTGAATTTTTCCAAGGCTTTATAGTCTTTAAATGTATCTAATACCTATTCAAGGAGTAAAAAATATTTTGTAATTATGCACAACAAATGATTTGAAAGGTGTTCATACACCACAAATCGCCCAAGAGACTATGACGAGTTTACACTTTGATTTTAAATAAATTTGATCCAAAACTTCATGTGCTTGAAATATAATTAATACCTATTCATGGAGTGAAAAATATTTGGTAATTAAGCACAACAAATGATTTGAAAGATGTTCATACACCACAAATCGCCTAAGAGACTATGACGTTTTACCCATTCATTTGAATTGAGTTTGATCCAAGGGCTTCATATGCTTTAAATATATCTAATATCTATTCAACGAGTAAAAAACATTTGGTAACTAAGCACAACAAATGATTTGAAAGGTGTTCCTGCACCACAAATCGCCTAAAAGAATATGACGGTTTTACCTTTTGATTTGAATTGAGTTTTTCCAAGGCTTTATATGCTTTAAAGGTATCTAATACCTTTTCATGGAGTCAAAAATATTTGGTAATTATGCAAAACAAATGATTTCCATACACCACAAATCTCCTAAGAGACTATGACTATTTTACCCTTTGATTTGCAATGAATTTGATCGAAGTCTTCATATGCATGAAATATATCTATTACCTATATAAGGAGTCAAAAATATATGGTAATTAAGCATAACAAATGATTTGAAATATGTTCATACACCACAAATTGCCTCAGAGACTATGGTGGTTTTACCCTTTGATTTGAATTGAGTTTGACCCAAGGGCTTCATATGCTTTAAATATATCTAATACTTATTCAAGAGTCAAAATCATTTGGTGACTAAGCACAACAAATGATTTGAAAGGTGTTCCTGCACCACAAAGCGCCTAAGAGACTATGACAGTTTTATCTTTTGATTTGAATTGAGTTTTTCCAAGGGCTTAAGACACTTTAAATATATCAAATACCTATTTAAGGAGTCAAAAATATTTGGTAATTATGCACAAGAAATGATTTGAAAGGTGTTCATACACCAAAATCGCTTAAGTGTGATCCAAGGCTTCATATGCTTGAAATATATCTAATACCTATTGAAGGAGACAAAAATATTTGGCAATTAATCACAACAAATGATTTGAAAGGTGTTCATACACCACAAATCGTCTAAGAGGCTATGACGGTTTTACCTTTTGATTTCAATTGAGTTTGATTCAAGGGCTTCATATGCTTTAAGTATATCTAATACCTATTCAACGAGTCAAAAACATTTGGTAACTAAGCACAACAAATGATTTAAAAGGTGTTCATACACCACAAATCGCTTAAGAGACTATGACAGTTTTACCTTTTGATTTGTATTGAGTTTTTCCAAGAATTCATATGCTTTAAATATAGGGAAATTCCCAATGGTGGCCCTTAGTTATTAGAAGTTCTCAGTGGTGTAAATTTCAAAAAAACTTTCCCATTGGTAGCCCTGCTTTACAAATTATTCCCAAATATAACCTGAATAAAAATATTCCGTTAATAATAAAGCATATTTCCTTAGTTAATCATTAAGACAGTCACTCGCACGTAAAAAGAGGTCTTTTGGGTCGTTTTTTGCTAATTTTGACATCAAAATCGAACGTTGAGGGGTAAAACTAACCCCCTAAATTTAACTTTAAGAATCGATTTTGAGTCGAAATTTGAAAAAAAAAAATCCGAAATGCCTCGTTTTATGTGCGAATGTCCACTTAAGCGATTCACTAGTGGAATATGCTTTGTTATTAATGAATATATTTTCGATAAGGTTATGCTTGGGAATAATTTGTAAAGCAGGGCTATCAATGAGAAAGTTTTTTTGATATTTTCACCACTTGGAATTTCTAATACCTAAGGGCCACCATTGGGAATTTGTTTAAGGAAAATTTGATAAAAACCACCTTAACTTTCCAAGTTTTTTAAAGTTACCACCTTTATTTTTTTTTTAAAATTACCACCATAACGTTACAAATTCCTTTAAAATTCCCACCACTTGACGGAATATTCCAATTATCTCCATTAGTGGCCCCAAATATTAACTACCCTTCTTCATCCCCTCCTTTCAAACCACGAAATCCCCAATTCATTCCAAAAAAGCCCCTAATTCTTCAATTGTGACCTAAAATTTTCAAATTTGGACGGATTTGAGACTGAATTTACACATTAGCAACATCGACGACACTGAATCAGGTAATTTGAGTTGTTAATTTTATCAATTAGGGTTTCGCTGGGGATTGTTTACCCCAAAATTTTCATACCCTTTACTAAATGCTACTTCACAAATTTTGGCTATTAAGTGAATTGATTACATTGGAAACATTAACATTTAGCTAATATAAATGTTTAATTCTCACTTCTTACTTCAATTTTGAATTACAGAACTAACATAAATCATTCCCCCAATTTTTTGTTCGATGAAACCCTAGATTGAAAAATCCCCAGATTAACCCTAATTTTGTCAAATTACCACTTCAAATAGCATAGATTTAGCTCGTTTGTGTTGCTAATGTATTTTTCGGGGATTAATTATGTCCACATTCGACAAATTTGGGTAGAAATTGACGAACTAGGGTTTGTTTATGGTAAAATTGGGATTTCGTGGTTTGAAAGGAGAGAATGAAGAAGGGTAGTTAATATTTGGGGCCCACTGACGGAGATAATTGGAAAATTCCGTCAAGTGGTGGGAACTTTAATGGAATTTGTAATGTTATGGTGGTAATTTTAAAAAAAATTAAAGGTGGTAACTTTAAAAAAATTGGAAAGTTAAGGTGGTTTTTATCAATCTGTCCTATATTTAATACATATTGAAGGAGTCAAACATATATGGTAATTAACCACAATAAATGATTTGAAAGATTTTCATACACCACAAATCGCCAAAGAGACTACGATGGTTTTACCCTTTGATTTGTATTAAGTTTATCCAAGGGCTTCATATGCATTAAATATATCTAATACCTATTCAACGAGTCAAAAACATTTGGTAACTAAGCACAACAAATGATTTGAAAGGTGTTCATACACCACAAATCGCCTAAGAGACTATGACAGTGTTACCTTTTGATTTGCATTGAGTTTTTCCAAGAATTTATACGCTTTAAATGTATCTAATACCTATTCAAGGAGTCAAAAATATTTGGTAATTATGCACAACAAATGATTTGAAAGGTGTTTATACACCACAAATCGCCTAAGAGACTATGACGATTTAACCTTTGATTTGAATTTGATCCAAGGCTTCATATGCTTGAAATATATCTAATACCTATTGAAGGAGTCAAAAATATTTGGTAATTAAGCATAACGAATGATTTGAAAGGTGTTCATACACCATAAAACGGTTAAGAGACTATGACGGTTTTACCTTTCGATTTGAATTGAGTTTTTCCAAGGGATTCATATGATTTAAATATATCGAATACCTATTTAAGTAGTCAGAAATATTTGGTCTGTATGCACAACCAATGATTTGAAAGGTGTTCATACACCACTAATCGCCTAAGCGTCTATGATGATTTTACCCTTTGATTTGAAATGAGTTTGATCTTGTGCTTCATATACTTGAAATATATCTATTAATATTCAAAGAATCAAAAATGTTTGGTTATTAAGCATAAAAAATGATTTGAAAGGTGTTTATACACCACAAATCGCCTAAGAGACTATGATGTTTTTAGCCTTTGATTTGAAATGAGTTTGATCCAAGGGCTTCATATGCTTTAGATATTTCAAATAATTATTCAAGCAGTCAAATATATTTGGTAATTATGTAACAACAAATGATTTGAAAGGTGTTCTTACATCATAAATCGCCTAAAAGACTATGATGATTTTCCCTTTGATTTGAAATGAGTTTGATCCAAGGGCTTCATATGCTTTAAATATATCTAATACCTATTTAAGGAGTCGAAAATATTTGGTAGTTATGCATAACAGATGATTTAAAAGGTGTTTATACACCATAAATCGCTTAAGAGACTATGACGGTTTTACCCTTTGATTTGAATTGAGTTTGAACTAAGGGCTTCAAATGCTTTAAATATATCTAATACCTATTCAACGAGTCAATAATATTTTATAAGTAAGCACAAGAAATGATTTGAAAGGTGTTCTTACACCACATGACGGTTTACCTTTTGATTTGAATTGAATTTTTCCAAGGCTTTATATGCTTTAAATGTATCTAATACCTATTCAAGTAGTCAAAAATATTTTCTAATTATGCACAACAAATGATTTGAAAGGTGTTCATACACCACAAATCGCTTAAGAGACTATGACAGTTTTACCTTTTGATTTGCATTGAGTTTTTCCAAGAATTTATACACTTTGAAATTATCTAATACCTATTCAAGGAGTCAAAAATATTTGGTAATTATGCACAACAAATGATTTGAAAGGTGTTTATACACCACAAATTGCCTCAAAGACTATGACGATTTTAACCTTTGATTTGAAATGAATTTGATCCAAGGATTCATATGCTTGAAATATATCTAATACCTATTGAAGGAGTCAAAAATATTTAGTAATTAAGCATAACAAATGATTAGAAAGGTGTTCATACACCACAAAACAGTTAAGAGACGATGACGGTTTTACTTTTCGATTTGAATTGAGTTTTTCCAAAGGCTTCATATGCTTTAAATATATCGAATACCTATTTAAGTAGTCAAAAATATTTGGTCTTTATTCAAAACAAATGATTTGAAAGGTGTTCGTACACCACTAATCGCCTGAGCATATATGACGATTTTACCCTTTGATTTGAAATAAGTTTCATCTTGTGCTTCATATGCTTGAAATATATCTATTCCTATTCAAGGAATCAAAAATATTTGGTTATTAAGCACAAAAAATGATTTGAAAGGTGTTTATACACCACAAATCGCCTAAGAGACTATGATGTTTTTAGCCTTTGATTTAAAATGAGTATGATCCAAGGGCTTCATATGCTTTAGATATTTCAAATACCTATTCAAGCAGTCAAATATATTTGGTAATTATGCAACAACAAATGATTTAAAAGGTGTTCTTACATCACAAATCGCCTAAAAGACTATGATGATTTTCCCTTTGATTTGAAATGAGTTTGATCCAAGGGCTTCACATGCTTTAAATATATCTAATACCTATTTAAGGAGTCGAAAATATTTGGTAGTTATGCATAACAGATGATTTAAAAGGTGTTTATACACCATAAATCGCTTAAGAGACTATGACGGTTTTACCCTTTGATTTGAATTGAGTTTGAACTAAGGCTTCATATGCTTTAAATATATCTAATACCTATTCAACGAGTCAATAATATTTTATAAGTAAGCACAAGAAATGATTTGAAAGGTGTTCTTACACCACAATCGTCTAAGAGACTATGACGGTTTACCTTTTGATTTGAATTGAATTTTTCCAAGGCTTTATATGCTTTAAATGTATCTAATACCTATTCAAGGAGTCAAAAATATTTTGTAATTATGCACAACAAATGATTTGAAAAGTGTTCATACACCACAAACCGCTTAAGAGACTATAACGAGTTTACTCTTTGATTTGAAATGAATTTGATCCAAAACTGCATATGCATGAAATATAATTAATACCTATTGATGGAGTGAAATATATTTGGTAATTAAGCACAACAAATGATTTGAAAGATGTTCATACACCACAAATCGCCTAAGAGACTATGACGGTTTTACCCATTGATTTGAATTGAGTTTGATCGAAGGGCTTCATATGCTTTAAATATATCTAATATCTATTTAACGAGTAAAAAACATTTGGTAACTAAGCACAACAAATGATTTGAAAGGTGTTCCTGCACCACAAATCGCCTAAAAGAGTATGAGGATTTTACCTTTTGATTTGAATTGAGTTTTTCCAAGGCTTTATATGATTTAAAGGTATCTAATACCTATTCATGGAGTCAAAAATATTTGGTAATTATGCAAAACAAATGATTTCCAAGGGGTTCATACACCACAAATCTCTTAAGAGACTATGACTATTTTACCCTTTGATTTGAAATATATTTGATACAAGTCTTCATATGAATGAAATATATCTAATACCTATTGAAGGAGACAAAAATATTTGGCAATTAAGCACAATAAATGATTTGAAAGGTGTTCATACACCACAAATCGCCTAAGAGGCTATGACGGTTTTACCTTTTGATTTGAATTGAGTTTGATCCAAGGGCTTCATATGCTTTAAATATATCTAATACCTATTCAACGAGTCAAAAATATTTGGTAACTAAGCACAACAAATGATTTGAAAGGTGTTCATACACCACAAATCGCTTAAGAGACTATGACAGTTTTACCTTTTGATTTGTATTGAGTTTTTCCAAGAATTCATATGCTTTAAATATATTTAATACATATTGAAGGAGTCAAACATATATGGTAATTAACCACAACAAATGATATGAAAGATTTTCATACACCACAAATCGCCTAAGAGATTACGACGGTTTTACCCTTTGATTTGAATTGAGTTTGATCCAGGGGCTTCATATGCTTTAAATATATCTAATACCTATTCAACGAGTCAAAAAAATTTGGTAACTAAGCACAACAAATGATTTGAAAGGTGTTCATACACCACAAATCGCCTAAGAGACTATGACAGTGTTACCTTTTGATTTGCATTGAGTTTTTCCAAGAATTTATATGCTTTAAATGTATCTAATACCTATTCAAGGAGTCAAAAATATTTGGTAATTATGCACAACCAAATGATTTGAAAGGTGTTTATACACCACAAATCGCCTAAGAGACTATGACGATTTTAACCTTTGATTTGAAATGAATTTGATCCAAGGCTTCATATGCTTGAAATATATCTAATACTCCCTTCGTTTCTCAATAGTCGTTATGTTTTCCTTTTTAATACGTTTCACAAAAATTGTTACACTTTACTTTTACTATTTTGGGATATATGGCCCACCAATCTTTTATTCACCTAAAACTCTAGTGGGTCCCACTTATGTCAGAATTTAAATACCCACCCACTATAATTATTGTTGTAAACCTCATTTAATATTCCTAATCTACCCAACACCCTAATTAATCTCTCCCTCTCCTTTATTAACCGACATTTGCCATTTTATTTTCCCCTCTCTCTCCTCAACATCTCAAGAACCCTAAAAATTCTCTCTCTTCCTCTCTCACTCTCAGTCATTCTTTTTTGTAGATCTGCCGTTTTTACTCCCCATTCTATTTCCCCCTCTCTCTCCTTAACATCTCAACAATGGATACAAATGATGAATTAGAGTCTGATCTTGATGAACTCACCATTGCAGCGTTGAGAAGACGCGTAGATCTTTATAATAATGGATCTAAAGATGATGAACGTGAAGAAGTTTTATATGCACCGGATACACCGGAATCTGTTGCCCAAGATCCAAATGCAAAAAAATTTGGTTGGAGGCTACAAAAATCTGGTTCCCACAACTCACACGCCACCTTGAAGCGACCACGCGCCGCTAGAACAACAGATCTGGCGCCTAAATCATTGGTAAGGAAGCTTTTTGTTAAAGTTGAAGATGAAAAAAGGGAAGAGTATGATCCTCTTCAAGACGATGATGCTACTCAACCACCAGATGAATTCGTTTCATCTGAAGTAGAAGAGGAGAAATTAAGGAATTATATTCCTTTTGGATTTCGCAAACCCTAACTGTACTGATGAAGATAAGTTTTTCTATCTCTCATTTTCTGGATTTTAATCTATGGTACTTTATGGGTAATTGATCTCTGTAATTTGTGTTTCATGTTAAAATTATTGGTCTTTATTTTAATTTTTATAATTGAATTGCCTCTATTAGATGGGTTTATTAAGAATCATTTGGTGTGTTATTGTGAACCTGATATGCGTATTAGATGGAGTATGTGCTGTGAATGACATTTAGATGTTAATTGTTGCTAGTGATGGTTGATTATAAAACTGACAATTAGATGTTAGTGTATGAGATTGTGTATGACTCATTTCACATATTAGATGGGTTTGTATTAGATGGGTTTGTATTAGGTGGGACACTAAAATTTGTATAGTTGCTTGATAAAACTGATCAGGTTCATATTAGGTGGGTTTGTATTAGATGGGTTTATTAAGAATCATTTGATGTGTTATTGTGAATCTGATATGCGTATTAGATGGAGTATGTGCTGTGAATGACATTTAGATGTTAATTGTTGCTAGTGATGGTTGATTATAAAAATGACAGTTAGATGTTAGTGTATGAGATTGTGTATGGCTCATTTCACATATTAGATGGGTTTGTATTAGATGGGACACTAAGATTTGTATAATTGCTTGATAAAACTGATCAGGTTCATATTAGGTGGGTTTGTATTAGATGGGACACTAAAATTTAGATATTAATATTGCTAGTGATATCTACAGATTAGGCAAGTTAGGAGTATATGTAAAATTGCAACTTTGATTCACGTTAGGCAATATTCTAGATTTGGGGAATGATGTGTGCTTAGGAAAGTGTAACAATATTCTAGATTGCACTCTTGTAACTTGTATTAGATGATATCTACAGATTAGGGGAATAATGTGTGTTTAGAATTGCCTGTAATATCTTTGTTTGATCCTTCTTTATCCAGTAATGATGTGTAACTTGTATACATGACTTAAAAATCGAATAAGAAGGTCATGGACAGGGTGTTCATACATAGGTAATTGACTTGATTGTACGCTACCCTTATGCCACCAATGTCATTCCCACTAAACCTTTTAGGTGGCTAAGCTCCTTAATGCCACCAGATTTTATGTTGTAGAGTACATCAAATCTTTAGGAGGCATATAGAGCTTATTGTCGTCGGGTTTTAGTGGTGACTGCACTTTAGGAGGCAAGGGTAGGTAATAATCCCTCAATGATGATGCTTTGAGAGGGTTAATTACTTCACAAAACAAAAGTTTGAATTCCACATTACCATGTAAGTTCTTTTACAAAAGGCTAAGCTACTTTAGAATTACAAAACGATGCAGAATGTATTTGAACTTAGTTGAAACCTAAACAAAAGTAATAATTTCAGCATATGTGCAATTTCATTCTGCATGCTCTTGGGTACTTTTACTCATCTTCTTCGGTGTCGTCTTGTAACCATGCCCTTGCCTCGTTAATTACATTTGCGGGTACTTCCACTTGGTTAGGAAGCATGCCTCTTGCTTCCAAGGAAGCCTTTCCCACATGTGGTTGTTTGTAGTTGTTGTTTCCTTAAACTTTTAAAATCTCAACCATATTGTATTGAAAACTATGCCAAACATTAGCTAATTTCTTTGGTTCCATATCTGCATAAGATTGATTAACTGCATCCAACAATTGAGAAATAGTATTTGGCCTTTGTTTATGTTGTAAGGTTTGTAGTGCCCTAAAAAAACCCAAGTCAAGAATGTTTAAATCTGGACTGTTTGGAGGTTGTTGTATTAATCTAAAGGCAAACCCATTTTGTAGTCTCGCTGCTTGCCAAATAGGGTCGTCATTTGTTACATGGGGTTTAGCATTGTCTTGTTGTATGTAAATCACTTTACTTCTATGTGCCGGCCATTTTTCCATGATAGCCGGAAGCAAATGATCAATCAATTTAGCTCTCATTCTCTCTTTAGTAACTGATGTGACAGCCTTGGTTTCTAGAGTACCGGCAGGTCTGTTTATGCTTGATCTTGAGCAGGAATTTCTTCAACAAAAGGAAAAATCCCCACCTTACCGTCCCAAGTGTTGTCACCTAACATGTTGTATGATGGCTTACCTACTCCCGATAAAAACATTATCTTTGTGATATGTCTCTTTGATTGAATGGATCTATGTGGGTCAATTTCACTTGGATGCAAATATAGCTTTTGTGTTTTTTGATGCATGTAAAACCATTTCTCGTCTATGTGAATAAAGTTAAATAAGTCAATGAACTTTGGTTGTAACTGTGGATATGGTGAGTGCTCAATGAAACAAAGTATCCATATGACTCTTGCAACTTGATTTGCCACATTGAGTTTTGGACGCAATGGGTTGGTATGAGGTCTGATTTCTCCCCTTTTGACCAATCTACATACTGTTGTAGCTGAAACTCTCAATTTTGATGCTAAATCTCTAAGGCAAGTTCTGTCTTTAAGAGGGATTGATGTTATCATATCTGCTGTAATTGTGATGAATTTTCTGCCAACTTTGCCAACCATTTTTCTGCTGACATCTATTTTTTGAGACAGAGATCGTTGTCGCTTCACTGTGTTCCAAATGGACGAGACGGTTTTTCGCGATACATTGTACACTGTCGCAAGGTTTGTTATTGTCCCATGTGGAAGCTCATTGTCTTCTGCATATGAGAGCATAAGCTCTGCCATTTCTTGCTTTTGGTTATAAGTCAACCATGGCCTAGGATGAACATGTTGAGTTTCTGGAATACTTTCAGCAACATTGATTGTTGTCCCTTGTGCATTGATTATTTCTTAGGCCTCCATTTAATTTTCCAAAATGGTTGACTTATTACCAAAGGAATTAATGGCAGTTGGTTAGCTCTTAAATGAAGACAAAGGTGAAGATAATTGAAGAAGAGAAGAAGGAGATTAAAGAAGAAAGAGAAGGAGGAAACTGACCCACCCACCCACTGTATTCTGTTTTTATGAATTAGGTACACCTTCTGTTTTATAGAAATTGGAATAGCGCCATTTTTTTGGTTGCTTCCCTCTTTATTTTATTGAATTCAGTAGTGTGAAAAGAGAGGGAGTAAATTTTTTTGAAGATTCCCTCCTTTTTGTATGTAAAGGACATCAGAGATTAATGAAAGAGTTTTCCTTAATTAATTAAAGTCATTGTCATGCTTTTTAATTTTTTATTGTTTATTCTCTCTCCTAAAGTTACTTTTCCTATCATTGTCATACTTTTATACCCACTTTCTTGGTTCTTGTGTTTTTGTAAGTGTAACGATTATTGAGAAACGGAGGGAGTACCTATTGAAGGAGTCAAAAATATTTGGCAATTAATCATAACAAATGATTTGAAAGGTGTTCATACACCACAAAACGGTTAAGAGACTATGACGGTTTTACCTTTTGATTTGAATTGAGTTTTTCCAAGGGCTTCATATGCTTTAGATATATTGAATACCTATTTAAGTAGTCAAAAATATTTGGTCTTTATGCACAACAAATGATTTGAAAGGTGTTCATACACCACTAATCGCCTAAGCGTCTTTTACCCTTTGATTTGAAATGAGTTTGATCTTCTGCTTCATATGCTTGAAATATATCTATTCCTATTCAAGGAATCAAAAATTTTGGTTATTAAGCACAAAAAATGATTTGAAAGGTGTTTATACACCACAAATCGCCTAAGAGACTATGATGTTTTTAGCCTTTGATTTGAAATGAGTTTAATCCAAGGGCTTCATATGCTTTAGATATTTCAAATATCTATTCAAGCAGTCAAATATATTTGGTAATTATGCAACAACAAATGATTTGAAAGGTGTTCTTACACCACAAATCGCCTAAAAGATTATGATGATTTTCCCTTTGATTTGAAATGAGTTTGATCCAAGGGCTTCATATGCTTTAAATATATCTAATACCTATTTAAGGAGTCGAAAATATTTGGTAGTTATGCATAACAAATGATTTAAAAGGTGTTTATACACCATAAATCGCTTAAGAGACTATGACGGTTTTACCCTTTGATTTGAATTGAGTTTGAACTAAGGGCTTCATATGCTTTGAATATATATAATACCTATTCAACGAGTCAATAATATTTTATAAGTAAGCACAAGAAATGATTTGTAAGGTGTTCTTACACCACAAATCGTCTAAGAGACTATGACGGTTTACCTTTTGATTTGAATTGAATTTTTCAAGGCTTTATATGCTTTAAATGTATCTAATATCTATTCAAGGAGTCAAAAATATTTTGTAATTATGCACAACAAATGATTTGAAAGGTGTTCATACACCACAAATCGCCTAAGAGACTATGACGAGTTTACCCTTTGATTTGAAATGAATTTGATCCAAAACTTCATATGCTTGAAATATAATTAATACCTATTGATGGAGTGAAAAATATTTGGTAATTAAGCACAACAAATGATTTTAAAGATGTTCATACACCACAAATCGCCAAGAGACTATGACGGTTTTACCCATTGATTTGAATTGAGTTTGATCCAAGGGCTTCATATGCTTTTGTTTGGGCCTCTTCCAGTCATGGCCCACCTAACCGGTGAAATGACTAAAATACCCTTAGGGGGGAAAATTACCCTTTTACCCCTAAGGATCCTTCAGGCCAAAAAGTACAGGCCTTCAGTCAGGCCCACTGACAAAAAGGCTTTCATGACGTTACCCCAGTACTACCAATAAATAGTACTCTCATGTGATCATTCAGGTACGTTTTTCCATATATTGCAGAGCATTTACTAGTACCATTCTCTCTGATTTCTGGGATCAGATCTGACTTAAGCATCGGAGAGCCGATCCCGGGAACATCCCCGGGGTAGTTCACGGTGCTCGGTTTTGCAGGTGCCGGGATTCGAAGACCTTGGACTTATTTGGTTACTACCCTAGCTGGAAATTGGACTTCCCCGAATTACAAATTCAATGTGTTTCTCCCACCCAAAACAGTTGGCGCCGTCTATGGGGACCTAATATAACAGCTACATTTTCGAACACCATGACACGAGGACAAGGTACACGCGGTAATACTGCTCGAAGGACTGCTTCTGAGAATGCTCAGACTACCCTGCTGAACCAAGGAGGTGTTATCGTGGAGGACGAGACCGATGTCCCAGAAACTGGAAGCCAGGCTGACATGGCTATCGAAGCACCACCACCAGCAGTGACTTACTCAGATCTTCGACAACTCGAACTCCGAATGGAAAGACATATGACTACTGTCATGCAACAGCTCGTTTCAATAATGAAGACGCAACAGACTACTCCCCCTGACCGAGGGACAGTCCTGGATCAGCCGTAGGCTCATCGAAGGGCAGCTCAGCCAAAACGTGCCCTAACCGAGCATGTTGTTGGCGATCCCTCGAAGAAGATACCTGCTACTTCGAAAGGAAAATCTATCATGTCACCGAGCCAAGATGATGCTCGGTATATCATACAACAGAGACAGAAGAGGGGTAAGAATTTCGACGCCCGGGAGATCATCGAAAAGATAAGAGAACAATCCCAGGGAGGGAATTAGAAGCATACAGTGGCCACACGAACCACAGCACGATCTCATCCCGTGACTAGCCACCACACTCTGAGGATAATGAACCCACAACAGATCGAGGAGCCCGAGGAGGTAGCCGAATAAGGATTTCGTGTGGGCTCAGCAGTAGCACACAAATCACCATTCAACCAACATATCATAGAAACCCCTAACCCGGGCAAAGTCAAAATCCCTTCGATAGAACCTTACTCAGGTGTTACTGATCCTGTTGACCATCTGGCAGCATATAAAGCTCAAATGAGAGTGCAGACGTTTTACGAGGCAACGTGGTGCAGATATTTCCCGACCACCCTCAAAGGCTTGGCTCTTAATTGGTTCACCAATCTACCGAGTGGCATCATAACCAGCTTCTCGGCTCTCGAAGCTCTCTTTTCCCAGCACTTCATAGCGGCAAAACGCCACAAAAAGACTAGTGTACACTTGATGTCAGTTTCCCAGCAAAAAGGGGAAAGTCTGAGCTGCTACATCAAGCGATTCAACGAAGAGTCCCTTAAGGTCTCCGACCTCCAAGATGGAGTTGCTGTTACGGCCTTGATGAACGGCCTTCATCCTGGACGCTTCAAGTTCGAACTCGCCATGACAGAGAACCTCACTTTGGCCGACGCCATAAGGCAGGCACAGAAGTATATCCAGGCGTCGGACATCTGTAAGAATGTTCATGAAGAGGGAGGCAACAAAAGGAGAAGTGAGCCATCGAATCAGAAAGACATGGCATAGAGGCTAAAGAGACATCGACCATCCGATGGAGGTCATGACCCTCGTTTCAATGTTAACCGGAGAGAAATATACTTAGACATAAAGGAGAAATTTGTGTTGCCTCGACCTAACCCCATCAAAACGTCGAGTTATCGCAGAGACAAAAAGCTGTGGTGTGAATACCATAAAGACTGTGGTCACACGACCAAGGACTGTAGAGAATTGAAGAAAGCTCTCGACAAGTTGGCTGACGAAGGGAAATTGAACAGATATCTCAAGGAACCCCAGGGTGATCGAAGAAGAGATAAGGGAAAAGAGAAACAAGCCAAGAGCGACGAAACCGAAGGCTATGTAGGCGTCATAGCTGGGGGTTTCGCTTCAGGAGGCCTAACCGGCAATGCAAGGAAGAATCACCTATACCATCTAAAAGATGGTGAAATAATGAAAAAAACTGGACACTCCCACCATGGTGTTCGGAGAGAGTTCGAAGGAGATACAGACCCCCATGATGACCCCCTGGTCATCGAACTGAAAGTGGCCAATCACAGGGTTGGTCGAGTACTGATCGACAGTGGGAGCTCGGCAGACATCATTACTTGGGAATGTCTGCAAAAGCTCAAATACGAGAAGAAGGACATCAAAGCCATCGACCAACCTTTGGTTGGGTTCGGAGCCCAATCTGTTCACCCCCTTGGAGTCATCAATTCGCCTAGCCGGTTTGGTGACAAGGGAAAAGGACGATGCCTTCCAATCAACTTTTTAGTTGTTGACATTGGCCTCCCCTATAACATCATCATAGGGAGGCCCACACTGAACAGAATAAAAGCTGCCATCTCGACCTACCAGCTCCTATTGCAGTTCGAAGCAGATGATGGGACAGTTGGAAGGTTACATGGGGATCAAAAGTCTGCTCGAGAGTGTTATGTCAATAGCTTGAGAAGGAGTAAGCCAGTCGAACCAAGCTTAGGGAAAAGGAAAAGAGAAGAAAAAGAAACTGACAATATTTCACCTCCACCATTGGGTTTGTTCTACAACGAGAACCCAGTCAACTACAATCGACCTCCGCCGGTCGATGAAGATGAAGAGATACAACTCGGACCTGATCCTAACCGGACAGTTCGAATTGGAAAAGACCTCAACCAGGTCGTTCGAAAAGAGATAGTGGACCTCCTCCAAGAATATCAAGAGGTGTTTGCATTTTCGGCTGATGAGATGCCAGGGATAGACCCCTCGGTCACTAAACATCAGCTAAACATCAAGTCAGAATTCAGGCTCATCAAACAGAAGTTAAGACACCAGGGCACTGAAAGGAACAAAGCAGCAGCTGAAGAGGTGAAAAAGCTGCTAAGTGCTGGAATGATAAAGGAATGTCAATACACAGAATGGTTTTCGAACGTAGTACTAGTTCGAAAGCCCAACGGATCATAACGCATGTGCGTCGATTTCACTGATCTCAATAAAGCGTGTCCCAAAGATGACTTCCCTCCCCAAAATCGACAAGTTGGTCGATTCCACAGCAGGTCACGCACTTTTTAGCTTCATGGATGCGAACGCTGGTTACCACCAAATTCCCTCGCCAAGGAAGATCAGGTGCACACCGCATTCATTACAAGTTCCGGGATTTATTGCTTCATGGTCATGCAGTTCGGACTTAAGAACGCAGGGGCTACATATCAAAGGCTTGTAATAAAATGTTCGAGAAGCAGTTAGGGCGCAACGTCGAAGTCTATGTTGACGACATGATAGTTAAGAGCAAGCTGGTCGAGGATCATGTCCAAGATCTCCGGGAGACTTTGTCCACCCTCCGCTCTTACAACATGAAACTGAATCCTAAGAAGTGTGTCTTCGGTGTTCGAGGAGGAAAATGCTTAGGATTCTTAGTGGACGAGAGGGGCATCGAAGCTAACCCTGACAAAATACAAGCCATCATCAACATGAAGTCTCCTCGAACTGTGAAGGAGGTTCAAAGACTTACAGGATGTATGGCTGCCTTAGGAAGATTCCTATCAAGATCAGCTGACAAGAGCTTAAACTTCTTCAATACATTGAAGAAACCATGCTTCGAATGGGACTGTGAAGCAGAAAATGCCTTTCAATAATTGAAAACCCACTTAGCTTCATTACCGAAGCTTGTTTCACCCTTGCCGGGAGAAATATTATTCGTTTATCTCGCGGTATCTGAAACCGCTCTAAGTGCTGTACTCGTTGCCGAAAGAGACAACCTGGAACGCCTGGTATATTTTATTAGTCATGCTTTCCGAGGGGCTGAGAGTAGATACCCCCCGTTGGAGAAAATGATATACGCCTTGGTGATGGCCAGTCGAAAATTAAAGCCTTATTTTCAAGCTCATCCAATCAAAGTACTCACTAGTCAGACACTCAGAAAGCTCATCGAAAGTAGGAATGGCTCTTGTCGAGTTATCGAATGGGCTAATTAATTATCAGACTTCGGTCTAGAGTTCGAACCCAGAAGAGCAATAAAAGCACAGGCCTTAGCCGATTTCATTGCTGAGTGACCAACAGAAGTCGAGACTGCCACCCTAACCGGGACATGGCAACTCTATGTAGATGGCTCTTCATCGAAGGCAGGATGCGGAGCAGGTCTACTGATAATAGACCCTCTCAAGAATAAAATGGAATATGCAATAAAATTTGACTTTGCTGCTTCAAACAACGAAGCTGAGTATGAAGCCCTCCTGCTCGGATTAAAGCTATGCCTTTCGAATGGGGCTAATGAAATAACCGTCAAGACAGATTCACAGCTGGTCGTGGGTCATGTCAAAGGAGAATTCGAAGCAAAGGAAGATAGTATGAGGATGTACCTAGGCAAAGTAAAGGACCAGCAACAGAAATTCACCAAGTTCTCTATACAACATATCCCACGGTCTGAAAACCAACAGGCGGATGCTCTATCTCGAATGGAAAGCTCAGCAACCGGACTGGAACCTCGAACCATCTCCTGGGAAGTGTTGTACAAGCCAAGTATCAACAGCCAACTCCTCATTTGCAGTATAGACGCTCGAACAATTGGATGCAAAGCATCCGTCTATACTTCGAAGAAGGAAAATTACCTGAAGATGAAAAAGAAGCAGAAAGAGTACGACGCCGTGCAAGTTGGTTCCTGTTGCATGACCACCTGCTGTACAAGAAGTCCTTCACACATCCCCTTCTAAGATGTGTGACACTCGAAGAAGGCCAGCAAATACTTCGAGAGATACATGAGGGCACCTGTGGTAGTCATCAGGCGGCTCGAACCGTAGCTGGAAAAGCCCTTCGAGCAGGGTATTATTGGCCAACAGTGATGAAAGATGCCAAAGATATGGTTAAAAAATGCCGCAACTGTCAAGTGCATGCCCACGTACATCGACAATCAGCCACTCCTCTCACTACTATGCAAGTTGTACTACCATTCGACCAGTGGGGGATGGACATCCTCGGGCCCTTCCTAATTGCATCTGGTGGAAGAAAATTCTTATTGGTGGCTGTCGTCTACTTCACCAAATGGATCGAAGCTGAGCCCTTAGCCACCATCACAGATAATAAAGTGCAAGACTTCATCTGGAAAAAATAATCACCCGTTTTGGCATACCTCGAGCACTCATATCAGACAACGGTCGATAATTCAACAGTGGTCCTACCAAAGCTTACTGCGCTCGATTCGACATACAAACAAGATTTTCTGCCCTCAGTCGACCGCAAACCAACGGACAGGCCGAGGCAGCCAACAAAGTCATCCTCAAAGGGCTGAAGAAAATATTAGATGGAGCGAAAGGGTCATGGGTTGAAGACTTACCAGGAATACTATGGTCAGCTCGAACTACAGTAAAAGAAGCAACTGGTCATACGCCTTTTAACTTAGTCTATGGAAGTGAAGTTGTGCTGCCAGTTGAAGTGGATATCCCCTCACTGAGGATAACATTCTTTGACTACGGGCAAAACGAAGAAGAGAAAAAGCGTCAACCTCGACCTCTTGGCAGAGACCAGAGGAAATGCACTGCTCAAATCAATTGCTCAAAAGGCTAGAATGACCAGGCTATACAATCGAGGGGTAAAGGAAAGAAAGTTCGAAGTAGGAGACCTAGTCCTTCGAAAGATTGAAGCCACAGGAAAAAGATGGACCTTGGCAAGCTAAGTCCAAATTGGGAAGGACCATATCGAGTAATTGAGGTTATTCGCTCTGGAACATACAGACTCGAGAGCATGGATGGTGATCCTTTGTTTCGTCCATGGAATATCGACAATTTGAGGAAGCTCTACGTTTAAGGCCAACCACAACAACTTAAGGGGCTAATAAGACAGCAAGCTAGATAATTCTTCGTACTACTTCGACCTCACCGGTCTAGATGAGGATTAAGTTGCTGTGATATACAAGTATTTGTAATGTTCTTAAAAACTTGTAGACCTTGCCGGTCCAAACAGACTTGAGAATTATGAATAAAATACAACCTCACCGGTCTTTCGAAATTGTCATACATTTTATTTATGTATCGTGTTCGAATTTTCTTTAATACCTAACAGGTTCAAACGAATTTATGACCTCACCGGTCTCGAACTTATTATCATCACATCAGCAATCTATGTTGAGTTACGCGACTCCTTTGAGGAGGGCCTTCGAATTTTTAAATCGACCCTTCTTTGAGGGTGCTCGAATTTTGTCATACAAAAGGAAACAGGAGACCTAGCAGGTCGAAAATAAATGCGAAAAGTATGAAACAAGATGAGCAAAAAGTTCTTTTCATTCCATTCAAAGTAAAGATTACAAGCTTTGAAAACAGAATAAAAAGAAAGCTAAGTAACTGAGTTACAAAAAGTTAAATACACAATGGTGAGTTACAAAGTCAAGGGGCCTCTATATCGATATCCTCCTCCTCAGACGAGGACTCGGATGAAGAGCTCGCATCATCAGCTTCATCCACCTCAGGCTCCCCTTCGACAGCTTCCGGAGCAACCTCAGCAGCTTGAACTTCGCCTTCCTTGACAGGAGAAAGGTCGGCAGGGGCTTGTTCCTCTGTGACCTCTGCGGCCTCTGCAACCTCCTCAGGGATAGAGGTCGAAGCTTCACCGGCCCCCCGCTTAGCCTTTTCCTTCTCCATATATGCATTAAGGGCCTTCTGCTCATACACATCATACTTGGCCAAAACCTGTTGAAAGTCCAGACCAGGAGCCAAGTCCTTCAGAGTCTTCTCGAAAAAGCCCTGGACTTCACCTCGAGCAGATTGGAAACCCTAAACCATCTTTTGGTCAGCGAAGAGCTTCCCTCCTGCGATCGCTTCCAGCGACGGATGTACTTGTTCCTCTTCTGCTTTAAGTCCTTAACGGACTTATCATATTTTTGTTGCAAGTCATCCCGCTGAGCCTGGGTCCGATCAAGTAGCTCCTTTTGGCCCCTCAGCTGGCCCTCGAGATCAGCAACCTCTTTTCGAGAGGCCTCAAGCTTCTTCTCAGTGGCTTTGAGCTGGTTGGATAGCTCCTCCTTGTTGGTCATTAGGCTCGTCCTCTCGCTGCTAAAAGCCTCAAGGTTGTCAGCATTCAACCTCTTGGCCTTCTCGAGCTCAGCTTCGAGAGAACAGACCTTTCAAGAAGCCTCCAGCAGCTCCTGTTTACACTTATCGAGCTCCTCAGCCAGCTTACCCAAATCACGACCCTCCTTTTCCGTAAGGCAGGCCATTCGGATAGACATCTGCGACAACAAAAGTAACAGGATGAGTGAAGTTGAAAGTGGGATATGGACAAAAGAAATAGATAGAGACTCACTTGTAACCAGCATTCGTTCAGTGCCTCGATCTCCTTCGCTTCACTGAGCTTAGAGATGTCCTCCTTATCACCAGGCACTAGCAATGCCTCTCGAACTCGTTGGTAACGAGCTCGCAGAGCCTTTCGGCTGGCATTCTCAATGCTGACAGCACCGGACTGACCGTCGAAATCATCTAGCCAAGAAGATTTTGTCTTCTTAACCAAAGGCTCCTCGATTTCGTCCTCGCCTAAAGGACTGGAACCCCCACCTAAATGAAAACTAAGATCCGGTATTAAGGGATCGATGGATGGAGAGGTGCGAGCCTTCCTCTTTAATCCTGCATCCTCAGTAACTTCGACCGCCAATAGAGGGGGGCCGGGCAGAGTGGCAGGAGGGGCAGGCAAAGGCTTCGGCGTTACCGATTTCTCCTTTGGCTTGTGTTTTGGATTCTGCACAAACAAGAAACTAAGTTAAAAGGAAACATAACTAGAATTAAGCAAGAGAGCGTTCGAACTTACAGCAGGAGGTTTGGGAACTTTAAGTTCCCCGTTTGCAACGACAGCCTGGCCATGGCTGCCATACCGCTCTTCGCAGTGTTTTTCTTCATCTCCTCGTTGAGATTGTTATAAACAAGTACTGCAAGGAAAAAGTGAGTCAAAAGCAAGTTTATATCACAAAACAGAAAAAACAGATTAAGTGATAGACCCCTACGTTGGTCATAGGCCGGGGACACGCCGAAGGCCGACAGGAAGTGCTCGTTGCCCAGGTCCTTGTCATTGGGCAGCCAATAATAGGTTTTGTATTTCGGCTTCCCATCAATATGAAACGACGTGGCCTGGCAATGAATGACCATTATAGCCTCCTTGGCGTCCATCTCGGGCACATTAATATTCATGCCGAAGTTAGGAGGGCTATCAGACAAAGTAACGGGTACATCCCACGGCTGATCCCCTCGAAAAATGAAGAGGAACTCCCCTCGAAAAAGAGCATGGTTGGTTGGCATCTCTGTTGTGACCTTATATGATTTCTAATCTCTTAGGCCATCCTTGATCATTACAAGGTGTCTAGCTTGAAAAGAGTATCAAACGGGCCCATGACGAAGCTCAAACACTTCGTTTCTTCGGAACATATTGCGCTAAAGGCGCAAGGACGGTCGCACTCCAAGCATGCGACAGATACACAGAAAGGCAACAATTGTCCCAACAGAATTGGGCATAAGCAGACATAAGGCTATGTTATATGCCTCTAAAATCTCCTCAAAAAGCGGGTGGAAGGGAAAACGCAAACCCAGCTCGAAGTATGATTTATATACACCAATGCATCCAGGGGGTGGTGACACCACCAAGTCCATGACTTGTGGGGGATACATAACGTAGGGCAGCTTTATATGATACAGGGTCGACAAAAACGACAGCCCTCCCTGAAGTCATAAAGGAATATTCGCTTCATTGCTAGAAAATTGGGTTTGTTATGAGCTTTTCATTGATTTATGAGAGTTGGGTTACTTTACATGGTTTTATGGTGATTGTTGGGAGTTGTGAAGGCCACCTTAGGCCTTGTTTGAATGATTTATGCTCCCCCTTTCTTGGTTTTTCCACCACATTACCCAAAAATATCCCCTACCTCTCACCTAAGCCCCATTACAACCCTATAAAGTCCTCTTGAGCTTTTGTCTGCATTGTTCATTTGATTGATTTCGAGTAAGTTTGTCAAAGTTAAAGAGTATTTCTGTTAATTGAGTCGACTTGACTAGGATGAGCGTCATTGAACCTTCTTAAACACATGAGAGTGTGAGTGGGAAGGGTACTTATGGTCGGGTTGGTGAGTGTTCGGGCATATTCTTCGCCTGCCACAAAATAGAGAGGAGTGACACCCTTGTGAGAGCCTTTTCAGGACTTATATGCTTTGTGGATGCTTGAATTTCATAATTTGCTTGGATGATTGGTGGTTGGATGGATTTGATTAGCCAAACTTGAATAATGCCTGCTTGAACGATTCTTAGTCTTGAAAATGTTTTGAGCTTTGATTGATTTTTATCTATGGGGTGAGGCAATCTATTCCATGTTCATGTTCTGTTTGCTTGAGGACAAACAAAGGTTTAGCTTGGGGGAGTTTGATATCACGTATTTATATAGAGTTTTCTCCCTTATTTACAAGCTAATTTGTGCGTCATTGGAGCTCTTGGGAGCTATTTTGTGCTAACTATCGTAAATAGTTGTGGTTTCGTGTTTTAGTGTTTAATTGCAGGTTTTAGGGAGTTTTCTCCTTATTCCCGAGCCATTTGGAAGCAACCACGGCTTTACGAGATGTTACGAGGCACGTAGGAAGGCTCACGAGTTTTATGGGTAGTTTAGGAGGCCCCAAGACCCCTAAACGTGAAGATTAGAGAGCCAAAGAGTCAAAAAGGAGGTTTTCGTGCACTGATCGGGCAGAAATGGCCCGATCGGGCGAAGATTTATTGATCGGGTATTGATAGGTTTTAGTCGTGTCACCTAATCAAAAATAAACCTACGGACCTCTAACTAGGTAGTCAGTGGAAGCAGGGTCGAATCCACAGGGAGACAGAGTTTCTAAATCAATATTCAACCAATTCAGCTACTCCAGATGAAATCAGGAAGGAATTAATTAAACTAAAGAATAGACTACGGAAGACTGAATAAATCGAGGATTAAACTATGGAATAAAAATCTAGAGTATTAGGTCGGTCCACCATGCTTATACCAATCAAATAGGGTCAACTACTATTAAAACCTAAGTCAAGAGTCGGGGGATTAGAGCCCATGTTGAGCTATGGTTAAGACTCAACGCTCATAGTTCAACATACGCCGCATGTTCACTAACGTAATCAGAACTACTGATGTGTCCTAGGCCTCTAGTCGTAAGACGGATCTGTGCAAACAACTATTAACCACAAGCAATCAATGAAATTGTACACTGACATTAATTACTCAATAAGAACAAACCACATCACAATCACCCTAATCAAGCCCTAGAAATTGATAGAAATCTAAACCACAATCATGGTATAAACATGGCTTTCCTATCTAACACCCTAGAAAGAGAACTACTCACTCATAATTGAATTGACAACAATAAGACTAATATGAAACCCTAACAATTGCATCATGAATAATTGAATAAATGAACTAAGCAATCAAAGTAATTAAAGAGATAAAGAGTAGAGTAGAGTACCAATTGACGGAAAGCAGGAACTTTTATTGAAATCGAATTAGGTTTGATCACCTCTAAATTAATCTAAAGTGTTTGAATTAAACTAATGACAATGAAGAATAAAACTAGTCTAAAACCTAATGAAAGATGAATAAAAGATGAAAGAAAGATAATGAGGAAAGGTATTTATAATACCCCTCAAGTTCACTAAAAACGGAAACAAAAAGTGAAAAAGCGCGATTAAAGCACCAGACCCGATCGGGCCCGAGCACAGTACCCGATCGGGTCCACATACAAATTCTCCCAACTTCACTTCTGGGCTCTGGCAGCAGCAGTGCAGCAATAAGGCGAGAAAAGCGGCCCACCCGATCGGGTCGGGCGGTAACCACCCGATCGGGTCTGGCGACAAAAAGTGCCAGCAAGCTCGCCTCCTCCGCAGCGTCCCAATAAGACCTAGCAGCTCTAGACCCGATGGGATCGGGCGGTAGGTGCCCGATCGGGTCTGGGCACATGTGTTCTCGCCCCATCTGATCGGGCACGCCTTGCCCGATCGGGTCCGCAACTTTCGTACCCGATCATAATATTTCGCCCGATCGGGCCATTTCTGCCCGATCAGTGCACGGAAACCTCATTTGACTCTGGTTCTCTAATCTTCACGTTTAGGGGTCTTGCGACCTCCTAAACTATCCATAAAGCTCGTAAGCCATCCTAGGTGCCTCGTAACATCTCGTAAAGCCGTGGTTTCTTCCAAAAGGCTCGGGAATAAGGAGAAAACTCTGTAAAACATGCAATTCAATATAAAACACGAAACCACAACTACATACGATAGTTAGCACAAAATAGCTCCCAAGAGCTCCAATGACGCACAAATTAGCTTGTAAATAAGGGAGAAAACTCTATATAAATACGTGATATCAAACTCCCCCAAGCTAAACCTTTGCTTGTCCTCAAGCAAACAGCACATGAACATGGAATAGATTACCTCACCCCAAAGATAGAAATAAATCAAAGCTCAAAACATTTTCAAGACTAAGAATCGTTCAAGCAGGCATAATTCAAGTTTGGCTCATCAAATCCATCCAACCACCAATCATTCAAGCAATTTATCAAACTCAAGCATCCACAAAGCATACAAGTCCTGAAAAGGCACTCACAAGGGTGTCACTCCTCTCAATTTTGTGGCAGGCAAAGAATGTGCCCGAACACTCACCAACCCGACCATAAGTACCCTTCCCACTCACACTCTCATGTGTTTAAGAAGGTTCAATGACGCTCATCCTAGTCAAGTCGACTCAATTAGCAGAAATACTCTTTAACTTTGACAAACTAACTCGAAATCAATCAAATGAACAATGCAGACATAAGCTCAAGAGGACTTTATAGGGTTGTAATGGGGCTTAGGCGAGAGGTAGGGGATACTTTTGGGTAATGTGGTGGAAAAACCAAGAAAGGGGGAGCATAAATCATTCAAACAAGGCCTAGGATGGCCTACACAACTCCCAACAATCACCATAAAACCATGTAAAGTAACCCAACTCTCATAAATCAATGAGAAGCTCATAACAAACCCAATTTTCTAGCAATGGAGCGAATATTCTTTTATGAACGTACGTGAATGAAAGAACTAGAATTCTTTTGAATTTTCATTTCATTTTTCTTTCATTTTTCTGAACTTCATTCACGCAACTCTAAACTTGCTTTCTTTCTTTTCTCTTTCTCACTCTCAAACCACAGCAAATACACTTTTAAATTCCTCAAAAACCAAACTAAACCAACAAACCAATCTCAAACTCAACCCATACAAAAGCTCCCCCAAGCTAGGCTTGGAATAATATCAAGTGAAGGCTTTTGGCTCATAATAGGGGTTTAAGTAATACGAAACAAGTCATTAGGCTCAGCGGGGCTAAGGAGGATAAAAGTATATCAAAAACTCACTCTGAAGCTCAAGAATAAGACAAAAGAACGCCTCTATCACAGCACATGCTACAAGTCATTTAAAATCAGACAAGTACGAAGTCAAAGTCAAGATCAATCCACTAAAGAGGAACTAACACACAAGAATAGACTGGATAATAATATGAATCCAATAGGCTACAAAGAGGCCTCACAGTCTAACCAATTCAGGTATGCAGCACAAAGTGGTCTAATATAATCCAGAAATGCTCGAAATCATAGCAATCAAACATCAAATCATAGCCTCAAGATCACAAATGCCCAGCTATCCAGAAAACAAAGTCAAATCAATTTCAAATAGAGCACAACAAGGGGCACAGGGAGGCAACTAAACCAGTCATGGGAACCATATTTTTTTCATTTTTTCAGTATTTTCCGAAAGCAGTAAAACTATTCTAGAAAGCAGTAAAAGAGATAGGGAATACAAACAGAACTCCTCCCCCAAGCTAAACTTGGCAGTGTCCTCAATGCCAAAAGGTGATAAGGACTATGCTAAGAGGAAAAACAATGTTAGTACCCTCACTCTCGCTCACAAAAGGAAGAAAAATAAAAAGAAAAGAAAAAGGGAAAGAAAAGAAAATACGAGTTGCCTCTCGCACAGCGCTGGTTTATAAAGGTCCCGCACGACCATAATCCTCCCTCTCTCAAATAGGAGGGGCTTGGCAATGAGTGCCACCCTCATCAAACATCTTTCTCCTCCAAATGTTCTTGACAATGCCTCCAGACGGTGAGGCAACCTTAGGTGGAATTTGAACCTTCTCCACCCCTACTTCATCTAAAACCTTATCCCTGCAAAAAGATTGTTCAAGCATAGGAGCCTTAACAGCATTGGTTAGTTTAAAAATCACTTTATCATCACCAACACTCAGAGTTAAAGACCCAGAATTGACATCAATGACAGCACCAGCAGTACACAAAAACGGCCTACCCAAGATAATAGGAATCTGGGCATCCTCATCCATATCTAACACCACAAAATCAACAGGAATATAGAATTTCCCTACCCTAACAGGAACATCCTCTAAAACACGTAGAGGGTATTTTATAGAACGATCCGCCATCTGTAAAGTGATTTGTGTGCATTTAAGGGCTCCCATGTTCAGTTTCTTATAAACAGACAATGGCATAACAGAAACAGAAGCACCTAAATCACACAAAGCCTTATCAATAAAAATAGGTCCAAGATGGCAGGGTATAGAAAAACTACCAGGATCTTTTAACTTTGGTGGGGTTTTATTTTGAATAAAAGCACTACACTCTTCAGTAAGAGCGACACGTTCTACCCCACCAAAGTCTCTTTTCTTAGTAATCATGTCTTTCAGAAATTTGGCATAAACAGGCACTTGGGTAATTAAGTCTGTGAATGGAATCGTTACCTCAAGGTTCTTGACCATAGACAAGAACTTACCAAACTGCTGATCGACCTTGGACTGTTGCATCCTGTGAGGAAAAGGTAGCCTTGGTGTAAAAGGCGTTTCAGAAACCTTCTCCTTTTTCTTCCCTGTCTGTTCAGCTTCTGCAGACAAATCGACTTCAGACGTCGAATTCTTTCTTTTTCCTTCCTCTACCACCCTCTTCTTCCCTGCAGTCGGGGTAACCTCATCAATGGGCACTGGAGGGGCATCATATGCAATGCCACTACGAAGAGTGATGGCATTCACATGTTTTCTCTGAACTGGTTGCCCTGGCAATTGTCCCTGCTGCCTCTGTGCATTAGATTCTGCCAACTGAGCAACTTGAGCCTCGAGAAGTTGGATGTGCTTCTCTTGAGCCCTCCTTGTTTCCTCATTTGCCTTTTGCATAGACAATATCAGTTTCATCAGTTCAGAATTGCTAGGCTCTTGTGGGTTGTTTTGTGGAGGTGGGGTGTGGAAATTTTGTGGAGTTTGGAAGTTATTGGGATGATGGAAGTTTTGTGGTGGTGGTCTTTGGAAATTTTGTGGGGTTTGATGGTATGAAGGTTTAGGGTAGTTTTGTGGAGGTGGAGGTTGATGGTTTTGTGGGTTTTGGTAGTTATGTGAAGGGGGAGGGTTTGTGGTCTTTGTTGGAAGGCATTGGCCTGCTCCATCTGAAATTGACTGAACTGACAGTCATGCCCAAAGTGACCCTGAACACCACATACCTCGCAGTAAGATGAGGTAATGGGTGCTACTGCAGACATAGCATTGATGCTCATGGGTGGAGGTGTCGGACTAGAAGACTTCATTAGCTGCTGAGTTAGTTGCGCCATCTGAGATGTAAGCAATGAAATAGCGTCAACTTCAAGTACCTTCTTAGTCAAACTCCTAGATGATGTATGGTCATTGGCTGCAAGATTTGATATGAATTCATAACCCTCATCAACTGCCTTGTCTAAAAACACTCCTCCTGCTGACGAATCAACAATACACTTCGTCTGAGGCTGCAGACCATTGTAGAATGTCTGCGTCAAGAACCATTTGTCCATATTATGGTGTGGACACTCTCTCTGTAAATCTCTAAACCTAGCCCACGCTTCCCTTAATGTTTCATCAGGCTCTTGGAAAAACGTGGCTAGTTTATTTCTGATTTCTGCTGTTTTAGTAGGTGGGTAATACTCTCTCAGAAATGCAGCAGAAATCTCACTCCACTCGGTTTCTTTCACATCATTCAACCATTTTTGGGCTCTATCTCTCAGTGAAAACTCGAACAACATGACATTGAGTTGATCTGGAGTGACGCCGGCATGTTTAACGGTTCGACAAAGTTGTTGAAACCGTTGTAGATGATTTACCGGATCTTCAGTAGGATGCCCACCAAACTGATTTTGCTGGACCATGCTGATGAGTCCAGGCTTGATTTCGAAATTTACTGCGGCAATGGTGGGCATAGTAGGTCCAGTGGAGAGACCATCCGGGTTGGGCACCCCATATGACTTCAGTGATTTTGACATAACTGAATTCAAGGTGTCTGTTCCAGAGGTGTTCAGCTGAACAGACTGCTTTTCTTTCTGCTTTATCTTTCGGATCCGCCTGATTGTCCTAGTAAGATCGGGGTCCGCTGGAATTGGGGAACCGTTTCTTTGGGACCTGGGCATACAAAAGAAACAAAAAGCAGCAGTAAAACGTACCTCAATTGAAACAATGAAGTTCCAATGAGGTACAGAGAAGTAGACCAAATAATTAAATAAAAACTTAGAGAACTAGCCGTCTCCCCGGCAACGGCGCCAAAATTTGATAGGTTTTAGTCGTGTCACCTAATCAAAAATAAACCTACGGACCTCTAACTAGGTAGTCAGTGGAAGCAGGGTCGAATCCACAGGGAGACAGAGTTTCTAAATCAATATTCAACCAATTCAGCTACTCCAGATGAAATCAGGAAGGAATTAATTAAACTAAAGAATAGACTACGGAAGACTGAATAAATCGAGGATTAAACTATGGAATAAAAATCTAGGGTATTAGGTCGGTCCACCATGCTTATACCAATCAAATAGGGTCAACTACTATTAAAACCTAAGTCAAGAGTCGGGGGATTAGAGCCCATGTTGAGCTATGGTTAAGACTCAACGCTCATAGTTCAACATACGCCGCATGTTCACTAACGTAATCAGAACTACTGATGTGTCCTAGGCCTCTAGTCGTAAGACGGATCTGTGCAAACAACTATTAACCACAAGCAATCAATGAAATTGTACACTGACATTAATTACTCAATAAGAACAAACCACATCACAATCACCCTAATCAAGCCCTAGAAATTGATAGAAATCTAAACCACAATCATGGTATAAACATGGCTTTCCTATCTAACACCCTAGAAAGAGAACTACTCACTCATAATTGAATTGACAACAATAAGACTAATATGAAACCCTAACAATTGCATCATGAATAATTGAATAAATGAACTAAGCAATCAAAGTAATTAAAGAGATAAAGAGTAGAGTAGAGTACCAATTGACGGAAAGCAGGAACTTTTATTGAAATCGAATTAGGTTTGATCACCTCTAAATTAATCTAAAGTGTTTGAATTAAACTAATGACAATGAAGAATAAAACTAGTCTAAAACCTAATGAAAGATGAATAAAAGATGAAAGAAAGATAATGAGGAAAGGTATTTATAATACCCCTCAAGTTCACTAAAAACGGAAACAAAAAGTGAAAAAGCGCGATTAAAGCACCAGACCCGATCGGGCCCGAGCACAGTACCCGATCGGTCCACATACAAATTCTCCCAACTTCACTTCTGGGCTCTGGCAGCAGCAGTGCAGCAATAAGGCGAGAAAAGCGGCCCACCCGATCGGGTCGGGCGGTACTCACCCGATCGGGTCTGGCGACAAAAAGTGCCAGCAAGCTCGCCTCCTCCGCAGCGTCCCAATAAGACCTAGCAGCTCTAGACCCGATGGGATCGGGTGGTAGGTGCCCGATCGGGTCTGGGCACATGTGTTCTCGCCCGATCTGATCGGGCACGCCTTGCCCGATCGGGTCCGCAACTTTCGTACCCGATCATAATATTTCGCCCGATCGGGCCATTTCTGCCCGATCAGTGCACGGAAACCTCATTTGACTCTGGTTCTCTAATCTTCACGTTTAGGGGTCTTGCGACCTCCTAAACTATCCATAAAGCTCGTGAGCCATCCTACGTGCCTCGTAACATCTCGTAAAGCCGTGGTTGCTTCCAAAAGGCTCGGGAATAAGGAGAAAACTCTGTAAAACCTGCAATTCAATATAAAACACGAAACCACAACTACATACGATAGTTAGCACAAAATAGCTCCCAAGAGCTCCAATGACGCACAAATTAGCTTGTAAATAAGGGAGAAAACTCTATATAAATACGTGATATCAGGTATGAAAGTCGCGGACCATCAATGCACCAGACCCGATCGGGCCGGGTGCTGCTAGGTGCTATTGTGATGCTGCGGGTCAAGAGAGCACGCTAGTGGAATTTGTGTGAGGACCCGATCACAGACCCGATCGGGTTCTGGATCGGGTGGACCTCGTTTTGCGTTAAATGCTGCGCTGCTGCTAACGAAGGCCCAGAAGACAAAGTTTGCTGAGTTGGGCGTCGGCCCGATCGGGTGGATGCCTCGGGCCCGATCGGGTCTGGCACATTTATTCGCGAAATTTCGTCGTTTATTTCCGTTTATAATTGGACTTGGGGGGTATTATAAAGACCTTTTCCTCACTATTTAGAGACATCTTTTTTATCTTTTCATTAGCTTTAGACTAGTTTTAATCCTCATTATTCTTAGTTTAATTCAAACACTTTAGATTAGATTAAAGGTGATCAATCTTATTTCGATTTCAATAAAAGTTCCTGCTTTCCGTCAATTGGTACTATTTCCTATCCTAATCTCTTTTATTATTCTTAATTGCTTAGCTTAGTTATTTATTTATTCATGATGCAATTGTTAGGGTTTCGTATTAGTTTTGTTGTTGTTAATTAGATTATGAGTGAGTAGTTCTCTTTCTAGGGTGTTAGATAGAAAAGCCATGTTTATACCATGATTGTGATTTAGATTTCTATTAATTTCTAGGGCTTGATTAGGGTGATTGTGATGTGGTTTGTTCTTATTGAGTAATTAATGTCAGTGTACAATTTCATTGATTGCTTGTGGTTAATAGTTGTTTGCACAGATCCGTCCTACGACTAGAGGCCTAGGACACATCAGTAGTTCTGATTACGTTAGTGAACATGCGGCGTATGTTGAACTATGAGCGTTGATCTTAACCATAGCTCAACTCGTGCTCTAATCCCCCGACTCTTGACTTAGGTTTTGGTAGTAGTTGACCCTATTTGATTGGTATAAGCATGGTGGACCGACCTAATACCCTAGGTTTTTAGTCCATAGTTAATCCCTTGATTTAGTCCGTCTTCTTTAGTTTAATCATTAGTTTAATTAATTCTTTCCTGATTTCATCTGGAGTAGCTGAATTGGTTGAATATTCATTTAGAAACTCTGTCTCCCTGTGGATTCGACCCTGCTTCCACTGACTACCTTAGTTAGAGGTCTGTAGGTTTATCTTTGAATAGGTGATACGACTAAACCCTATCAAATTTTGGCGCCGTTGCCGGGGAGACGGCTAGTTTTCTAAGTTTTTATTTGATTATTTGGTCTACTTCTCTGTACCTCATTGGAACTTCATTGTTTCAATCGAGGTACGTTTTACTGCTGCTTTTTGTTTCTTTTGTATGCCCAGGTCCCAAAGAAACGGTTTCCCAATTCCAGCGGACCCCGATCTTACTAGGACAATCAGGCGGATCCGAAAGATAAAGCAGAAAGAAAAGCAGTCTGTTCAGCTGAACATCTCTGGAACAGACACCTTGAGTTCTGTTATGTCAAAATCAGTGAAGTCATATGGGGTGCCCAACCCAGATGGCCTCTCCACTGGACCTACTATGCCCACCATTGCCGCAGCAAATTTTGAGATTAAGCCTGGACTCATCAGCATGGTCCAGCAAAATCAGTTCGGTTGGCACCCTACTGAAGATCCGGCAAATCACCTGCAACGGTTTCAACAACTTTGTCGAACCGTTAAACATGCCGGCGTCACTCCAGACCAGCTAAAAGTCATGTTGTTCGAGTTTTCTTTGAGAGATAGAGCCCAGAAATGGTTGAACGACGTGAAAGAAACAGAATGGAGTGAGATTTCTGCTGCGTTTCTGAGAGAGTATTATCCACCTACTAAAACAGCAGAAATCAGACACAAACTAGCCACGTTTTCCCAAGAGCCCGATGAAACATTACGGGAAGCGTGGGCTAAGTTTAGAGATCTACAGAGAGAGTGTCCACACCACAATATGGACAAATGGTTCTTGACGCAGACATTCTACAATGGTCTGCAGCCTCAGACGAAGAGTATTGTTGATTCGTCTGCAGGAGGAGTCTTTTTAGACAAGGCAGTTGATGAGGGTTATGAATTCCTATCAAATCTTGCAGCCAATGACCATTCATCATCTAGGAGTTTGACTAAGAAGGTACTTGAAGTTGACGCTATTTCATTGCTTACATCTCAGATGGCGCAACTAACTCAGCAGCTAATGAAGTCTTCTAGTTCGACACCTCCCCCTTTGAGTATCAATGCTATGTCTGCAGTAGCACCCATTACCTCATCTTACTGCGAGGTATGTGGTGTTCAGGGTCACTTTAGGCATGACTGTCAGTTCAGTCAACTTCAGATGGAGCAGGCAAATGCCTTCCAACAAAGGCCACAAACCTTCCCCCCTTCTATCAACCAAAACTATCAACCTCCACCTCCACAAAACTAACCTAAACCCTCATACGATCAAACCCCACAAAATTTCCAAAGACCATCACCATAAAACTTCCATCACCACAATAATTTCCAAACTCCACAAAATTTTTCCACCCCACCTCCACAAAACAACAACCCACAAGAGCCTAGCAATTCTGAACTGATGAAACTGATATTGTCTATTCAAAAGGCAAATGAGGAAACACGGAGGGCCCAAGAGGAAGCACGGAGGGCCAAATAGAAGCACATCAAACTTCTCGAGGCTCAAGTTGCTCAATTGGCAGAAACTAATGCACAGAGGCAGCAAGGACAATTCCCAGGGCAACCCGTTCAGAGAGAACATGTGAATGCCATCACTCTTCGTAGTGGCATAGCTTATGATGCTCCTCCAGTGCCCATTGATGAGGTTACCCCAACTGCATGGAAGAAGAGGGTGGTAGAGGAAGGAAAAAGGAAGAATTCGATGTCTGAAGTCGATTTGTCTGCAGAAGCTAAACAGACAGGGAAGAAAAAGGAGAAGGTTTCTGAAACGCCTTTTACACCAAGGCTACCTTTTCCTCACAGGATGCAACAATCCAAGGTCGATCAGCAGTTTGGTAAGTTCTTGGCTATGGTCAAGAACCTTGAGGTAACAATTCCATTCACGGATTTAATTACCCAAGTGCCTGTTTATGCCAAATTTCTGAAAGACATGATCATTAAGAAAAGAGACTTTGGTGGGGTAGAACGTGTCGCTATTACTGAAGAGTGTAGTGCTTTTATCCAAAATAAAACCCCACCAAAGTTAAAAGATCCTGGTAGTTTTTCTATACCCTGCCATCTTGGACCGATTTTTATTAACAAGGCTTTATGTGATTTAGGTGCTTCTGTTTCTGTTATGCCATTATCTGTTTTTGAGAAACTGAACATGGGAGCACTTAAATGCACGCAAATAACTTTACAGATGGCAGATCGTTCTATAAAATACCCTCTAGGTATTTTAGAGGACGTTCCTGTTAGGGTTGGGAAATTCTATATCCCTGTTGATTTTGTGGTATTAGATATGGATGAGGATGCCCAGATTCCTATTATCTTGGGTAGGCCATTTTTTGTGTACTGCTGGTGCTGTAATTGATGTTAAGTCTGGGTCTTTAACTCTTAGTGTTGGTGATGATAAAGTGATGTTTAAACTAACCAATGCTGTTAAGGCACCTATGCTTGAACAATCTTGTTGCAGGGATGAGGTTTTGGATGAAGTAGGTGTGGAAAAGGCTCCAATTCCACCTAAGGTTGCCTCACCGTCTTGAGGCATTGTCAAGAACATTTGGAGGCGAAAGATGTTTGATGAGGGTGGCACTCATTGTCAAGCCCCTCCTATTTGAGAGATGGAGGATTATGGTCGTGCGGGACCTTTATAAACCAGCGCTGTGCGAGAGGAAACTCGTATTTTTCTTTCCCTTTTTCCTTTTCTTTTTATTTTTCTTCCTTTTTGTGAGCGAGAGTGAGGGTACTTATTGAAGGAGTCTAAAATATTAGGTAATTAAGCACAACAAATGATTTGAAAGAAGTTCAAACACCACAAATCGCCGAAGAAACTATGACGGTTTTAGTCTTTGATTTGAATTGAGTTTGATCCAAGGGCTTCATATGCTTTAAATAAATCTAATACCTATTCAACGACTCAAAAATATTTTATAAGTAAGCACAACAAATGATTTGAAAGGTGTTCATACACCACAAACCGCTTAAGAGACTATGATGGTTTTACCGTTTGATTTTAAATGAGTTTTATCCAAGGGCTTCATATGATTTAAATATATCTAATATCTAATGAAGGAGTTAAAAATATTTCGTAATTAAGAACAACAAATGATTATAGAGGTGTACACCACAAATCGCCTAATAGACTATGACGATTTTACCCTTGATTTGAAATCAAATTGATCCATGGGCTTCATCTGCTTTAAAATGTCAAATACCTATCCAAGGAGTCAAAAACTTTTGGTAACTAAGCACAACAAAGAATTTGAAAGGTGTTCATACACCACAAATCGCCTAGTAGACTATTACGGTTTTACCTTTTGATTTGAATTTTGTTTTTCTAAGGGCTTCGTTTGCTTTAAATATATCGAATACCTTTTTAAGGAGTCAAAAATATTTGATAATTATGCACAACAAATGATTTGAAAGGTGTTCATACACCACAAATCGCCTAAGAGACTATGACGATTTTACCCTTTGATTTCAATTAAATTTGATCCAAGGCTTCATATGTTTGAAATATAGCTAATACTATTGAAGTAGTCAAAAATATTTGGTAATTAAGCAAAACAAATAATTTGAAAGGTGTTCATACACAACAAATCGCCTAACAAACTATGACGGTTTTACCCTTTGATTTGAATTGAGTGTGACCCAAGGGCTTCATATGCTTTATATATATCTAATATTTATTCAACACGTCAAAAATATTTAATAAGTAAGCACAACAAATGATTTGAAAGGTGTTCATACACCACAAATCGCGTAAGAGGCTATGATGGTTTTACAGTTTAATTTCAGATACATTTTATCCAAGGGCTTCTTATGATTTAAATATATCTAATACCTACTCAAGGAGTTAAAAATATTTCGTAATTAAGCACAACAAATTATTAGAAAGGTGTTCATACACCACAAATTGCCTAAGAGACTATGACGATTTTACTCTTTGATTTGACATGAATTTGATGCAAGGCATCATATGCTTGAAATATATCTAATACCTATTGAAGGAGTCTAAAATATTAGGTAATTAAGCACAACAAATGATTTGTAAGGTGTTCAAACACCACAAATCGCCTAAGAAACTATGACGGTTTTAGTCTTTGATTTGAATTGAGTTTGATCCAAGGGCTTCATATGCTTTAAATAAATCTAATACCTATTCAACGAGTCAAAAATATTTTATAAGTAAGCACAACAAATGATTTGAAAGGTGTTCATACACCACAAACCGCTTAAGAGACTATGAAGGTTTTACCGTTTGATTTCAAATGAGTTTTATCCAAGGGCTTCATATGATTTAAATATATCTAATATCTATTCAAGGAGTTAAAAATATTTCGTAATTAAGAACAACAAATGATTATAAAGGTGTACACCACAAATCCCCTAATAGACTATGACGATTTTACCTTGATTTGAAATGAAATTGACCATGGGCTTCATATGCTTTAAAATGTCAAATATCTATCCAAGGAGTCAAAAACTTTTGGTAACTAAGAACAACAAAGAATTTGAAAGGTGTTCATACACCACAAATCGCCTAATAGACTATTACGGTTTTACCTTTTGATTTGAATTTTGTTTTTCTATGGGCTTCATATGCTTTAAATATATCGAATACCTATTTAAGGAGTCAAAAATATTTGATAATTATGCACAACAAATGATTTGAAAGGTGTTCATACACCACAAATCGCCTAAGAGACTATGACGTTTTTACCCTTTGATTTGAATTGAATTTGATCCAAGGCTTCATATGTTTGAAATATATCTAATACTATTAAAGTAGTCATTAATATTTGGTAATTAAGAACAATAAATAATTTGAAAGGTGTTCATACACCACAAATCGCCTAACAAACTATGACGGTTTTACCCTTTGATTTGAATTGAGTGTGACCCAAGGGCTTCAAATGCTTTATATATATCTAATATTTATTCAACACGTCAAAAATATTTAATAAGTAAGCACAACAAATGATTTGAAAGGTGTTCATACACCACAAATCGCGTAAGAGGCTATGATGGTTTTACCGTTTAATTTCAGCTACATTTTATCCAAGGGCTTCTTATGATTTAAATATATCTAATACCTACTCAAGGAGTTATAAAAATTTCGTAATTAAGCACAAAAAATTATTAGAAAGGTGTTCATACACCACAAATCGCCTAAGAGACTATGACGATTTTACCCCTTGATTTGACATGAATTTGATGCAAGGCTTCATATGCTAGAAATATATCTAATACCTATTGAAGGAGTCAAAAATATTAGGTAATTAAGCACAACAAATGATTTGAAAGGTGTTCAAACACCACAAATCGCCTAAGAAACTATGACGGTTTTAGATTTTTGGTTTGAATTGAGTTTGATCCAAGGGCTTCATATGCTTTAAATAAATCTAATACCTATTCAACGAGTGAAAAATATTTTATAAGTAAGCACAACAAATGATTTGAAAGGTGTTCATACACCACAAACCGCTTAAGAGACTACGATGGTTTTACAGTTTGATTTCAAATGAGTTTTATCCAAGGGCTTCATATGATTTAAATATATCTAATATCAATTCAAGGAGTTAAAAATTTTCGCAATTAAGATCACCAAATGATTAAAAAGGTGTACACCACAAATCGCCTAATAGACTATGACGATTTTACCCTTGATTTGAAATGAGTTAGATCCACGGGTTTCATATGCTTTAAATGTCAAATACCTATCCAAGTAGTCAAAAACTTTTGGTAACTAAGCACAACAAAGAATTTGAAAGGTGTTCATACACCACAATTCGCCTAATAGACTATTACGGTTTTACCTTTTGATTTGAATTTTGTTTTTCTACGGGCTTCATATGCTTTAAATATATCTAATACCTATTTTAGGAGTCAAAAATATTTGATAATTATGCACGACAAATGATTTGAAAGGTGTTCATACACCACAAATCGCCTAAGAGGCTATGATGTTTTACCCTTTGATTTGAATTGAATTTGATCCAAGGCTTCATATGTTTGAAATATATCTAATACTATTGAAGTAGTCAAAAATATTTGGTAATTAAGCACAACAAATAATTTGAAAGGTGTTCATACACCACAAATCGCCTAGGCGACTTTGACGATTTTACCCTTTGATTTGAATTGAGTGTGACCCAAGGGCTTCATATGCTTTATATATATCTAATATTTATTCAACACGTCAAAAATATTTAATAAGTAAGCACAACAAATAATTTGAAAGGTGTTCATACACCACAAATCGCGTAAGAGGCTATGATGGTTTTACCGTTTAATTTCAGCTATATTTTATCCAAGGGCTTCTTATGATTTAAATATATCTAATACCTACTCAAGGAGTTAAAAATATTTCGTAATTAAGCACAACAAATTATTAGAAAGGTGTTCATACACCACAAATCGCCTAAGAGACGATGACGATTTTACCCTTGATTTGACATGAATTTGATGCAAGGCTTCATATGCTAGAAATATATCTAATACCTATTGAAGGAGTCAAAAATATTAGGTAATTAAGCACAACAAATGATTTGAAAGGTGTTCAAACACCACAAATCGCCTAAGAAACTATGACGGTTTTAGTCTTTGATTTGAATTGAGTTTGATCCAAGGGCTTCATATGCTTTAAATAAATCTAATACCTATTCAACGAGTCAAAAATATTTTATAAGTAAGCACAACAAATGATTTGAAAGGTGTTCATACACCACAAACCGCTTAAGAGACTATGATGGTTTTACCGTTTGATTTCAACTGAGTTTTCTCCAAGGGCTTCATATGATTTAAGTAGATCTAATATCTATTCAAGGAGTTAAAAATATTTCGTAATTAAGATCAACAAATGATTATAAAGGTGTACACCACAAATCGCCTAATAGACTATGACGATTTTACCCTTGATTTGAAATGAGTTTGATCCACGGGCTTCATATGCTTTAAAATGTCAAATACCTATCCAAGGAGTCAAAAACTTTTGGTAACTAAGCACAACAAAGAATTTGAAAGGTGTTCATACACCACAAATCGCCTAATAGACTATTACGGTTTTACCTTTTGATTTGAATTTTGGTTTTTTAAGGGCTTCATATGCTTTAAATATATCAAATACCTATTTAAGGAGTCAAAAATATTTGATAATTATGCACAACAAATGATTTGAAAGGTGTTCATACACCACAAATCGCCTAAGAGACTATGACGATTTTACCCTTTGATTTGAATTGAATTTGATCCAAGGCTTCATATGTTTGAAATATATCTAATACTATTGAAGTAGTCAAAAATATTTGGTAATTAAGCACAACAAATAATTTGAAAGGTGTTCATACACCACAAATCGCCTAAGCGACTTTGACAATTTTACCCTTTGATTTGAATTAAATTTGATCCGAGGGATTCATATGCTTTAACTATTTAATACCTATTGAAGGAGTCAAAAATATTTGGTTTGACACGGTCGTTGCACGTGCCAAATTAATAACCTAATTTAGCCTAATATTGGGCAAGAAAGGGTCGAATCCACGGGGAAACAACGATTAGTCAAGGTTTGAATGCGATTTAGCGAGCTAAGTCTATTTTTAGTGTTTTTTTGATGAAATTGATTAACTAAGAAATAGTGAACTAAGTAACTAGAAATTAGATTAAATGATTCGAATTAAACTATATAAAGGGGACACTAGGGATAGGGGAATCACTAGTTAACCATTAGCTAAATAATTTGTCAAGCCAAGGGAATTCATTAGGGTCAACTAAGGGACTAAGTCACTCAAATGTGTCCTAATTACTCTCTCGAGCTAATTAGGAGGACTTAATAAACCAATTTTACCTATTTTCATGGTAAAATCAATCAACCAACTATTTCCACAACTCATAGCGATTCAATTAAGGTCCTAGGAAGTCAATCACCTATTCTCATGGTGAAGTCGACCTATTGACTAGCCTAAGGTCAATCAAAAGCTTCATCTCTCAATCCTTCACTTTTGGTCCCCCAAACAAGTTCAAATGGTGATCAATCAATTAAACAAGACAATTAAATAAGCTAGACAACCTAATTTCACCTAAGTCTAACCCCTAAGCTTGATTTCAAGGTCAACACATGATTAGCAAGGTCATCCCCTTTCCCTAGCTACTAATCTACTCACTAGCCATGGAAAGGAATAAATAATAAGCTTGAAGCAGCAACGGTGAAGCAACGATGGTGAAAATCATATTTATTAAGCTAATCATCAACTAATTACTATAGGTGGCAATCGGGTCGTTCGGGTCGGGTCTGGGTCGGGTTGATTCGGGTCGAGTCACTTTCGGGTCAGCTTGACTTCGGGTCAATTTCGGGTCGAGTCTGTTTCGGGTCTTCCATTTCGGGTCGGGTCGGGTTTCGGGTATGTCAGTTTCGGGTCGGGTCGGGTTTCTGGTATGTCGCTTTCAGTTTCGGGTTAGGTTAATTTTCGGGTCGGGTCCGGTCAATTTTCAAGTCTTTGCCCCAGGCCCCCAACAACGATACAAAGTTCTTGATCGTTGATCGAGGAAAGGGACGTATTAGGCTTAAGGGGAGAATTGGTATCAGAGCACCACCTTTATATTGACTTTACTTGAAATTATGTCGAGAATTTACGTGAAATTTTAAAATTATGGATAGATATTATTCGGGTCAGTCTCGGGTCGGGTCAATCTCGGGTCGGGTCAAATTTCGGGTCGGGTCAATCTCTGGTCAGCATATTTCGGGTCGGGTATGGGCCGGGTCGGGTCATTTCGTGTCTCGGGTTGATTTCGGGTCATCTGTTTCGGATCAATTTCGGGTCTCGGGTCGGGCCGTTCGGGTCGGGTCAGCTTTGCCAGGTCTACTAATTACTACTAAAACAAGGTAAAACAAGTATAAAAGTAAATAAAGAGAAGAGATAGAAGAAATAGTCAAAAATGGATGGAAATCAAATGCAAAACTCCATTAAAATAACTTCAAAACTTCAATATTCAACTTCTAGATCTACTTTCTCTCACTAGGTTCTACTTCTCTCTCTAAAAACTTTCTCTAATCAAAGCTAATTAAAATTAGAAAATAAAAGTTTTTTTTGCTTCATTATTACAAAAATGGGGTTTTATACCCCAAAGTACTAAGGGCAAAACCATAAAACACAAAACCGAAACGTCTAAAAAAAACGATACAAAATCGAAATCGACCGATACAAAACCGAAAAATACCAAATCAGGGCGACGGAGCGCCAGCTCCTTGCAAAATGGAGCGCCCGCTCTTAGAACGCTCCGGGGCCGCTCCAAGCTACTGCCAGCTTCTCTTTGCTTCTTCACACACGGAGAACCCGCTCCGCCTCCTCAGGAGCGCTCGTTCCCCTGTTTGGAGCCTCTTCATTGATTATCTAGCTTTAAAACACTCCAAGAAAATATTAGATGGGGAAGGGGAAGGGGATGCACATGCAAATGAAATGATCTAAATGCAACTAAACTACATGCAAATGAACTAAAACTAAATGCTAAGTATAAGAATATGAGAAAGGATGAAAAAGGGAAAGAAAAGGAAACTATATGGCCTAAAACTAAATGCAAATAAGTGAACCTAAAGTCCACTTATTAAATTCCCCCAAGCTTGCCAATTGCTTGTCCTCAAGCAATTAACAATCCCTAGGAAACAAATGCATGAACTACAACTAGAAAGAGCATCACAAAATCAAGGTCCTCGTCTTATAACAGGTGTCAAGCCAAAGGGAAATCTCGACCAACTTTCGAAGCTTATAGCCATCCTTCCTTATCCACAAGTTAGGGGTAAAAGGAGTGGTCTAAGCTAGTGTGCAAAGAAAATGATCAGCCTAGAGGTCCCTCAACTATCACACAAGCCCTCATTGATCCTAACTGAAACCTTTCCCTACAAAATGGAAAAACTCGCTCAACCTTGTACCAATCACGCCCCACAAGCTCACTAGATCCCCCAAGCTAGCCTATTTATTCATTGGTTAACTCTTTTTTTTGTTGCAAGGCCCTAGACTACCTCCTCACGCGGTCTACCTCTCACTCGATAGTCATGTTTCTGAGGCATGGTACCAAGCACTCGGTATGAGACGCGATAAGAGGGTAAGGTAGCTCATACCAAAGGCATTGGAGCATCTCTAGAGGCCAAAGCATATTTTTTTATAACTATAGGCTACTAGCCTTGTGGGCTCTCATGCACCACTTATTTGATCCAATTGGTCAAAGGGCTCTTTTCCTTTTCATTTTTCCAATTTGTTTTTTTTTATTTTTGTTTTTGTTTTGCTTCCTTTTTTTAAAGGCTACTAGCCTTGCATTTTATTGAGTTAGAAGGGTTCTCGAGGTCGCTAAAGGGCCTATCCAAGGTCAAAGGAGAGAGTAAAGACTTTTTATAAGGAAATAGTGACATTAATTCCCGCTAAAGGCAAGTCTCGGACAATCGAGGGGTCTATTCATACCAAGACCTAGGCATCCAAGCTTAAAGCACCCCTAATACTCCTAACGAGAAGATAAGACACTCAAGCTAATTCACCCCTACTCAAAAGCCAAGTTCCCAACCTCTAACCTCTAAGATCGTCATATAGAGTCATTCCTTGACTAAGTGATGCAAAATCTTTTTGCTATTTTTGAAAAAATTTCTTATTACCCTATATGCAACCTAAATGCAACCTACAATGAAAATAAACAAACTAAAATGCCCTCTCCCCCAAGCTTAAATGAAGTGTTGTCCTTAATGCTTCAAACAAGTCAAAAAGGCAAGGGGAAGGGGGGAGGAAAGGAAAATAGAAACAAAGGAAAAAGGAGGGGGGAGAAAAGAAATGAAAATAGAAAGAAAAATAAGAAAGAAAAAGGGAAAACCTATTTACAAAGAGGAATTGTGGTGTCTAGTAAATAACACATCAACGATCGCAATGACTTGTCATATGCAACCGCACACAATTCCGAAAAGACCAAATAGGCAATAGCAAGAAGCGAAGCATGCACAAAGTAATACATTACTATATGCCTAAATGGGGAAAAAAGCAAAAAGGTGGGGGGAATGAAAATAAAAATCAAGAAAATAAGAAGAATTAAAACCAAAATAAAAAGAAGAAAAAGATAATGAAGAAAAGCTATCACTACTATACACCTTTGCTCTCATGGAGTCAACAAGAACATCCGAAGGGTCAAGAGAGATGGGAGACTCCTTGAGTGGTTGTGATTTGGGAACAAAAGTAAAAGAAATAGGGAAAGAAGGAATGAGATCAAGCCTCCTCGAAAAAGGGATGTGAAGGGGTCGAATAGGAACAACTTCCACACTTGAAACCTCACTCACATCACATAATCTCTCCGCATTGACTCTTTCACATGCTCCATCAGCCTCATATTTTTCTCCTTGTTCCTCCTTGACATTTCCAACCACAACCAAAGGCTCTTATCTCACAAGGGAATCATGGTCATTTGATGATTGAGTTGGGATGGAAGAAAAGTGAACATTGGAGTCAATAAGGGAAGGTGGGGTAAAAAGGGAATCAAGCGATTTAAAAATATCCTCGCAATCCTCACCTTCCTCCTCATGAATCGGAATAATCCAACCTAGGTTTGACTCATCCTCATCATCACTCCGAAATTCATGAACATAAGGTACATGATTCTCCCTAGATGCATTTTCATTCTCTTCATAGGAAGAATCACCATCATCCTCAATCAAAGACCTAGATTCGTAGACATCATTTTCACCCTCTTTTTCCTTTTCATCTCTATTGAACTCTTGACGCTCCTTCTCACATCCTTGAGAGCTCTCTACGACATCTTCCTTCCACCTAGATTCAAAAGAGTCACGTTTCCTCACCAACTTTTTAATTTGATCAAATAACACAATATATTGCTCTCCTTCCTTCTCATAATACTTGAGCTCCTCAAAACTAGATTCAATAAGATTATCATATTCAACAAGAATTTGAGGAAAAAAGAATGCAATCTTGGCTTAGAATCAAGTAAAGAAGAGTTTTGGTTATCAACAAGGGGAGAAGCATCATTGTAAGTCCTGATGTATTTCCATAGTATAGTTTTGCCTATAGGTTTTTACCTTTCACTTGAAAGGGTTTTTCCTATTTTTGGCTTAGTCTATAGAGTCTTAGATTAATTTATTTTAGACTTTAGTTAATTTATATTAGACTTTTATTCAGCATATTATTTTCTGTTAAATGGCCGAAAATATATGATGTAATTTCGGTTATGTTAAGTCTAGTTGAGTTGTAATCGCTTAAAGATAAGATTAGATTAGCTAAGGGATAAGGTTGATAGTAGGCGTGTAAAATAAGATAGGAGAGCCGAAAATCTCTAACCTATCTTATTAGATTATCTTCCTTATCTTTTTCTTTATCTTTTCCAAAATTCTAGGCATAAATTTTAAATGCTTTCTAGATAGGATTTTGGTTTCCTTATTGTACTAGGAATAGCCTAGTATATATAGGCACCTGTTTCTCATTAATAAAATCAGATTTTGATTTATTAAAATTTCGTGAGTTTATACTTATGATTTAAGGTTGAGTACCTTGCTTGTTTAGCATTGAAGAAAGATTGAGATCGATCTTCTACCCCTTTGGACCGAGATTCAAAGGTTACTATCCCCATTTGTGACTCTTTAAACTACACAACCATCAATCTCTTTAACTAAAACATCACATAAAATCGTTCCTTGAGCCATAAAACTCTCATCCACCCTAAAGACCTCTAAAGTAACGATTTTTGAATCAAAAATCATCAATTGGTGTGGCTGCTGCTGATTTTCGACCATGCCCAACAACGACGAAGCAACGAAGATTGAGGACTTAATTGCTAGATTGCTCGTCACTGAAGAGAAGAACCATCAATATGGTTTACATCTTGTGCAATTACATCACGAAATTGGTGCTATTAAGGCATCTAAGAAGCAACAAGAGGAGGACATTCGCCTTGTTGACCTACCCTCCTTTGATGGTGATCTTGACCCCGAGGCCTACCTTGATTGGGAGAGGCGCATGACTCGCCTATTCCACCATAAAAACCTGGATGATTCGCGGAGGTTTTCTTATGCCATCCTCAAACTCACACGACATGCATCCCTTTGGTATGATTCCATGCAAGCACAACGTGAACGAGAAGGTAAAGCTACGATCTCCACTTGGACTGCTATAAAACTTAAGATGAAAAAGAAGTTTGTGCCACGCTCCTATAAGCAAGATTTATTTTTAAAGTTGAACTCTTTAAAACAAGAACACATGACTGTTGAGAATTATGTTAAAGAATTCTAAAGATTATACATAGCGTGTGATTGTAAGGATGAGGAGGAACAAAAAATAGCAAAATTTGTTTTAGGGATGCATCCTTCCATCAAATTCCAAGTTGGATTACAACCCCTTACTTCGTTTGATGATGTTTGTAACCTCGCTTGCAAATTAGAGCGGCAAAGACACGAACAAAAATCTGGTTCTCTTAGTGTTTTTTATCCCAAAACCGAGTCCTCTTCTTCCCATCAACCTACGGATCATGTGCTTCATGATAAAGACAAGGAGGACAAACTTGTTACTGATCTCCAAAGAAAACAAAGCCCTTTGAATCAAGGACAGCAGAAGATGAAGCAAACGGTTAGTTTCAAGTGCCAAGGCATAGGACATGTCGCCAAACAATGCCCTAACAAAGTTCTAGTGTCAAGGGAAGACTACTACTTGTTCTTGTCGCAACATGAGGAGGAAATAAGGTCCAAAGAACTTCAAGAAACGTCCAATGATGCGTTTGATTCAACGTTTTGGGACTCTCAAACAGTTTGTGGACCGAAGCAAGCACCAAGAACCATGATCTTGCGCCGTTCTTTACTATCATCAACTCAAGAAGTGCAAGAGGATGCGCAAAGGTCTAATCTTTTTCATTCTAAGTGCTTAATTGGTGGTACTCTTTGTTCTTTTATTATTGATAGTGGTTCTTGTACGAATGCTTGTGCTCTAACATTAGTTGATAACTTAAAATTGCCTACAAGAAAACACCCCTCCCCTTATAAATAGAGTTGGTTGAATGATGATGGTGGTGTGTGGGTAAAGAAACAAGCACTAGTAGGGTTTCGTGTAGGTGAATACATGGACCAATTGTGGTGTGATGCTATTCGTATGACTGCTTGTTCTCTCTTACTTGGTCGTCCATGGCAGTTTGATAGAGAGGTGATACACAATGGTAAGAGCAATGTCTATTCAGTCCTAATGGGATCAAAACGGCTAGCTCTTCAATCCTTACCACCCAAAGTGGCGACAGTTCAAGACACACAAGTGGCTGCTCATGTTTGTTTGAGTTCTTGTCATCAAGAATTGCTTGACACTGCATCTACAAAGAAGGAAAGACGAAATCAAGTGGTGCATATGCTAAAAGGCTCTAATCTGGTTGTGGGAGATAGAGTTTGGTTGTCCCTTGCTGCTCAAAAACTCCATGTCAATCACAAGAATGACGAACCTTTAGATGACGGCCCTTTTGAAGTGGTGGACAAGATAGGCTATGAGACATTCAAGGTCCTGCTAGGGAATGGTGTGTGTGCTACCTTGACTTCAGCAGATTTGGTTCCATGTTTTGAAGACACTTGAGGACAAGTGAGCTTTCAAGAGGGGGAGAATGATGTATTTCCATAGTATAGTTTTGCCTATAGGTTTTTACCTTTCACTTGAAAGGGTTTTTCCTATTTTTGGCTTAGTCTATAGAGTCTTAGATTAATTTATTTTAGACTTTAGTTAATTTATATTAGACTTTTATTCAGCATATTATTTTCTGTTAAATGGCCGAAAATATATGATGTAATTTCGGTTATGTTAAGTCTAGTTGAGTTGTAATCGCTTAAAGATAAGATTAGATTAGCTAAGGGATGAGGTTGATAGTAGGCGTGTAAAATAAGATAGGAGAGCCGAAAATCTCTAACCTATCTTATTAGATTATCTTCCTTATCTTTTTCTTTATCTTTTCCTAAATTCTAGGCATTAGTTTTAAATGCTTTCTAGATAGGATTTTGGTTTCCTTATTGTACTAGGAATAGCCTAGTATATATAGGCGCCTGTTTCTCATTAATAAAATCAGATTTTGAGTTATTAAAATTTCGTGAGTTTATACTTATGATTTAAGGTTGAGTACCTTGCTTGTTTAGCATTGAAGAAAGACTGAGATCGATCTTCTACCCCTTTGGACAGAGATTCAAAGGTTACTATCCCCATTTGTGACTCTTTAAACTACACAAACATCAATATCTTGAACTAAAACATCACATAAAATCGTTCCTTGAGCCATAAAACTCTCATCCACCCTAAAGACCTCTAAAGTAACGATTTTTGAATCAAAAATCATATCAAGTCCCAACATTAAGTACATGACAATATATATCATCACAACTAGAAGAAGGAGGGGGAGTATCATGACTTGGCATGGGAGCAATTGAATTGCTAGCAAAAGAGCTTTCATTGTGATTAATGCAATCATTAGATAAATAAGAATCAAGATTCATAGAATGCATTTCATCACAACTAGGAGAAAGAGGTGGTGGCATACCTTGGTCCGGTTGAACTAACCTAAGATTCGTGCCCATGTCCCACTCATACGTTTCTTGAGCTAGCCAATTGTAATAATCCCAAGCTTCATTCGAGGAAAGAGTTTTAAATTCTCCATGATGCATATCCTCAACCACGCATCGAGTGAAATCATTCAAACCGGCATAGATTACTTCACAAATCTCCCATAGCTCACAACTATAGTTGATTGGAAAAGAATCTTCCACCCTAGTGTAATACCTCCAAAATGACTCGTTCTCGAATTGAGGAATCGAGAAACTTGCCATTCTTGGAAATGTGCCCCAAGATACAATTGCTTAAAAAACCATAGCTAAGCAAGGGGTTAGCAATAACAAGAATTTCATCATTAGAGGGGGAGGGAAAAAGAAAAAGAGAAAAGAAGGATAAAGGGTGACTTAGACTCGAAAATCGACATCCAAATCAATGTAATCCTTTGCTTCCCCGGCAATGGCGCCAAAATTTGACACGGTCGTTACACGTGCCAAATTAATAACCTAACTTAGCCTACTATAGGGCAAGAAAGGGTCAAATCCACGGGGAAACAACGATTAGTCAAGGTTTAAATGCGATTTACCGAGCTAAGTCTAATTTTAGTGTTTTTCTTTTATGAAATTTATTAACTAAGAAATAGTGAACTAAGTAACTAGCAATTAGATTAAATGATTCGAATTAAACTATATAAAGGGGACACTAGGGCTAGGAGAATCACTAGTTAACCATTAGCTAACCTAATTTGTCAAGCCAAGGGGATTCATTAGGGTCAACTAAGGGACTAAGTCACTCAAATGTTTCCTAATTACTCTCTCGAGCTAATTAGGAGGACTTAATCAACAAATTTTACCTATTCTCATGGTAAAATCAATCAACCAACTATTTCCACAACTCATAGCAATTCAATTAAGGTCCTAGGAAGTCAATCACCTATTCTCATGGTGAAGTCAACATATTGACTAGCCTAAGGTCAATCAAAAGCTTCATCTCTCAATCCTTCACTTTTGATCCCCAAATCAAGTTCAAATGGTGATCAATCAATTAAATAAGCTAGACAACCTAATTTCACCTAAGGCTAACCCCCAAGCTTGATTTCAAGTTCAACACATGATTAGCAAGGTCATCCCCTTCCCCTAGCTACTAATCTACTCACTAGCCATGGAAAGGAATAAATAAAAAGCTTGAAGCAGCAATGGTGAAGCAACAATGGTGAAAATCATATTTACTAAGCTAATCATCAACTAATTACTACTAAAACAAGGTAAAACAAGTATAAAAGTAAATAAAGAGAAGAGATAGAAGAAATACTCAAAGATGGATGGAAATCAAATGCAAAACTCCATTAAAATAACTTCAAAACTTCAATATTCAACTTTTAGATCTACTTTCTCTCACTAGGTTCTACTTCTCTCTCTAAAAACTTTCTCTAATTAAAGCTAACTAAAATTAGAAATTAAAAGATTTTTTTTGCTTTATTATTACAAAAATGGGTTTTTATACCCCAAAGTACTAAGGACAAAACTATAAAACACAAAACCGAAACGTCTAAAAGAATGATACAAAACCGAAATCTACCGATACAAAACCGAAATCGAAATACCAAATCTGGGCGACGGAGCGCCGGTCCTTGCAAAATGGAGCGCCTGCTCCTGGAACGCTCCGGGGCCGCTGTAAGCTACTGCCAGCTTCTCTTTGCTTCTTTACACACGGAGCGCCCGCTCCGTCTCCTCAAGAGCGCCCGCTCCCCTATTTGGAGCCTCTTCCTTGCTTATGTAGCTTTAAAACACTCCAAGAAAAAATTAGATGGGGGAGGGGGATGCACATGCAAATGAAATGATCTAAATGCAACTAAACTACATGCAAATGAACTAAAACTAAATGCTAAGTATAAGAATATGAGAAAGGATGAAAAAGGAAAAGAAAAGGAAACTATATGGCCGAAAATGCATCTAAATGACTTAAAAATAAATACAAATAAATGAACCTAAAGTCCACTTATTATAATTAAGCACAAACAAATGATTTGAAAGGTGTTCAAACACCACAAATCGCCTAGGAGACTATGACGGTTTTAACCTTTGATTTGAAATGAATTTGATCCAAGGCTTCATATGCTTAAAAAATATATCTAATACCTATTGAAGGAGTTAAAAATATTTTGTAATTAAGCACAACAAATGATTTGAAAGGTGTTCAAACACCACAAATCGCCTAAGCGACTATGACGGTTTTACCCTTTGATTTGAAATGAGTTTGATGCAAGGGCTTTATATGCTTTAAATATATCTAATATTTATTCAACGAGTCAAAAATATTTTATAAGTAAGCACAACAAATGATTTGAAAGGTCTTCATACACGACAAATTGCCTAAGAGACTATGATGGTTTTAACGTTTAATTTCAAATACGTTTTATCCAAGGGCTTCATATGATTTAAATATATCTAATATCTATTCAAGGAGTTAAAAATATTTCGTAATTAAGCACAACAAATGAGTAGAAAGGTATTCATACACCACAAATCGCCTAATAGACTATTACGATTTTAACCTTGATTTGAAATGAGTTTCATCCAAGGACCTCATATGCTTTAAAAATATTGAATTCCTATTCAAGGAGTCAAAAACATTTGGCAAATAAGCACAATAAATAATTTGAAAGGTGTTCATAAACCACAAATCGCCAAAGCGACTATGACGGTTTTACCTTTTGATTTGAATAGAGTTTTTCCAAGGGCTTAATAAACTTTAAATATATCGAATACCTATTTAAGGAGTCAAAAATATTTGGTAATTATGCACAACAAATGAATTGAAAGGTGTTCATACACCACAAATCGCCTAAGAGACTATGACGATTTTACCCTTTGATTTGAAAAGAATTTTATCCAAGCCTTCATATGCTTGAAGCATCTCTAATACTTATTGAAGGAGTCAAAAATATTAGGCAATTAAGCACAACAAATGATTTTAGAGGTGTTCATACCCCACAAATCGCCTAAGCGACTATGATAATTTTACCCTTTGATTTGAAATGAGTTTGATCCAAGGGTTTCCTATGCTCTAAATATACCTAATGAGTCAAAAATATTTGGTAATTAAGCATAACAAATGATTTTAAAGGTGTTAATACACCACAAATCGCTTAAGAGACTATGACTGTTTTACCCTTTGATTTGAATTAAGTTTGATCCAAGGGCCTCATATGCTTTAAATATTTAATATTTATTCAACGAGTCAAAAATATTTTATAAGTAAGCACAACCAATGATTTGAAAGGTGTTCATACACCACAAATCGCCTAAGAGACTATGACAATTTTACCCTTTGATTTGAAATGAATTTGATCCAAGGCTTCATATGCTTGAAATATATCTAATACCTATTGAAGGAGTCAAAAATATTTGGTAATTAAGCACAATAAGTGATTTGAAAGGTGTTCAAACACCTTAAATTGCCTAAGAGACTATGACGGTTTTACTCTTTGATTTGAATTGAGTTTGATCCAAGGGCTTCATATGCTTTAAATATATCTAATATCTATTCAACGAGTCAAAGATATTTTATAAGTAAGCAAAATAAATGATTTGAAAGGTGTTCATACACTACAAATCGCCTAAGAGACTAAGATGGTTTTACCGTTTGAATTTAGACGACTTTTGTAACATCCCGTCCGATACAAAGAACAAAAGAGACAGTATTAAATAAAATAAAGCAACTAGTGGTAGCGGAAATACCACTAAGACGGAGATGCAACTCTAAGGAGTAGAATTAAACTATAAATAAACATAAATCCTCCAAATAAGATAACCAACTTCCGATAATCATATATAAAGGGAAATGAGGTCCCATAACCTCATTCCAACCAAAGTTCCAAAATATCCAAGAAAACTGCAAAAGAAACCTCAAGGTAACGTGATCCAAAATCCAAAGAAACGAACCAAATTCGTAGTTGAAAACGTAAGACAAAACATAAAGGAAAACTACTTAAGACCCTCTAAGTAGTAAGTCCTAATCCCTGACTCAAAATGCTCATCCACTATGACAAGCACCACCTTCTTACTCATAAGGCCAAAACGCACATTCCCGGTCCAAACCATAACAATCCTAAACAGCATCGTCATCTGCATAATAAATCAACAACTTCCACAATCAGTGGGGAGTAACTAGCAGTTCTCCTAGCACAAATAGGAACAAATAATAAACTTAAAGAAATTAGAAGCACGCCAAAGACATACATCACAAAGAAACATGACATGAAATACATGTAACTACGAGTCATAATCATCAAACACACATAGAGAGAAAACTAAATACCAATGATCAAAACAACACACACAACCAAGCACACATCAATTCAAAGACAACAGACCATACCGCTTGTGAGTAGACTCATTGGACCATACCTGTAATACCCCGAATTTCTAAATTATATTATTAGCTTTAAAACGTATTAATTACTTTATAAATTATATTATTAGCGAAAATACGTGTTAATGAAAAATTTTGAGTTTTATTAAAGTATTGATTTTTTTTATTACGATTTTATTTCCACTTATTTTAAACATGCTAATTATTTTGATATAATATTATTTTCATTATTAATTTAATTAGTTAGTATTAAAATTATTTTAAACAACCACTTTAAATATTCATTTTATTAAAATGTTATTGCATGTACTAGTATAAACATTTTGATGTACAACTTTTTAAAGCTTGATTTTTAAAATTACAACTTATACCACTTATCACTTATCACCCAACTCAAAGCTCTTATCACCCTCATCATCACCTTCCTCCTTCACCCCACAACCATTAATGGTTTCTCCAAAACCTCAAGCAAACCCATACCCACTTGCAAGAAATCAGATTTTTCCACTCAAAAATCTGATTCACTTACACAATTGAGTCAAACAAGCAACCTCTCTTCAACCTCCATGCCTCTCCCTCATCAATGGTGCTTGACCATTCAAACTAAAAATCATATTTTTTTCTCTTCTATAAATGCCCAACTCAACTCACTCAAATAATCAAGCAAACATCACTCAAGGTTTGCTTCACTCTCTTCTTTCTCCCCTCTAAATTTCTGATTTTAGTTTTGAGAAATTAAGAAAATAAAATCACCATTAACACCACCTCAAGCTCCACCACTTAAACCACCACAAATCTCCCTCCGTCGACCGAACCACCGCCACCACCGTGCGCAGCAGCATCGACCACCACCACTGCCAAGCAGCGGCAGCCGCTGCCGCCACGCAGCAGCAATGCGCAGCAGCGCAGCAGGCCCCCCCTTTACTCGCTGCTGCCCCAAACGCAGCCCAGCCACCACAAAAAAAAACGCCACCCCTCCTTGACCGCCCAGCCCAGCAGCCACCGCGGCCGCCTCCGACCGCCACCCAGGGTCGCCGGAAACCGGCGCAATAATCCGGCAGCCACCCCCTCTGTTTTTCCTTCCTTCCTCTTCTACTGATTCTTTTACTTCTTCTATTATTTTGTTTCCACTTAACAAATGACCCAAAGCCTAATCCTTTTATTTTAAATAGACCAAAGCCCAATCTTACTCCCTCCCAAATCAGATTTTTAATTCTAAGTTAGCCCAACACTCTAAAATGACCCATCCTTCTTTGTTAATTGTTTTGTTTAATTAAAATAAACTTTCATTTTAAGTTTATTATTACTATTAATGTTTATATTAAATTTTCATAACTTAAAAATATTTCTAAGTTTCTAAATTAAAATAATGAATATATTGAAGGTTATTTTCTATGTTTATTTAAATTATTTATCAACGTTTAAGTTATATAAATATTAAAGTTGAAATAAAGTTTAAGTACTTAAAATTATTTTTATAAATAAATTTGAAAAACTTAAACTTCGATTTATAATATTAAATTATTACTATTAATGTTTATATTAAATTTTCATAACTTAAAAATATTTCTAAGTTTCTAAAATAAAATAATGAATATATTGAAGGTTATTTTCTATGTTTATTTAAATTATTTATCAACGTTTAAGTTATATAAATATTAAAGTTGAAATAAAGTTTAAGTACTTAAAATGATTTTTATAAATAAATTTGAAAAACTTAAACTTCGATTTATAATCTTCTTTAAATAATAAGTTTCTTTAAGTTATTTAAATTATTCAAGTTATTTATTTATAAAATCCTAAGGGGTTGTTTAGGAAACTAACTTTAGATTTCGCTTAATTGTAGACTCCGATTGCGTAGACGAGGATTTCCAAGAGTGTTGATTCGTTAGTGATTTAGTTTCAAGCACGCTTCAAGAGGTGATTACCAATGTTCATCCACAAGTAGATTCCGTAAGATATAAAACGATTTAATCTTGTAAATATGTGAATTAATTACGTGACTATGTGAATCAAGTATGACTATGGATTTTAAAAGTGGATTATAATTATGGATTATGAATATAGATTATTATTTATGAATTATGAATTATGATTATGATTATGATTGTGGATTATGGATTATGGATTTCTTAATTGTGAATTATAATTGCGGATTATGGTCATGAATCTTGGATTATGAATGATGAGTTATGGTTATGGTTACGGTTATTGTTATTGCTATCAACATATTATTATTGTTATTATTATTATTATTATTATTATTATTATTATTATTATTATTATTATTATTATTATTATTATTATTAAAGGATATTATCATTAAAGGATATTATTATTCAACGATTATCCATATAAGTGAAGTTATTATTATTATTGTTATTGTTATTGTTATTTTCTCTATTATTCTATGGTATTATCAATATGGAAACATTATAAATGTAAAATCGGAAATCATGACTATGTGTAAAAACTTATGACAACTAATTAATGTATGGATTGTTGAAATGGAACCAAGTGTGGTTGTAATTAAAAATGGGATGTTGAACCAGTGTGTGAATTAAAGTTATGATGTTGGATTGACCATTATTGTGATAGGTGGTTAACAGGACAAGTCCCGGCCTATACACACATATTCTATTATTGAGATAGGTGGATAACGGGACGAGTCCCGGCCTATACTCACTCGTTCTGTTACTGTGGTAGGTGGATAACGGGACGAGTCCCGGCCTATACACACACTTTTTGTTATTGAGGTAGGTGGATAACGGGACGAGTCCCGGCCTATACTCACTCGTTCTGTTATTGTGATAGGTGGATAACGGGACGAGTCCCGGCCTATACACACACTTTCTGTTATTGAGGTAGGTGGATAACGGGACGAGTCCCTGCCTATACTCACACGTGTTGTTATCGTGATAGGTGGATAACGGGACGAGTCCCGGCCTATACACATACATATCATGTTTGTTCTTATAGTAAGTGGATAACGGGACTAGTGCCGGCTTACTAGCGTTATCTTCCTGATATTTAAGTAATTGGATAATATTGAAATGTGAAGTTAGTGTTACTTACGTGCTTAATAATTGTACATACATGTTATGCTTTTCAACTTGACTTATATATTACTTTCAACTATTTGAAGTTAAGTATTTTTACGGGATGAAGTTGGAATTACTCAGTTTATCTGATTTTTGGGAGCTTGTCTCTCTTGTCCTTTTCAATGTTTATTTGCAGGTGGGTGATCGAGGGAAATTATGAGAGATCAACTAGAAGTTGTCATCCACCTAGTTTAATGTTTTGCTTCCGCTGGAACTCTGAAACTCGTAGTATTTAGTAATTAACGAACTAGTTTAATTTGGTTGTAAGGATTTTTAATTTAGTTTGGAATGAATATGTTTTGGTTACTTAGCCTTGCACTTAATTCCAAGGAGTTGAGTGCGGCGGTAACGCTCCATCCGAATCGAACCCTCGTTGATTTCCCCTCAAACGAGTTTTATTAATATAAAAAGGGTTCGGTTTGGGCGGGGTGCTACAATACCGCCCAAGGCCTACTATGCATATTCGAGGACCATACCGCCCTGCCGAATAGCAATGCACATTCGAGGACCATACCGCCCTGCCGAATTGCATACTCAACGAACCATACCGCTCGTGAGTGAACCAATGGACCATACCGCCCATGGTTAAGTAACCAAATCCTAGGACCATACCGCCCTCAGGATACAAACAAATTCCTAGGACCATACCGCCCTCAGGAAACAAACAAATTCCTAGGACCATGCCGCCCATAGGATCAATCAAACACAAATTCCTAGTACCATACCGTCCATAGGATCAATCAAACACAAAGAGCAATGTATACACGACAAGGCATACAAAGGAATCCAATCAACATCCATAGATGAGTATACACGACAAAGTATACAAAGCAACGCAAACATTCAACATACGTATACACGCCAAGGTATACATAGGAATCCAAACAACAACAAACATGGGTATACACTACAAGGTATACCAAGCAACTCAAACTAGGGGTGTTCATTTCAAATTATCCGATCCGATCCGAAATTTCGGATATCCGAAATTTTCGGATCGGGAGAAGTGCGATCCGAAAATTTCGGATACCATTTTTTCGGATATCCGAAATTTCGGATCGGATACCCGGATTATCCGAGCCGATTTTTATGGGGGAAAAAAGTTTAAAATCAAATTTATTTAATGGAAAATTTTACGGATATTTCGGATCGGGTTGGATATTTCGGATTTGATCGGATAATTATCCGAAAAATATCCGATTTTTTAAAGATTTTTCGGATAATTCGGATTTTTCGGATATCCGAAAAAGCCAAAAGGGTGATCCGAATCCGATCCGAATTATCCGAAACACTATATTTCGGATCGGATATCCGAATTTTCGGATCGGATCGGATATTTGTGAACACCCCTAACTCAAACAACCAACCTACGTATACACGCCAAGGTATACATACTAAATCCAAACAACAACAAACATGGGTATACACGACAAGGTATACACCAAATCCATTCCATAAGACATCAAAACATACATGTTGAGGCATATAACACAAAAACGTTATCTGAGTTTGGGTACGAAGTCAATTATGACTAAGTCACAATATTCGTAGTACATAACTCTTGGCGAAGAGATGCTAATGGAAGTGTTATCCTCCCCCAAGCATTTCGACGTCGACAACTCAAAATATAGGCCCACAACACTCGACAAACCGAGCAACAACCAAAACTACCCAACCAACTAGGGTACATTCCCTTAAATAAACAACTCAAACCAAATCAAACGTACTCTAGCATGCTTAACATACATGCATAAACCCAACACCCAACATATAAACATGCTGTAAGATCAAAGGGAAAATTCAACAACAAAACGCAACCAAGAGGACAGGCCTTGGTCGCGAGGTGCGACAGAGGTCGCGGGTCGCGAGCTGCCACTGCTCGTGGCTTGCGAGCTGTGCTCGTACGCACTCGCTTCGTCCATCAAACATACATCAAGTCTCAAGCACCCAAACCAACATCAAATCACATCCAACTCAACCAAACAAACACCCTAGCATGATACTAAGCATCACCAACAACCAAAACTCAAACTCCAACAATTAACCAAGTTACTCTAATCCACATAACAACAAAACATCAAACTTGACAAACCGACTAACAAGAACTAACAACATGAACATAACCACACGTTCACACATGGAAATACCACAACACAACCTTCCTAATCATGATACTACACTAAACCATAATCATACAATCCTCCAAGTTCCACCTAACATGAATCTAGGTTCTCTAACGCGATTCTAACAACCTAAGATCAAAATCTATTCCCTATCGAACTAGAAAAACGCTAGTTACCTTGATCTTCGAAAGGAGTGCCGCAAAACATAATACCATAATCTAGAAAACGTGCGGATCATCAAAACCTTCTTCTCCCTTGAAGACTTCTCCTCCATTGAACAAAGTATATCCATCTTAAACAACTTTAGGGTACTCTAAAACAGTCAGTGGCGTTCCGACCCTGATTTCCGGTGCTCTAAAGCTCGGATTAAAAATTCCTCCGGTCAAAGTGAAGGTCTGGATGTTAATAACATGCTGTCCATATTTGAAGACGATCCAACGGTTAGATCTTCGGCAATGGCCAGTTTCGTGAGGGTGTGCAGGGGAAAAAGGGAAGACTTTCTCTCTTCCTTTCTTTCTTGAGGTGATGCGTGTGGGAAGGCAAAAAGGGAAGAGAATGGCTTTCTTAATCTGATTATATGGACAACAAAAGGGAGGGGTTTAATAGGTGTTAATGAGGGTACATTATGGCCATGATTATGGTAGTTTATGAGGGTAAATGAAGGGGTGTAACCCTTGGATTGCATTAGTGTTACAAAGCAAAGGATGGACAGCTTTATTGGAGTCTTCTAGGAGCCTCTAGATGGCCAAGCTTTTCGGCCCTAATGGAATAAAGTGGTGTAATAAAGTTCGTTACATGGTTGGTCGGCAAAAAGGATGATTAAGCTAAATCAACACATTAGCCTAACTAATACTAACTCAAATATTACACTCAATAATAATAATAAAAATAATAAAATATATGATCACATTTTCATATATCAAAATAAGCTCAACTTAAAATAAATAACATTAAGATATAGCTTAATTTACAGATCAACTCGTCGGAGCAATTTTATAGATAGTTACTCCGTATAAAATATAAGTTTAAAGAAATATGATATAACTAAATAAATTAATAAAAACATAAAATGATATCAAAGAACACAAGTTAAATTAAGAAGCAAGGGTCTAAATCAAAATTAGTAGTCTTAAAGATAATTTAGCTTAATAGGTAAAACCTATGCAAATTTATAAAATAAAAATACTATGAGCATCGTAAAATAATTAGGCGTCCACCGACTAAACACATTTTGAAATTAAGGTACGTATGCACAATACATTGTCCACCGAAATATTTTCCGGTTTCAAATACGACCATTTATTTAATAGAATATAATTTTATAAATGAAATTGTATTTAGATTTATAAATAACAATGTAAACCATATAAATTAACACGCGAAATTTCTAGTGAAATTACGGGGTGTTACAACTTTTATCCAAGGGCTTCACATGATTTAAATATATCTAATATCTATTCAAGGAGTTAAAAGTATTTCTTAATTAAGCACAACAAAAGATTAGAAAGGTGTTCATACACCACAAATCGCCTAATAGACTATGACGATTTTACCCTTGATTTGAAATAAGTATGATCCAAGGGATTCATATGCTATAAAAATGTCTAATACCTTTTCAAGGAATGAAAACATTTGGTAACTACGCACAACAAAGAATTTGAAAGGTGTTCATACACCACAAATCGCCTAAGAGACTATGATGGTTTTACCTTTTGATTTGAATTGAGTTTTTCCAAGGGCTTCATATGCTTTAAATATATCGAATACCTATTTTAGGAGACAAAAATGTATGGAAGTTATGCACAACAAATGATTTAAAAGGTGTTCATACACCACAAATCGCCCAGGAGACTATTACGATTTTACCCTTTTATTTGAATTGAATTTGATCCAAGGCTTCATATGTTTGAAATATATCTAATACCTATTGAAGTGGTTAAAAATGTTTGGTAATTAAGCACAACAAATGATTTGAAAGGTGTTCATACATCACAAATCGCCTAAGCGACTATGACGATTTTACCCTTTGATTTGAAATGAGTTTGATCGAAGGGTCTCCTATGCTTTAAATATATCTAATTTCTATATAAGGAGTCAAAAATATTTGGTAATTATACACAACAAATGATTTGAAAGGTGTTCATAAAACACAAATCGCCTTAGAGACTTTGATGGTTTTACTGTTTGATTTCAAATGAGTTTGATCCAAGGGCTTCATATGATTTAAATATATCTAATATCTATTCAAGGATTTAAAAATATTTCGTAATTAAGCACACAAATGATTAGAAAGGTGTTCATACACCAAAAATCGCCTAATAGACTATGACGATTTTAACCTTGATTTGAAATGAGTTTGATCGAAGGGCTTCATATGCTTTAAAAATGTCTAATACCTATTTAAGGAATCAAAAACATTTGATAACTAAGCACAACAAATAATTTGAAAGGTGTTCATACACCACAAATCTTCTAAGAGACTATGACGGTTTTACCTATTGATTTGAATTGAGTTTTTCGAAGGGCTTCATATGCTTTAAATGTATCGAAAACCTATTTAAGGAGTCAAAAAATTTTGGTAATTATGCACAACAAATGATTTGAAAGGTGTTCATATACCACAAATCGCCTAAGAGACTATGACGATTTTACCCTTTGATTTGAATGAAATTTGATCCAAGGCTTCATATGATTGAAATATATCTAATACCTATTGAAGGAGTCAAAAATATTTGGAAATTAAGCACAACAAATGATTTGAAAGTTGTTCATACACCACAAATCGCCTACGCGACTATGACGATTTTATCCTTTGTTTTGAAATGAGTTTGATCCAAGGGTTTACTATGCTTTAAATATATCTAATCTCTATTTACGGAATCAAAAATATTTGATAATTAAGCGCAACAAATGATTTTAAAGGTGTTCATGCACCACAAATCGCTCAAGAGACTATGACGGTTTTACCCTTTGATTTGAATTGAGTTTGATCAAAGGGCTACATAAGCTTTAAATATATCTAATATCTAGTCAACGACTCAAAAATATTTATAAGTAAGCACAAGAAATGATTTGAAAGGTGTTCATACACCACAAATCGCGTAAGAGACTATGACAATTTTACCCTTTAATTTGAAATGAATTAGATCCAAGGCTTCATATGCTTGAAATATATCTAATACCTATTGAAGTAGTCAAAAATATTTGGTAAATAAGCACAACCAATGATTTGAGAGGTGTTCATACGACACAAATTGCCTAATAGACTATGACCGCTTTACCCTTTGATTAGAATGAGTTTGATCCAAGGGCTTCATATGCTATAAATATATCTAATATCTATTCAACGAGTCAAAAATATTTTATAAGTAAGCACAAAAAATGATTTGAAAGGTGTTTATACACCACAAATCGCCTAAGAGACTAAGATGGTTTTACCATTTGATTTCAAACAAGTTTTATCCAAGGGCTTCATATGATTTAAATATATCTAATTTCTATTCAAGGAGTTAAAAATATTTCTTAATTAAGCACAACAAATGATTAGAAAGGTGTTCATACACCACAAATCGCCTAATAGACTATTACGATTTTACCCTTGATTTGAAATGAGTTTGATCCAAGGGCTTCATATGCTTTAAAAATGTATAATACCTTTTCAAGGAGTCAAAACATTTGGTAACTAAGCACAACAAAGAATTTGAAAGGTGTTCATACACCACAAATCGCCTAAGAGACTATGACAGCTTTAACTTTTGATTTGAATCGAGTTTTTCCAAGGGTTTATATGCTTTAAATATACTGAATACCTATTTAAGGAGTCAAAAACATTAGGTAATTATGCACAACAAATGATTTGAAAGGTGTTCATAAACCACAAATCGCCTAAGAGACTATGAAGATTTTACCCTTTGATTTGAATTGAATTTGATCCAATGCTTCATATGCTTGAAATATATCTAATATCTATTGAGGGAGTCAAAAATATTTGGTCATATTAAGCACAACAAATGATTTGAAAGGTGTTCATACACCACAAATAGCCTATGCGACTATAACGATTTTACCCTTTGATTTGTAATGAGTTTGATCCCGTGCTTCATATGCTTTAAATATATCTAATACCTACTCAAGGAGTCAAAAATATTTGGTTAAGCACAAAAAATGATTCGAAAGGTGTTCATACACCACAAATCGCTTAAGAGACTATGAAGGTTTTACCCTTTGATTTGAAATGAGTTTGATCCAACGGCTTCATATGCTTTAGATATTTCAAATACCTATTCAAGCATTCAAATATATTTGGTAATTATGCAACAACAAATGATTTGAAAGGTGTTCTTACACCACAAATTGCCTAAGAGTCTACGAAGATTTTACCCTTTGATTTGAAATGAGTTTCATTCAAGAGTTTCCTATGATTTAAATATATCTAATTTCTATGTAAGGAGTCAAAAATATTAGGCAATTAAGCGCAAGAAATGATTTGAAACGTGTTCATACGCTACAAATCGCCTAATAGACTATGATGGTTCTACCCTTTGATTTCAATTGAGTTTTATCCAAGAGCATCATATGATTTAAATATATCTAATATCTATTGAAAGAGTAAAAAATATTTCGTAATTAAGCACAACAAATGATTTGAAAGGTGTTCATACACCACAAATCGCCTAAAAGACTATGACGATTTTACCTATTGATTTGAATTGAGTTTTTCGAAGGGCTTCATATGCTTTAAATATATCGAAAACCTATTTAAGGAGTCAAAAAATTTTGGTAATTATGCACAACAAATGATTTGAAAGGTGTTCATACACCACAAATCGCCTAGGAGACTATAACGATTTTACCCTTTGATTTGAATTAAATTTGATCCAAGGCTTCAGATGTTTGAAATATATCTAAGACCTATTGAAGTATTCAAAAAATATTTGGTAATTAAGCACAATAAATGATTTGAAAGGTGTTCATACACCACAAATCGCCTAAGCGACTATGATGATTTTACCCTTTGATTTGAAATGAGTTTGATCTAAGGGTTTCCTATACTTTAAATATATCTAATTTCTATTTAAGGAGTCAAAAATATTTGGTAATTATGCACAACAAATGATTTAAAAGGTGTTCATACACCACAAATCGCCTTAGAGACTTTGATGGTTTTACTGTTTGATTTCAAATGAGTTTTATCCAAGGGCTTCATATGATTTAAATATATCTAATATCTATTCAAGGATTTAAAAATATTTTGTAATTAAACTATGACGATTTTACCCTTGATTTGAAATGAGTTTGACCCAAGGGCTTCATATCCTTTAAAAATGTCTAATACCTATTCAAGGAGACAAAAGATTTTGGTAACTAAGCACAACAAATAATTTGAAAGGCGTTCATACACCACAAATCTCCTACGAGATTATGACGATTTTACCTTTTGATTTGAATTGATTTTTTCCAATGGCTATGCATGCTTAAAATATATCGAATATCTATTTAAGGAGTCAAATATATTTGATAATAATGAACAAAAAATGATTTGAAAGGTGTTCATATACCACAAATCGCTTAAGAGACTATGACGATTTTATCCTTTGATTTGAATTGAATATGATCCAAGGCTTCATATGCTTGAAATATATCTAATACCTATTGAAGGAGTCAAAAATATTTGGTAATTAAGCACAACAAATGATTTAAAAGGTGTTCATACACCACAAATTGCGTAAGCGACTATGACGATTTTATGCTTTGATTGGGAATGAGTTTGATCTCGTGCTTCATATGCTTGAAATATATCTAATACGTACTCAAGGAGTCAAAAATATTTGGTTCAGCGCAAAAAATGATACAAAAGGTGTTCATACACCACAAATCGCCGAAGAATCTAAGACGATTTTACCCTTTGATTTGAAATGAGTTTGACCCAAGGGTTTCCTATGCTTTAAATATATCTAATTTCTATTTAATCAGTCAAAATTATTTGGTAATTAAGTGCAACAAATGATTTTAAAGATGTTCATACACCACAAATCGCTTAAGAGACTATAACGGTTTTACCCTTTAATTTGAATTGAGTTTGATCAAAGGGATTCATATGCTTTAAATATATCTAATATCTATTCTACGAGTGAAAACTATTTTATAAGTAAGCACAACAAATGATTTGAAATGTGTTCATACACCACAAATCACTTAAGAGAATATGATGGTTTTACCCTTTGATTTCAAAAGAGTTTTATCCAAGGGCTTCATATACTTTAAAAATGTCTAATACCCATTCAAGGAGTCAAAAACATTTGGTAACTAAGCACAACAAATGATTGGAAAGGTGTTCATAGACCACAAATCGCCTAAGAGACTATGACAGCTTTAACTTTTGATTTGAATCGAGTTTTTCCAAGGGTTTTATATGCTTTAAATATACTGAATACCTATTTAAGGAGTCAAAAACATTAGGTAATTATGCACAACAAATGATTTGAAAGGTCTTCATACACCACAAATCGCCTAAGAGACTATGAAGCTTTTACCATTTGATTTGAATTGAATTTGATCCAATGCTTCATATGCTTGAAATATATCTAATATCTATTGAGGGAGTCAAAAATATTTGGTCATTAAGCACAACAAATGATTTGAAAGGTGTTCATACACCACAAATAGCCTATGCGACTATAACGATTTTACCCTTTAATTTGTAATAAGTTTGATCCCGTGCTTCATATGCTTGAAATATATCTAATACCTACTCAAGGAGTCAAAAATATTTGGTTAAGCACAAAAAATGATTCGAAAGGTGTTCATACACCACAAATCGCCTAAGAGACTATGAAGGTTTTACCCTTTGATTTGAAATGAGTTTGATCCAACGGCTTCATATGCTTTAGATATTTCAAATACCTATTCAAGCATTCAAATATATTTGGTAATTATGCAACAACAAATGATTTGAAAGGTGTTCTTACACCACAAATTGCCTAAGAGTCTATGAAGATTTTACCCTTTGATTTGAAATGAGTTTCATCCAAGAGTTTCCTATGATTTAAATATATCTAATTTCTATGTAAGGAATCAAAAATATTAGGCAATTAAGCGCAAGAAATGATTTGAAACGTGTTCATACACTACAAATCGCCTAACACACTATGATGGTTCTACCCTTTGATTTCAAATGAGTTTTATCCGATAGCACCATATGATTTAAATATGTCTAATATCTATTGAAAGAGTAAAAAATATTTCGTAATTAAGCACAACAATTGATTTGAAAGGTGTTCATACACCACAAATCGCCTAAGAGACTCTGATGGTTTTACCGTTTGATTTCAAATGAGATTTATCCAAGGGCTTCATAGATTTAAATATATCTAATTTTTATTCAAGGAGTTAAAAATATTTCGTAATTCAGCAGATAAATGATTGGAAAGGTGTTCATACACCACAAATCGCCTAATGAACTATGACGATTTTACCCTTGATTTGAAATGAGTTGATCCAAGGGCTTCTTATGCTTTAAAAATGTCTACTTCCAATTCAAGGAGTCGAAAACTTTTGGTAACTAAGCACAACATATAATTTGAAAGGTGTTCATACACCACAAATCGCCTAAGAGACTATGACGGTTTTACCTTTTGATTTGAAATGAGTTCGATCCAAGGGCTTCATATGCTTTAAATATATCGAATATCTATTTAAGGAGTCAAAAATATTTGGTAATTATGCACAACAAATGATTTGATAGGTATTCCTACACCGAAAATCGCCTAAGAGATTATGACGATTTTACCATTTGATTTGAATTGAATTTGATCCAAGGCTTCATATGCTTGAAATATATCTAACACCTATTGAAGGAGTCAAAAATATTTGGTAATTAAGCACAACAAATGATTTGAAAGGTGTTCATACACCACAAATCGCCTAAGGGACTATGACGATGTTTACCCTTTGATTTGGAATGAGTTTGATCTCATGCTTCATATGCTTGAAATATATCTAATACCTATTCAAGGAGTCAAAAATATTTGTTTATTTAGCACAAAAATGATTCAAAGATGTTCATACACCACAAATCGCCTAAGAGACTTTGATGGTTTTACCCTTTCATTTGAAATGGGTTTGTTCCAAGGGCTTCATATGCTTTAAAATTTTCAAATACCTATTTAAGCGGTCAAATATATCTGGTAATTAAGCAACAACAAATGATTTGAAAGGTTTAATTACACCACAAATCGCCGAAGAGTCTAAGATGATTTTACCCTTTGATTTGAAATGAGTTTGATGCAAGGGTTTCCTATGCTTTAAATATATCTAATTTCTCTTCAAGGAGTCAAAAATATTTGGTAATGAAGCGCAACTAATGATTTTAAAGGTGTTCATACACCACAAATCGCTTAAGAGACTATAACGGTTTTACCCTTTGATTTGAATTGAGTTTGATCCAAGGGCTTCATATGCTTTAAATATACTCCCTCCGTTCCCTTTTGATGTTCCCATTAGGAATATGGGGGAAAACCAATGCAAATAGAATCACAAGGAAATCTTGTGCTTAATTTAATATTTTTCATGTACTTTTTGTCCTTATTGCTTTAAAGTGGGACCATTAAAAGTACAAATTAGTAAAAGGTAGGTAATTTTTAGATATTCAAGGGTAAAATAGAGATAAAAAATGTATATAAATGGAAAAGATTCAATATGGGAACAACTTTTAGAAACGGCCTAAAACGGAAAATGGGAACATCAAAAGGGAACGGAGGGAGTATCTATATCTATTCAACGAGTCAAAAATATTTTATAAGCAAGCATAACAATGATTTCAAAGGTGTTCATACAACACAAATCGCCTAAGAGACTATGACGATTTGACCCTTTGATTTGATTAAATTTGATCCAAAGCTTCATATGCTTGAAATATATCTAATACCTATTGAACAAGTCAAAAATATTTGGTAATTAAGCACAACAAATGATTTGAAAGGTGTTCAAACACCACAAATCGCCTAAGAGACTATGACGGTTTTACTCTTTGATTTGAATTGAGTTTGATCCAAGGCCATCATATGCTATAAATATATCTAATACCTATTCTACGAGTCAAAAATATTTTACAAGTAAGCACAACAAATGATTTGAAAGGTGTTCATACACCACAAATCGCCTAAGAGAATATGATGGTTTTACCCTTTGATGTCAAATGACTTTTATACAAGGGCTTCATATGCTTTAAAAATATCTAATACCTATTGAAGGAGTCAAAAACATTTGGTACCTAAGCACAACAAATGATTTGAAAGGTGTTCATACACCACAAATCGCCTAAGTGACTATGACAGTTTTATTTTTTGATTTGAATTAAGTTTTTCCAAGGGCTTCATATGCTTTAAATATATTGAAGACCTATTTAAGGAGTAAAAAATATTTGGTAATTAAGCAAATAAAATGATTTGAAAGGTGTGTTCATACACGAAAAATCGCCTAAGACACTATGACGATTTTACCCTTTGATTTGAATAGAATTTGATCCAAGGCTTCATATGCTTGACATATATCTAATATCTATTGAAGGTGTCAAAAATATTTGGTAATTAAGCACAATAAATGATTTAAAAGGTGTTCATACACCACAAAATGCCTAAGCGACTGTGACGATTTTACCCTTTCATTGGGAATGAGTTTGATCGCATGCTTCATATGCTTGAAATATATCTAATACCTACTCAAGGAGTCAAAAATATTTGGTTCAGCACAAAAAATGATTCGAAAGGTGTTCATACACCACAAATCGCATAAGAGACTATGATGAATTTACCTTTTGATTTGATATGAGTTTGATCCAAGGGCTTCATATGCTTTAGATATTTCAAATACCTATTCAAGCAGTCAAATATATTTGGTAATTATGCAACAACAAATGATTTGAAAGGTGTTCATACACCACAAATCGCCTAAGATTCTATGACGATTTTACCCTTTGATTTGAAAAGAGTTTGATCCAAGGGTTTCCTATGCTTTAAATATATCGAATTACTATTTAAGAATTCAAAAATATTTGGTAATTGAGCGCAAAAAATGAATTGAAAGGTGTTCATACACAACAAATCGCTTAAGAGAGTATGACGGTTTTACCCTTTGATTTGAATTGAGTTTGATCCAACGGATTCATATGCTTTAAATATATCTAATATCTATTCGACGAGTCAAAAATATTTTATAAGGATGCATAACAAATGATTTAAAAGGTGTTCATACACCACAAATCGCCTAAGAGACTATGACGATTTTACCCTTTGATTTGATTAAATTTGATCCAAAGCTTCATATGCTTGAAATATATCTAATACCAATTGAAGGAGTCAAAAATATTTGGTAATTAAGCACAACAAATGATTTGAAAGGTTTTCAAACACCACAAATCGGCTAAGAGACTATGACGGTTTTACCCTTTGATTTGAATTAAGTTTTATCCAAGGCCTTTATATACTATAAATATAATACCCATTCTACGAGTCAAAAGTATTTTATAAGTAAGCACAACAAATGATTTGAAAGGTGTTCATACACCACAAATCGCCTAAGAGAATATGATGGTTTTATCCTTTGATATCAAATGTGTTTTATCCAAGGGCTTCATATGCTTTCAAAATATCTAATACCTATTCAAGGAGTCAAAAACATTTGGTACCTAAGCACAACAAATGATTTGAAAGGTGTTCATACACCACAAATCGCCTAACTGACTATGACGGTTTTAACCTTTGATTTGAATAGAATTTGATCCAAGGCTTCATATGCTTGACATATATCTAATATCTATTGAAGGTGTCAAAAATATTTGGTAATTAAGCACAACAAATGATTTAAAAGGTGTTCATACACCACAAATCGCCTAAGCGACTGTGACGATTTTACCCTTTCATTTGGAATGAGTTTGATCGCATGATTCATATGCTTCAAATATATCTAATACCTACTCAAGGAGTCAAAAATATTTGGTTAAGCACAAAAAATGATTCGAAAGGTGTTCATACACCACAAATCGCATAAGAGACTATGATGGTTTTACCCTTTGATTTGAAATGAGTTTGATCCAAGGGCTTCATATGCTTTAGATATTTTAAATACCTATTCAAGCAGTCAAATATATTTGGTAATTATGCAACAACAAATTATTTGAAAGGTGTTCGTACACCAAAAATCGCCTAAGATTTTATCACGATTTTACCCTTTGATTTGAAATGAATTTGATCCAAGGCTTCATATGCTTGAAATATATCTAATACCTATTGAAGGAGTCAAAAATATTTGGCAATAAAGCACAACTATTGATTTGAAAGGTGTTCCTACACCACAAATCGCCTAAGAGACGATGACGATTTTACCCTTTGATTTGAATTCAATTTGATCCGAGGCTTCATCTGATTGAAATATATATATTACATATTGAAGGAATCAAAAATATTTGGTAATTAAGCATAACAAATAATTTGAGAGGTGCTCAAACACCACAAATCGCCTAAGAGACTATGACGGTTTTACCTTTTGATTTGAACTGAGTTTGATCCAAGGGCTTCATATGTTTCAAATATATCTAATACCTATTCTACGAGTCAAAAATATTTCATAAGTAAGCACAATAAATGATTTGAAAGATGTTCATACACCACAAATCGTCTAAGAGAATATGATGGTTTTACCCTTTGATTTCAAATGAGTTAGATCTAAGGGCTTCATATGCTTTAAAATTGTCTAATACCTATTCAACGAGTCAAAAACATTTGGTAACTAAGCACACCAAATGATTTGAAAGGTGTTCATTGATATCACGTATTTATATAGACTTTTCTCCCTTATTTACAAGCTAGTTTGTGCGTCCTTGGAGCTCTTTGAAGCTATTTTGTGCTAACTATCATATATAGTTGTGGTTTTGTTGTTTTCGTGTTGAATTGCAGGTTTTAGGGAGTTTTCTCCTTATTCCCGAGCTATTTGGAAGCAACCACGGCTTTACGAGATGTTACGAGGCACGTAGGATGGCTCACGAGCTTTATGGGTAGTTTAGGAGGTCCCAAAACCTCTAAACGTGAAGAATTGAGAGCCAAAGAGTCAAATGGAGTTTTTCGTACTCTGATCGGGCAAAAATGGCCCGATCGGGAGAAGATATTATGATCGGGTACAGAAGTTGCGGACCCGATCGGGCAAGCCTTGCCCGATCTGATATGGCGAGAAGCCATGTGCCCGGGCCCGATTGGGTGGGCCACATCTTGATAGCTGCTGATTGCTTGGGCGAGAGTTGTGATGCTGCTGGGCCCTTTTCTACCAGCCCGATCCTCAACCCGATCTGGTGCCTGATCGGGTGGGCCACAATTTATGACTTAGGCCTGTTTGCTGCTACGTGTGATCCAAGAGAAGTTGGTTGATTTTTCTTACTACGGGCCCGATCGGGTGACCCTTTGCCCGATCGGGTCCCATGCCCGTAAACGCGGTTTTTCTTTATTTTATTCCGTTTTTAGTTTGGCTTTTGAGGGGTAGTATAAATACCTTTTCCTCATTATTTTAGAGACATCTTTTACTCTAGTTTATTTCTCATAGTTCTTAGCTTAGTTTTATTTAGTTTAAACACTTTAGATTAGATTAAAGGTGATTGAACCTATTCGATTTCAATAAACGTTCTTGATTTCCGTCAATTGGTATTCTTCTCTACTCTAATCTCTTTTATTATTCTTAATTGCTTAGTTTAAGTATTTAATCATTCATGATGCAACTATTAGGGTTTCAAATTAGTTTTGTTATTATCAATTCAATTATGAGTGAGTAGTTCTCTTTCTAGGGTGTTAGATAGGGAAGCCATGTTTATACCATGATTGTTATTTAGATTCCTATCGATTCCTAGGGCTTGATTAGAGTGATTGTGGTGTGGTTTGTTCTTAATTATTGATTAATGTTAGTGGCCAATTTCATTGATTGCTTGTGGTTAATAGTTGTTTGCACAGATCCATCTTACGACTAGAGGCCTAGGACACATCAGTAGTTCTGATTACGTTAGTGAACATGCGGCGTATGTTGAACTATGAGCGTTGAGTCTTAACCATAGCTCAACACATGCTCTAATCCCTCGACTCTTGACTTAGGTTTTGATAGTAGTTGACCTTGTTTGATTGGTATAAGCATTGTGGACCGACCTAATACCCTAGGCTTTTATTCCATAGTTAAATCCTCGGTTTAATTCGTTGTTCTTAGCTTAATTATTAGTTCAGTCAATCTTCCCTGATTTCATCTGAAGTAGCTAGTTAATTGAATATTAATTTAGAAACTCTGTCTCCCTGCGGATTCGACCCTGCTTCCATTGACTACCATAGTTAGAGGACTGTAGGTTTATCTTTGATTAGGTGATACGACTAAATCCTATCATTCATACACCAAAAATCGCCTAAAAAACTATAACGGTTTTACCTTTTGATTTGAATTGAGTTTTTCCAAGGGCTTCATATGCTTTAAATAGATTGAATACCTATTTAAGGAGTCAAAAATATTTGGTAATTATGCACAACAAATGATTTGAAAGGTGTTCTTACACAACAAAATGCCTAAGAGACTATGACGATTTTACCCTTTGATTTTAAATGAATTTGATCCAAGGCTTCATATGCTTAAAATATATCTATTACCTATTGAAGGTGTCAAAATTATTTGGTAATTAAGCACAACAAATTATTTGAAAGGTGTTCATACACCACAAATCGCCGAAGAGACGATGATGGTTTTACCCTTTGATTTCAAATGAGTTTGATCCAAGGGCTTCATATGCTTTAAAATTGTCTAATACTTATTAAAGGAGTCAAAAGCATTTGGTAACTAAGCACAACAAATGATTTGAAAGGTGTTCATACACCACAAATCGCCTAAGAGACTATGACGGTTTTACCTTTTGATTTGAATTGAGTTTTTCCAAGGGCTTTATATGCTTTAAATATATCGAATACCTATTTAAGGAGTCAAAATTATTTGGTAATTATGCACAACAAATTATTTGAAAGATGTTCATACATAACAAATCGCCTAAGAGACTATGACGATTTTACCTTTTGATTTCAATTGAATTTGATGCAAGGCTTCATATGCTTGAAATGTATCTAATACCTATTGAAGGAGTCAAAATTATTTGGTAATTAAGCACAACAAATGATTTGAAAGGTGTTGATACACAACAAATCGCCAAAGAGACTATGACGATTTTACCCGTTGATTTGAAAAGAATTTGATCCAAGGCTTCATATGCTTGAAATATATCTAACACCTATTGAAGGATTCAAAAATATTTGGTTATTAACCACAAAAAATGATTTGAAAGGTGTTCATACACCACAAGTTGCCTAAGAGACTATGATGGTTTTACCCTTTGATTTGAAATAAGTTTGATCCAAGGGCTTCATATGCTTTAGATATTTCAAATACCTATTCATGCAGTCAAATATATTTGGTAATTATGCAACAACAAATGATTTGAAATGTGTTCTTACACCACAAATCGCCTAAGAGACTATGACTATTTTACCCTTTGATTTGAAATGAGTTTGATCCAAGGGCTTCATATGCTTTAAATATATCTAATACCTATTTAAGGAGTCAAAATATTGGTTAATTATACACAACAAATGATTTAAAAGGTGATCATACACCATAAATCGCTTAAGAGACTACGATGGTTTTACCCTTTGATTTGAATTGAGTTTGATCCAAGGGCTTCATATGCTTTAAATATCTTTAATACCTATTCAACGAGTCAATAATATTGTATAAGTCAGCACAACAAATGATTTGAAAGGTGTCTTTCACCACAAATCGTCTAAGAGACTATGACAGTTTTACCTTTTGATTTGAATTAAATTTTTCCAAGGGTTTATATGCTTTAAATGTATCCAATACCTATTCAAAAAGTCAAAATATTTGGTGATTATGCACAACAAATGATTTGAAAGGTGTTCATACATAACAAATCGCCTATGAGATTATGACGAATTTACCCTTTGATTTGAAATGAATTTGATGCAAGAATTCATATGCTTGAAATATATTTAATAACTATTAAAGGAGTCAAAAATATTTGGTAATTAAGCACAACAAATGATTTGAAAGGTTGTCATACACCACAAACCGCCTAAGAGACTATGACGGTTTTACCCTTTGATTTGAATTGAGTTTCATCCAAGGGATTCATATGCTTTGAATATATCTAATACCTATTCAACAAGTCAAAAACTTTTAAAAAGTAAGCACAACAAATAATTTGAAACATGTTCATACACCACACATCGCCTAAGAGACTATGATGTTTTTACCCTTTGATGTCAACGAGTTTTATCCAAGGGCTTCATTTGATATAAATATATCCAATACCTATTCAAGGAGTTAAAAATATTTCGTTATTAAGCACAACAAATGATTTAAAAGGTGTTCATACACCACATATCTCCTACTAGACTATGATGATTTTACCCTTGATTTGAAATGAGTTTGATCTAAGGGATTCACATGCTTTAAAAATGTGTAATACATATTCAAGGAGTCAAAAACATTGGGTAACCAAGCACAACAAATGATTTGAAAGGTGTTCAAACACCACAAATTTCCAAAAAGACTATGACGATTTTACCTTTTGATTTGAATTGAGTTTTTCCAAGGGCTTCATATGCTTTAAATATATCTACTTCCTATTCAAGAGTCAAAACTATTAGGTAATTATGCACAACAAATGATTTGAAAGGTGTTCATACACCACAAATCGCCGAAGACTATGACGATTTTACCCTTTGATTTGAAATGAATTTGATCCAAGGCTTCATATGCTTGAAATATTTCTAATACCTATTGAAGGAGTCAAAATTATTTGGTAATTAAGCAGAACAAATGATTTGAAAGATGGTCATACACCACAAATCGCCTAATAGACTATGGCAGTTTTACCCTTTGATTTGAATTGAGTTTGATCCAATGGCTTCTTATGCTTTAAATATATCTTATACCAATTCAACGAGTCAAAAATATATTATAAGTAAGCACAACAAATGATTTGAAAGGTGTTCATACAATACAAATCGCCTAAGAGACTAAGATGGTTTTCGCGTTTGATTTCAAATGAGTTTTATCCAAGGGTTCATATGATTTAAATATATCTAACTTCTATTCTAGGAGTTAAAAATATTTTGTATTTAAGCACAACAAATGATTAGGAAGGTGTTCATACACCACAAATCGCCTAATAGACTAAGACCATTTTACCATTGATTTGAAATGAGTTTGATCCAAGGGCTTCATATGCTTTAAAAATGTCTAATGCTTATTCAAGGAGTCAAAAACATTTGGTAACTAAGCACAACAAATAATTTGAAAGGTGTTCATACACTATAAATCACCTAAGAGACTATGACGGTTTTACCATTTGATTTGAATTGAGTTTTTCCAAGGGCTTCATATTCTTTAAATATATCGAATACCTATTTAAGGAGTAAAAAATATTTGGTAATTATGCACAACAAATGATTTGAAAGGTGTTCATACACCACAAATCGCCTAAGAGACTATGATGGTTTTACCCTTTGATTTGAAATGAGTTCGATCCAAGGGTTTCATATGCTTTAAATATTTCAAATACCTATTCAAGCAATCAAATATATTTGGTAATTATGCAATAAGAAATGATTTGAAAGGTGTTCTTACACCACAAATCGCCTAAGAGTCTATGACGATTTTACCCTTTGATTTGAAATGAGTTTGATCCAAGGGCTTCATATGCTTTAAATATATCTAATTTTTATTTAAGGAGTCAAACATATTTGGTAATTAAGCGCAACAAATGATTTTAAAGGTGTTCATACACCACAAATCGCCTAATAGACTATGAAGATTTTACCCTTTGATTTGAAATGAGTTTGATCCAAGGTCTTCTTATACTTTAAATATATCTAATATCTATTCAACGAGTCAAAAATATTTTATGAGTAAGCACAACAAATGATTTGTTAGTTCTTTATTGTGCTTAATTGTAGGTCATTTTTAGTGTCCTTGCATGTAGTTTAGAGCATTTAAGCCTAGCATTGCATGGTTTTTGTCAGCTTTGAGTTATATTGTCGCTTCATTATCTGTTTAGTTGTTTTTGAATGATTTCCAGGCTAACTAGCCGATTTTTGAAGTCATGTGATCATTGGAAGACTAGTTGTGGACTTTTGAATTTCAAATGGACATAACGTTTGATCCATAAATCGGATTAAGGTAATTCAAGTTGGAGGTGATAGCTCGTTTCGATAGCTTTCCAACGACTGGCCATAAGACCAATTCCGATAAGAGACGAGAGAGATATGATCGTTTGAAGTTGAGTTGTCCTCTGACCAATAGGCCTCCACGGCCGTGGCATATTCACCATGGTCCTGGGGACCTGTAGCAGGCAAGGCAGACTGTTGATCATTTGGGACTGACTCGACGAAGTTGGGTCACCACGGCCGTGGTGATTTTGCCACGACCGTGGCTCCTGACTTGCATAGATTCAGTTTCCTTTGAGATTACATTCTGCCTCGACAAGTTTAAGGCACCACGACCGTGGTGATTTCACCACGACTTTGCCCCGTTTTTCCGTCTTTCTTTAATGGACCATATAAATAGTTTTTGCGGTTTTTGTTGATTATCATCTCATTACTTAGAACCTAATTACAGAGCTTAAGACTCTAAACTCTAAAAAACTCTTAGTTTACTCATTATTGCAACTTTGAAGATCGAACTATTCATTCAATACAAGTATATTTCTTTCAATCTCTTCTCTTTACTTTAGTTATTTTGTTAATCATGTTTAATTTCATTAATCTCTTTTGCTTTGAATACATTATTAGTGAGTAGTTCATTATCTAGGGTTTGGGTGAAAGTATGAATTAAGGGTTTAATGTAGATTGTTAATGTTATTATGATTCAATTTGATGTTTATGCATTGAATTTGGTGTTTTGACACCCTAGGATAGATCTTGATCACATTTATGCTAGGGCACTTAGGGTTTCTATTGTTCTTAATTGAATTTGATCCCTTTTGTCATTCCCATGTTTCGACTTAGTTTCTAGGCCAAGGGATTGGGTAGGAATTCAGGGGGTCCTTTAATTAAGGGTTTTCCGATCTCATTGAATCTTGTAATCACTTGACCAAAGATCATTCAAGAGAGGATTTGGTTGATTGATTATTCGATTACTCTTGAGGACCATTCGAGAGAGGACTCAAATGATTTAGAGGGAGACTTAACCCTGTATTTACATCGTTCTTGAATCGCTATTGTGTTGATTTGTTGTCTAGCCCAAGTTCATACGAGTAGCTCGAACTCTAGTCTTTTCCTTATTATATTACATATCTTACTTGATTATTAGTTTTCAATCTTTAGTTAGATGGTAATTATTAACTTTTCAATCTTACACCCCCAAAAATCCTTCACTTAGGTAGTTTTGGACTTAGTAAACCTTAGTCAATCCCTATTTTCTTGTGGTTCGACCCTTGACTTGCCATTACTACGTTCATAGTAGTTGCTCGTTAGGATTATAAGTATTGTTTGCTAAGCGGTTCTTAGTGTCTTAACGACACACTAAAAACCTCTTATTAAAATGGTGTCGTTGCCGGGGAAATTGCGCTATTGATTGAAGTTTACTTGAGTTTAGTATTGCTTAAGTGATTTTTCTTTTGTTTTGATTGTGTTGTTATTCGCTAACCCTCTGCTTAGCTTTGTTGTGTTACATGAGAAGGAGAGCTCACGGTTCACCCATCTTACCTTTAGATCCGGAAATCAATCGCACTTTGCAAAAGCTTCGGGGAGGTTTGGAACGGTTGACCTTGGGTTCTGAACCAACTTCACCAATCTCATGTTCAACAGGTGAGAGTGAATCAGACATAGATGAGGATAATGCACAGCTTTTTAGGGATTTCGGAAATTCGAGGTCCTATGTTTTATAGGGTGGAATTCGACTCCCCACAACCACTTCAAATTTCAGCATTCACCTCAGTTTACACGGATGGTGAAGGAAGAGCAATTTTGTGGAGGGTCGAAACGACATCAAAGCGTCTGAATGGTCGGAAATTTCTACTGCGTTCCTGAAAGAGTATTATCCACCCACAAAGACAGCAGAAATCAGAAATAAACTAGCCACGTTTTCCCAAGAGTCTGATGAAACACTTCGGGAAGCGCGGGCTAGGTTCACAGATTTGCAGAGAGAGTGTCCACATCACAACATGGACAAATGGTTCTTGACGCAAACATTCTACAATAGTCTGCAGCCTCAAACGAAGAGTATGTTGACTCGTCTGCGGGAGGAGTTTTTCTGGATAAGGAAGTGGATGTAGGCTATGATTTTCTTTCAAACCTTGCAGCCAATGATCATTCCACTTCCCGTAGCCTCACGAAGAAAGTATTGGAGGTAGATGTTATTGCATTGCTAACTTCACAAATTGCAAAGTTAAGCCAGAATATTGACACATTGAGATCTTCTACCTCGACACCCCCTCCCTTGAGTATTAATGATATGTCTGCCGTGGCACCCATTACCTCATCTTACTGCGAGGTATGTGGTGTTCAGGGTCACTTTGGTCATAACTGTCAGTTCAGTCAACATCAGATGAAGCAGGCAAATGCCTTTCAACAAAGACCACAGAACTTTCCCCCTCCACATAACTACCAAAATCCACAAAATTTTCAACCCACACCACAAAATCATCCTAAACCCTCATACTACCGAACCCCCTACTTTTCAGAGACCTCCACCACAAAACTTCCATCACCCTAATAATTTCCACTCCCCACAAAATTTCCAAACCCCACCTCCACAATTAACCCACAAGAGCCTACAATGTCTGAATTGATGAAGTTGATGTTGGCCATGCAAAAGACCAATGAGGAAACACAAAAGCATATTCAGGCTCAAGTAGAGGCACAAAGAGCTCAAGAGAAGCACATCAAACTTCTCGAGACTCAGATTGCACAATTGGTCGGCAACAATGCTCAGAGGCAACAGGGACAATTGCCAGGGCAGCCCATTTAGAGGGAGCACGTTAACGCCATTACTCTTGGAAGTGGTTCTGCTTATGATGCTCGTCCATTGCCCATTGATGAGGGTGACCCCACTACAAGGAAAAAGAAGGTGGTAGAGGAAGGAAAAGGGAAGAGTCGACCTCTGAGGTCGAATTATCTGAGGAAACTGAACAGACTGGGAAGAAAGAGGAGAAGGTTTCTGAAACGCCTTTTATACTAAGGCTACCTTTCCCTCACAGGATGCATCAATCAAAGATCGATCAGTAGTTTGGTAAGTTCTTGGCTATGGTCAAGAACCTTGAGGTAACGATTCCATTCACTGAGTTAATTACCCAAGTCCCTCTATATGCCAAATTTCTGAAAGACATGATCACTAAGAAAAGAGACTTTGGTTGGGTAGAACGCGTCGCTCTTACTAAAGAGTGCAGTGCTTTTATTCAGAATAAAACCCCACCAAAGTTGAAAGTACCAGGTAGTTTTTCTATTCCCTGCCATCTTGGGCCTATTTTTATTGATAAAGCTTTGTGTGACTTAGGTGCTTCTGTTTCTGTTACGCCATTATCTGTTTATAAGAAACTTACATGGGAGAACTTAAATGCACACAAATCACTTAACAGATGGCTGATCGTTTTATAAAATACCCCCTAGGTGTTTTAGAGGACGTTCCTGTTAGGGTCGGAAAGTTCTATATTCCTGTTGATTTTGTGGTGTTAGATATGGATGAGGATGCCCAGATTCCCATTATTCTAGGTAGACCGTTTTTGTGTGTTGTTGGTGCTGTCATTCATGTTAAGTCTGGGTCTTTAACTCTGAGTGTTGGTGATGACAAAGTGATTTTTAAACTAACCAATGTTGTTAAGGCACCTATGCTTGAACAATCTTGTTGCAGGGCTGAGGTTTTGGATGAGGTAGGAGTAGATACGGTTCAAAATGCACCTAAGGTTGCCTCACCATCTGGAGTTATTATCAAGAACATTTGGAGAAGAATGATATTTGATGAGGGTGGCACTCATTGCCAGGCCCCTCCAATCTGAGAAGTTGAGGTATTATGGTCGTGCGGGACCTTTATAAACCAGCGTTGTAGGAGAGGCAACTCGTAATTTCCCTCTTATTCCTTTTTCTTTTTAATTTTTCTAGTGAGCGAGAGTGAGGGTACTAACGTTGTTTTTCCTCTTAGCATCGTCCTTTGTTACCTTTTGGCATTGAGGACACTGCCAAGTTCAGCTTGGGGGAGGATTTCTGTTTATATTCTCTATCTCTTTTACTGCTTTTTAGGTTAGATTTATTGGTTTTGAAAAATACTAGGAAAAAAAATATGGTTCACATGACTGGTGTAGTTGCCTCCCTGTGCCCCTTGTTGTGCTCTAATTGAAAATGATTTGACTTTGTTTTCTGGATAGCTGGGCATTTGTGATCTTAAGACTATGATTTGATGTCTGATTGTTATGATTTCGGGCAAATTTTGATTATTATACACTACATTGTGTTGCATGAGCTGAATTTGTTAGACTGTGACGCCTCTTTGTAGCCTATTGGATTCATATGATTATCTAGTCTGTTCTTGTGTGTTAGTTCCTCTTTAGTGGATTGATCTTGACTTTGACTTCGTACTTGTCTGATTTTCGATGACTTGTATCATTTGCTGTGATAGAGGCGTTCTTTTGTCTGATTCTTGAGCCTCAGAGTGAATTTTTGATACACTTTTATACACCTTTTCGTGGTACTAAACCCCTATTATGAGCCCACGACCTTTATTTTGATACTATTACCATGCATAGTTTGGGGGAGCGTTTGTTAGGTTGAGTTTGGGATTGGTTGTATGGTTTGGTCTGGTTTTGAGAACTATTGTATATTTTATGTGGTTTCAAGTGTGAGAAAAAAGAAAGAAAAGACAAATTTAGAGTTGTGTGAACGTTTGGTTCGAAAAATGAAAAACAATAAAAAAAATAAAAGTTCAAAAGAGTTAAAAGTTCCTTCATTCGCGTTGTTTATAAAGAAAAATGTGCTACATTGCTTGAAAATTGGGTTTTGTTTTGAGTTTTTATCGATATATGAGAGTTAGGTGATGTTTTGTGGTTATTTGGTGTTGTTGGGAGTTGTTTCGGCCATCCTCGGCCTTGTTTCGAGTGATTTTTTCTTCCCCATTCTTGGTTTTTCAACCACATTTCCTAAAAATATCCCCTACCTCTTGCCTAAGCCCCATTACATCCCTATAAATTAAAGGCCTCTTGAGCTTATGTTTGCATCGTTTATTGAATTGATTTCGAGTCAGTTTGTCAAAGTTAAAGAGTATGTCTGCTAATTGAGTCAACTTGATTAGGATGAGCGTCATTTAACCTTCTTAAACACATGAGAGTGTGAGTGGGAAGGGCATTTATGGTCGGGTTGGTGAGTGGGAAGGGCACATTCTTTGTCTGCCAGTAAATTGAGAGGAGTGACACCTTTGTGAGCACCTTTTCAAGATTTGTATGCCTTGTGGATAGTTGCATTTGATGATTTGCTTGGATGATTGGTAGTTAGATGGATTTAAATGGATGAATTTGAATTTTGCCTGCTTGAAAGATTCTTAGTCTTGAAAATGTTTTTGAGCTTTGAATGTTTTATCTACGGGGTGAGACAATTTTGTTCTATGTCAATGTTTTATTTGCTTGAGGACAAGCAAATGTTTAGCTTGGGGGAGTTTGATATCATGATTATTTATAGAGTTTTCCACTTCATTTACAAGCTAAATCGTGATTAATGAAGCTCTTCGGAGCTATTTTGTGCTAATTACTCTATAAGTTGTGGTTTTGTTGTTTTCGTGCTGAATTGCAGATTTTAGGGAGTTTTCTCCCTATTACGAGCTATATTGAGGAAATCATAGCTTTACGAGTTGTTACGAGACACGTAAGAGTTTTTAAGAGACATGTTTGATGCTTTGGGAGATTCTCGAGGCCGCTTTGGAGTGAAGAATCAAGTTCGGAAGGCCGAAAACCACAAAAACAAGCTTAAATGCACTTGGCCCGATCGGGCTGAAGGGCCGGAAGCCATCGGGCCAAGATTACGTCCTTTGGCTGCCACTTTGAAGTTTGTGCTGCTGGCAGATTGAATTCGGGCCCGATCGGGCGTGGTAGCCCGATAGCATCGGGCGAATATATTCTTCATTGCTGCGCTGCTTTAGTGAAATAGAAAACTAGGCTCGGACGCATAATACGCCCGATCGAGCGACTTGTTTAGCCCGATGGTGTCAGGTTTTTTTGTCCGTTGCGGGGACATACAACGAAGCCCATTATTGATGCTACTGCTGCGGATGGAGATTACTAAGCTGGGCTTTGTGTTATTTGGCCCCTTTTCTATCTTTCTTTATTTCTTTTATTCTTTTTCCTTTTTATTTTGTTTTGGAGATTGAGTATAAATAGGAGATTTTTATTATTTCAAGGGGGAGCTTTTATTTTGGCCATTATGCTTAGTTTTAGTTTTTATCTTTTATTTTATTTTTATTTTCAGATTTCAATTAGTTTTAGTTTAGAGCTCTCTTAATTAAACACCCAAGAGTAGATTCAAAAAGGTGATCGAACGTTGGATTATTTTCAATAAAAAGTTTCTGCTTTCCGTCAATTGGTATTATCTTACTCTGAATTCCTTCTTTTATTTCTTGTTTGCTTAGTTTGATTATTTAATTCATCCATGATGCAAACATTAAGGTTTTATATAGTTTTGTTATTTTTGATTCAATCATGTCTGAGTAGTTTAATTTCTAGGGTTTTTGGGAGGAAAACCATGTTTATACCATGATTTATATTTGAATTGCCTTTATTAAGTTCTAGGTTTTGATTAGTTCAATTGTAGTTTGATTCGTTCTTTATTTCATGGTTTATGTCAGTGTACAATTTCATGAACTATGTTTGGCAGCTTGATATGACCCGATTGTAGGCTTACTTTTAGAGGCTTAGAACATAGTATTAATTCTGATTATGTGAGCAATCTTACTTCAATATGTTGAATTGGACGTTGTGACCAGTCATAGGCTTAACATTGGTTCCGATTGTTCGACCATAGACCTAAATTTTATTAGTTATTCGCCCCTTTTGATTGGTATAAGCATGGTGGACCGAACTAATGCCCTAGACCTTTAATCCATAGTTTAAATCCCACTTTTATATTGCTTTTATTAGCTTAAGTAGTAGTTTAGCTAATTCTTGTCTGCTCTTGTCTGAAGTAGTTGTTTGGTTGAATATTGACTTAGAAACTCTATCTCTCCGTGGATTCGACCCTACTTATTAGAGCACTATTGTTGTTAGAGAATTTAGGATTTATTTTTGATTAGGTGGTATGACTTTAGCCTGTCAGTATTAATGGGTTCGGGTAAACTTGAGTCGGATAACTGTCTGGTTTGTACGGGTCAATTCGGGATCTGTGGGCCTATGGACTTTTGGTCGAATCAATTTCAATTCAGGTTATCTCTGGGCCGAGTCAATTAATTTCTAGTCGAACCAAAAGGTGATAACGAGTCGGATCGAGTTTTTAATACCTGAACTCATCTCGTTGGGAACTCGAGTAGATCTTTTGACCGATTTTTAACCAATTTGGAACGAGCTTGGGTCGAGTCAATATTG